>OU015496.1:49543700-49981200 GCA_907164885.2 Dolomedes plantarius
TTGGAATGTTAGATGCTCTTCCTTAATGAAACCATTGCAGGACTGCCTTCTCAAACTCTTCTGATCAGCCACATTGAATTTTCTGCCGTTTGGATTTGGATCCCAAACGAAATTTTTGTCCTGCTTCAAGAATTTTCTCTTTGCTTGCTAAAATGCCTTTGAGAGTAGACTCGGGTAGCTGAAATTGTCTTGTGAATTGGACTTTTGTTATTCCAACACTTTCTTCCAAGTTTTCAATAATTTTCACTTTTTCGTGTAGAGTAAGATGCTTTCGCTTTGATGCCATTTTGCTCTGCTCACCTCGTATTCGTACTGGAATGAGCTCCTACACCCAACCATGAATTCTCTAAACATGAACACGTGTTTCCCAGAAGGAGTGAGAGAGGGGTGCTTTTGGACAGTTCGTAAATCACATGACAACATGGTAGGTACAATAGTGTGATTCCACACCCGCACTAAGAAATTTGATCCACCAGGGAAGAATGTTCGATTTTCCGAGAAACAGTAATCCCCCCCTCCCCCTTGTTTTTTCCATTGCAACAAGTCTATGATTGCAACAAACATACAGGAAATTCCGGGTCTGTTTTTGAAACCAAACTCCCCCAACAGAAAGTATCCCTCCAGTAGATAAAATGTTGAAGAAAAAGTTTATCATGTAAGAAAAAATCGTCGTTAAATAGAAACAAAATCGTCTTAAAATAGATTTTTTTTACGTCGGAGGGACCGGGACCGGGAAATATCGTCTTTAAATAGAGATCGTCGTTAAGTAGAGCGTCGTTAAACAGAGAACCAACTGTATATAGAACAATTTTTATATCTTGCACGTTTCACTACACTAACGTCTGTTGCAGATGGTCCTGGAAGTCATGAATCTTGGCCTAGTCCTTGAATCTGCTTTACTACATTGAGTGATTGTAGAGTTATGGACTTAAATTTCGCTGAAAGCTATGTGAGGTGTAATAAGTATCATTCCAAATTCCTCCAGAAATAATCTCAATCTCGTGAAGTTGTTTGCATTCCAGCTTGGATCTACCGAAATCCGGAGAACAAAGACATAAGCAAATACAAGTAAATTATAACATACTTCCATTGACCAACAGTTTGATTTCCTTTTACATGTTTAAGTGTTTATAAGTTGGACAAGAGTATCTACCACTTCGTTAGTGCCTCTGTAATTTAATATTTGCTGAGGTTTCTTGTCTGCCCTGGAACTTATTTCTTTGTCAGAATGTTGTGTACTCGTTAGTACCAAATTTTAATTAGTTTTGGAATATAGTTCAATATTGTTGTATCTTATGTGAAACAAAAAGATGAATTATGCATTTCTTTGTTAGTCATTTGTTGTAAGTTTTTTTCATTTTTTCGTATCATACCAAACATTGTCATTTCACGTCTTACAATAAATTTCCCCAAATTGTATAATGTAACGAAATTATCATAAGTAAGGCTGTTCTCCCTAAGTTTTTAGGTAAGATCACATACTACCCGAATTCCTTGATATTTCTCAGACATCGCTCCAGGTTGTTTTACTGAATAAATTCGTGATTTCAGTACGTATGTTTTTCTATGACACAATATCTATATCTTGATCCCATACTAGTCTGGTTTGCTGGGTATATATTGTTTGAATGGTACTTTATCTCAAAATACCACTAACTGTTGATCAACAGTGACATTTCCTTCGGGATAGTGTAATTTGAGAAACACGTCTACCCATTTTTTCCACATTTCAAGCCTAATTGCCTGTTCGGTAGTGCGTCTTTTTCCTTGACGTGTGGATCTATAGTCAAAGCGCAGAACTCGACATATTGTACAAAACATCTCGAGGGACATTGTCACACGGAATATACTACGATCCGTTTCTGCATGCCATAAGCTTTTGTCGATTCGCCATGTGACTTATACACTCCAGTTAACAATAACAACCCAATATACGCTCGAAAGAGCACATTATCAATATTTTTCCCTTTCACCCTTAAAAATGTTTAGCCCTTTAATATTGGTCCTTTTTATTATTTCAATTTTGAAAGAACTAAATATAACATGGAAAGCCCTTACAAAATTTCTTATTCTTGTTGAAGCATATCTTATTGCAATTGGTGCATTATTTATTACATCTGCAGAGATTTTTCATCCTCGTTTTTGTGGAGGATTCACTTCAATTTGTCCATTCCTTGATAGAACCGATGGACTAGTATCAGGCTGATCCACTACTTCAGATTCATCGTCAGAATTATCAATTTCACTTTCACCACTATTAATGATTTTCAAACTTGGATAAGTCTTTTTCAGAATCAGACGTTTTTATAACTTCTTGTACGCCACCTCTGCAATCTATCATATCGATGATACTAACTGAAAACATGTGAAACTCGAATTTATTGGAAGTACAAAGAACATAATTTTATAGCTATTGGGACAAACAGGTCTAGACTTGTAACAACATATCTACATTACATTGTTATGAATAACTCGCTGTTTGTTTGAACAAGAAATCCAAATGAGCTGGTTGAGACTTGCTTATTTGTTATTACAAATCTGTTGATGTCTATTTACAGTCTTATGAATGATTCCCTTTGTATCAACAAGCAATTATAAAATGTGCCAGTTGGACTTTAATATTGGATATTACTAACTTGTCTTGATCTATTATATTGATATTTGATCAATTTGATCAAATATTATGGGACGATTACAAAAATAAAATCAGGAAACACTGTTAGAAGGATGTAATGTATTTTTAACAGGAAAAATTGTTATAAGGATGAAAGGGACTAACGGAATATCATTGCAGTTTTGCATCGGATCATATTGACCCGAACAGTACACGAGTAACAAACTTCAAAAAATACTAAAAAAATAAAAATAATGGGAAGAGTTTTGTGAAAATTATATACTCTTATATAGAAACAAAGTCCCGAGATCTAACACTATTATCACTGATGATTCAAATTTTATACATTTTAAAAATGTATTTCGGGTCAAAGAGACCTGAACAGAACAGCAGCATTAATAGTGGTAGGCGGGATTCGATCCAAGCACCACCAGACATCATGCGGGGAGATAGCTTCTCGAGTCAACACTTTCTCGGGGAACTTGAAAACTGAACTTCTGTGTTCGTTTTGAGATGCATTTGTCAGAGCATAGTTCTCTAGGACCATAAAAAGGTTTACGACGGACTTTCGTGTCGTCTTCAGCGGTATAACGTCATACGGCGAGATCGCTAGGCGGAAACGAGGTTGCCTCAATCTCCTCGAGGTTTTGAAAATCTCACAAATTAGGGTATCCTTTCGGCTCTAATACACCCGAAGTGTGATGGGCCCGTGGGATCGTCCCGAAAACTCCGGGTTTCTTCGATCTCAAACGGGAATAGCCCGAATTTCGATAACTTGATGACACTGCTTTCACGGTAAATACGTAATCGGCGACAACGTATCAATTAGAAGCGTTTCTAGAGCTAGTTTGTATAAACTAGTATGGTGGTTTCGCTGAAGTCGGAGGTTTCTCTCACATAATGCTATTGACAAGTGCATCGTCAATAACAGTATACGTTAACTGATTGACGCATAGGCCAATCTTCCTGTTTCTATTGACGTACCTTGTCACGGCTGTCCCACAGACACAATAAGCAACAGAATTTTTTGTAACCCTATTATGCAGCTCCGATTCAAAAAATTAAAATAATGAAAGAAAATGTGGTCAAGGGAATTGCAAATCTAATTTATCAAATAAATAATCAATGATACCAAATATAAATTATTATAATATAAATCTGCATATTTTTTAGATTATGAAAATATGAACATATTACAATGAAATAGAAAATATATTTAAAACAGCAAGTGAAAAAAACTTTCAAAATATTATAATACTTCATAACATGGTTCAATAAATTAGAATATGCAACTATTTTTCTGTTGGTTCAGAGAACAGCTGCGGGACTAATATGTGCGGGACTATAAAATGTGTTACGAGGAAAATGAAAAGTAGTTTGGCATTTGATTTTAGTTCAGTATTTGCTTAATATGGGACGAAAGAGCGACTTATCTGAGGCTGTGAAATTTCGTATTGTGCACTTGCAAAAAGAAGGAAAGACACAACTGTTTATAGCAAAGGAAGTAAAATATTCACAAGCAAGTGTGAATTAGAGTTTTGAGAGAATATTACAGAGGCTGTTCGCACCTTTTTTAGACGATTTTGGTAAGCGGTAATAAAAAAGCGTTTGCTGCAAAAGAAATAATTGCAATTGTACTATGTTTTTAAAAGTCAAAATTATCGTCTACGGCTTGAAAGTTTTGTTTTTATTCAAAATGGCGTTTTTAACAAAGCAGTGGTTCGAAGGTTACATTTATGCTCTTTCCGAAGAGAAATATGAATACTCCGTTATCCAAAAACGATGTGAGAGTCATGATTTTGTGATATCTAAAGCGTCGATAGGTATTATCGTCAACAAGAAAGGAAAAAAACGTGAAATTGGAGCCTCAAGTGGGAGAAAAATTCCAAACAAGTATCCAAGGAAAAAACGGACATCTTCGACTATTGCTAAGGAACGTTGTTTAATGTTAAAAGAAAATCCCCCTAGTCAAAGGACAGTTGCAAAATCATTAAAATGCTCGGTGGCTACTGTAAACAAACTGATAAACGTTGATTTAAATCTTAAGAAGGCGAAAAAACGCAATGTGCATCGTCTTCTTCCAAATCATATCGCTGAAGGCAGGACACGCTGCAGAATTCTATATGAGAAACACTTATCCAAAGAAAAATGGGAAAAAACTGTCACAATAGAGGAATCATGGGTATATTTAAATGATTGCAACAAAAAAAGAGCCATTTATTATCATAAAAAGGGAGAAAAAATTTAAGTACATGGTTCAAAGAATCGAAAGAAAGTTTTTCTAAGGGATTCATGATTGTTGCTGGTTTTTTTTATAATGGCAAGTTAAAAATAAAGAGAGTGGAAAAATGTCAAGATTAACTCCAAATACTATCAGGAACATATTTTATCGCCAATTTTTCTGAAAGAAATACCATCGCTTTACCCACAGTGCCATCAATCTGTGAGACTCCATCAGGACAAAGCTAGCAGTCACACATCAAAATCCACTGTAAATTTCCTAAAAGAAATGGAACAAAAAACTGGTATCAAGGCCATACCCTTCACTGATATCCATACTAAATCTCCTGATGTATCACCTATGGATTTTTGTGCTTTCGGACTTTTAAAATCTGCATTATCCAAACGTCGTCCTAAAACCCTTACAGGACTCTGATAAGCTGTTCAGGAGGAATGGGATAGAATACCTCTTCTGACACTTCAAAAGGCATTATTATCCTGGAAATTGCGGTGTCGAAAGATAGTTCAGAATTAGGGATGTCAAATAGAACATTTAAAACACAAGAATTTTATGTAATTTAGTTTTGTGAATACAATATACATCGTATAAAAAATGTGTGAAAGTGGTTTCAAAATAAACACTTATCCAAGGATACTACATACTTTTAAAGCCAGTAACTTCAGCAAGAGATGAAAGGCAATTGAAAAAGATTGTGAAGAAACACCGCTTTCGAAATGTGAGATATTTGCAGAGAAAATAGAAAGAAGTGGATGTAAATGCCTCTAAATCTACAGCATTACGACGACTTCACAAATTAGGTTTTAGATCACGTGTGCCTAAGACAAATCCACTCTTATCATCTAAGCAAATGCCTGCTTGAATTAACTGGTGTAAACAAAGGCTATTTTGGGTTCAAGATGGCTGGAAAAGGGTACTCTTCACCGATGAAAGTATGTTTTGTGTGTCCCATGGGAATCAATGTATGCGTCTTTGGAGACTTAAACTAGGAGCTTTTGATAAAGAGTGTTTAAAACGTTCGGTTAAATTTGCCTCCTGTGTCATGGTATGGTGCTGCATGACTGCCGAAGGCCCAGGTAGGTTGTGCATTATTTAGACAAAAGTCAATTCAATAGTGTATCAAGAAATTCTTGAACACTTCATGATTCCTTCATCTGAGGATTTATGTTATGACGATATCTTGTTTCAACAAGATTCAGCGTATTCCCCCACTTCCAAATCGACAACTAAATGGCTCCAAGAGAAGGAAATAAATGTACACCCTTGGCCTGCGAATTCACCCTTGAACTGCGAATTCATCTAAACCCCATCGAGAATTTGTCGGGAATTATGAAAAAACGACTTCAAGAACTTGCACCAAAGACAAAAAAGATCTTATTTCTAGTTTGAAGAACATATGGGCGAATATTGATAAAAAAATTTGTGAACCTTTAGTCAATAATATGCCAAACCGTTTAAGAGCTGTTATTAAAGCTAAGGGTGATGCAACAAAGTACTGATTAGCATGTAAAACACCTTCGAGTGTAAATTGTGTACAATATATTTACATTATTCTAAGTTTTTGAACCATGCTATGAAGTATTCTAAAATTATGAATTTTTTTTTACTTGCTATTTTAAATATATTTTTTATTTCATTGTAATATGTTCATATTTTTATAATCTACAAAATATGCAGATTTATATTATGATAATTTATATTTGATATCATTTTTTATTTATTTGATAAATTAGATTTGCAATTCCCTTGACCATATTTCCTTTCATTATTCTAATTCTTTTAATCGGAGCTGTTGTCCAGGTATTATGGCAATGACTTTGAGATCACTGAAAATCTGCCATTTAAACTTGCCATAGTTTATTCTCCGTAACACTTGCTTCGTGTTGAGATAATTTTAATCGTGTAAGCTGCATAAGCTATCGGAACCGATGAAAACAAGTTGCTATTATGCAGAAGAAGTGCCTTTAGACTTAATTTTGAAGTATCTATGAACAACCTCCAGTCATCAGTTTTGTAGTCAATTTTGAGAGCTTCCATGACACCCTCTTTATTTCTACAAAATATGAAGTTATTTTCACTTTTGAAAAACGGAAAGAAAGGAGTATGACTGTTACGGAACGCAGTCACATTTACCGTCTGGTCAAAATAATTCCACGGCTGCAGTCTATACGCCAACAGTTCTCCTTTATTCTGATTTTCTTTTAAATAATTCTAGATCTGTTACTCGATCATTCAGCTCACATTGTGTGATGTTATGGTGCTCCTCATTACACCGAAAATCATGATCTTTCGATGTACTCGGTTTTTAAGGTGATGGAGTAGCACTAGAATCAACACCACCCTCGTCACTTGCTGTCATAGGCGTAGAGTGCTTCTAACTTTTGGGGGGCAGGGATTAGGGATGGGATATCGAAAGCAAAATGTCGTTTAGTATCGTTAATAATATCGGCTATTAATATCAATATCAATAATATATCGGCACAAAAATATCGATATTTCAAAATATGGATGATATTTCAAAATATAAACGATATTTCAAAATATCGATAACACATTTTTCTTTCACTATGCTGTCAATCGTATTCGGAGGAATGATTCTATATTAAAGTTATATATATATGGTAATATTACTATACAAAAAAGATTATCGCAATTTAATTCAATAAGGAAATAACATTTCAATAAACAATATTTTATAAAACTAAAAAGTTTATTTAGAGAAAGAAAGAAATCCTGGTTTGAGTGAAGCAATTGCAAAACTGAGTGTATGTAAACCAATTGGAGGGAGATATTGGCGATAACCGTTTTCTGGACCGAAACATTTCAGACAAGAAGTTTTGGTACGTTACAGTCCATTATTTGGAAAATGAAAAAATAGCTTCCTGCACCATTGGAGTCTTTGAAATGGACCAGAGCCATACTGGAGATTATATTTCTTCAAGATTCCTTCATATCCTACAGTAAAGAGTTTGAAAACAGAAAAACTAAATTCAGTGGTCACTGATGGAGGATCGAATATGTTTAAAGCCGTGGAAATTGGTTTTGGTTGAAAAAAATTATGTAATATGTTTTTCCCATCTCCTCAATTTGGTCGCTTACCGTTCAATTGAAGCCGTACCAGAGCTCGTGCCACTTAGTGGCTGCGTTTGAACCAGATCAAGAAAGTGATGACCTGATTTTAACACAGTGTTCGGGCTTCATATGAACTGACAGCAGAAAGTTATCTTAAACTCATGCCGAGTGTGGAAACACGGGGGAATTCTGCATACGAAATGTTCGAGCGTTTTCTAAGCCTCAGCTCAACACTCAACAACATCACCCACCGACAGACATCGGCACCAAGCATGACAACAGCTGCAGAGAACTAAAATTTGCAGGAAATCATTCAAATTCTTGAGCCTCTTCTAAAAGCCGCAAAACAGTTAGCAGGAGATAAATTCCCCACAATCAGTATCGCGAACCCAATAGCAACCATGGTAGAAAATAAAATTTCCAAGACATCACCTACGTCTAATGTTAGCTTCAAACTAAAGGAAGGAATCTTGGAAGCTGCAAAAAACGGCTCATGGTTGAAAATGTAATAGTACTGCCCGTAAGTACGTTATTGGACCCCGATGGAAGACATTATACTTCAGGGACCCTGAGACTACTACCAAATCAATTCGAGAACTGAAAGGAATTTTGAAAAGCGCCCATTCACCTGTAAGTGGACTCACTTCCGATTTTGACAATGGAGAAGGATCTGAATCATCTTTCTTTGGTGAACACTCCAAAACGGTTCAGAAAACTTGGTAGCATCGGAGTTCTTTAGATAGCTCAGATTTTCCTGATGAGCTTGCCTTTTATTTGCGATCCCCTGCAGAAGCTGACATCAAGAAGAATCCGCTTTCTTTTTGGAGTAAATCAATTGGATTGTACCCGGAAGTATGTGGGGTTGCCAAACGATATTTGGCTGCGACATCAACATCAGTGCCATCTGAAAGAATTTTTTCTCAAGCCGGAATATAATTAACTCAGCCAGAAATCATCTCACATTCAATAAACTCCTTTCCTCCACTCAGTAGGAGAATTATTTTTTTCAAATCATGGACAATAATTGTTTTTATTCACTTTTTGTTCTTTCTAGAATACATTTTTATATATCGAATGATTTTTGATTTGTTCACACAGTTTTTGATTGCTTACATTAAAAATTACTTTGCATATATTAGAAATTATTTGTATTTAAAAAATAAATAATAATGTTTTTAAGTTTAATTCTTTTGCCTGATTTACTTATGTATCTTTTTTAAATTAATATTTTTAGATAAGCTATTCAAAATTTAAATCATTTCCGGGCTTTCATAAATTAAAATAATGAATCATAATATTTTGATTAAGTAATTGTTTATTTCTTAAGATATTTCAAACTCAAGATATTTCAAAATATTTAGACTTGTTTACTTGATTGACATGAAACTTTCTGACAGGTTTTATAGTGGAATTGACTTTCAAACACCGTAGTGAGAGTGGATGATGTGGTATATAATACTTAATGAATGAAAGTTATAGGCCAATTCCACCATGAATTTTTATTATTACTGGATTAATTAGCTCCATTTTGGCTCGTTTTCAGGAAGTCCTCAAAGAACTTTATTTAAAATCAAAAAAGTTTTATGCTTTAAATTTAAAAATCTCCAACTCAAAACAACATGAACCAAAAGATTCAAAAGATGTTTATCTTAGGAAGTAAACATATAAACATGTAGTAAATCTGATGAAAACGACTTAAGATTAAACTATCAGGAAGAAAACTTCATGGTGGAATTGACCGATATCTTTTATTTAACATTGTATTATAGTTTTTTTTTATCCATTTGTTTCGACAGTTCAATATAGACCCTCACTGATTAATTTTACAATTTTTCTGTGTAATTTTTTTGAATCTCTCAATTATTTTTCCCTTTGTTTTTGAGAATTTTCAATCCAAATTTTTATAAGTTATAGTTATTTCAAATAAATTCTTTTGACAATGTGTAATCGATAATATTGGGAATATAATATCGGTATCCCGATATTATAAGAAATGCAATATCGATATTATAATACTTAATATCGAAGTGTAAATATTGATATTTCCATAATATCGATAAGAATATCCCATCCCTAGCACGAATTGAATTCAGTTAGGATCCTCCTGTGTGCCGCACGGTCATTAAAATATGAAATATTATGATTTTTTGAAATTGAATAACAATAGAATTGATGTTTAGTAGTATTCTAAAGTTATTCAATGAGGAAAATAAAAATAATATAAATAAAATTAGAAAAAAAATATAGCATTGAATTTTTGTTATGGATCATATTTGTTAAAACTATATTAAGGCTTAAGAAAACAGGAATCTTCAGTTTCACAATTTGAAAAGGGTGGGGAAAAAAACAGCTTTCTTAAAATTTTTCTTCAATTTTCTGATTTTATCTGAAATTCTATTAAGTTTTAATTTATTTCAAGTTAAGTTGGGGGGCTTGTTCCACCCGACGCTACGCCTATGCTTGCTGTATAAGACTAAAGTGGGATTGGAACAGGCAGTCCGACTCCGTGAGTCATTGGTCGGGTAGCCGATGGTATATGTAACGCATGATCTTTACTCTTTAAAATGCCATGTGTTAAAGGAGTTTTTAATCAAAAATAGCTATCATTTATTTGGTTTTATTGTTCTCTTCAGATCATGGGTATAACAAAGCCAATTAACGATCTTTTATGATTCAGCCGGAAATGAAGACTCGAGGCAGAAGCTATCTAATATATATGAAGAGCTCAGGGCTTCTCCTGGTCTCCAATTTCACGAGCGACAAACTTTCTATATCATTCATGCTATTGGTTGCTTTTGTGATTTCAAATTTACCAGTCTACAAATATAGTTAAAAATTGTCAACAGAGTTTACTCATTTGCGAGGCATTTGGAATCGTACGAATTGAACTTAACTGAAGCACCGTTGACACTGTTGTAATAGTATTCCCCGCCCCATATCTTAGAAACTAGAGTTAAACAGAGATTCTCAAATTCGTTTCCGTCATCAACGTGGTCAATTTAGGAAAGAAGAACTGCTATCGTTCTATCTACATTTTCACTATTGACTAGGGTAATACTTTCTGTCAATTATCTCCTATTTACTGACATTGTTGTGTGTTGATTGAAGACCGCACAGTAGAAACCATGAAAACAGAGGGGAGTTAGCTCTTGGACTCGGGGATAATTCGTTAAGAGATTTTTAAATGTGAAGGGAGTATCATGATTAATTTCAAATAGGCTGTTATGAAGTATTATAAAAAGAATAAATGTGTACTTACTTGATGATAATTTAATGTATTTTTCAGTTTGTGAACAATTTCTTAAAGCTATGATTCTGAGAAGGATCCACTTATAAATAGCCCCAAATAAACTTTGTTCGCTCGATAAATCATTCCATTATTTGTGTTTTCATTATTTATGTTTTCTGTTTTCGCCTGATGGTCTTTATTTCGTTTTGTTTTTTGGAATGGGAAGCACTGTACTTTAAATAACTAATCAATATCTTCACCAAAAAGCACTATCTGAAACAAACACGTACACACTATTACCTTCGTAAGTTAGCGTTGCAAAGGCTACTACCGTTGCAAAGGTACTACCAAAGAATGTTAAATGATTATTTTTATACGAGAAATGTAGTGATGACACTTTCTAGGCTGAAAATTTCATATTTTTATTTACTCGCATTTTGCGTTGTCTATTTTTCATCAAATATGTGTTCATGTAAAAATCATAATACTTTTGGAAAAAACACTTGAACATTTGAAATTTGGCTTTAAAAATTTAATGATGGAAGTTCAAATCATGTTTAGATTTTGATGTATCTGTCGAGGCAACAGATCAATTTGCATGTTTTTTTTCACTTCTGTGCATGCAGTAGGATTCAAAGCATTTGGTTTTCATGGTCCAGAAACATTTTATACAGAAAAATTTGTAATCCTTTTAAAAGTAGAAAATATAATTTCTCTCTCTCGTAGAGAGATGTCGATCTCTTCAGATTTTTAAAATAATGTTTTTGATTAGGTTTTGAATTCAGTTTAAAATATATTTAGTTCTGAAGGTGGTTTTTATGCTTCTAAAACTGTTGCAAAACATTAATTTAAAACATATTTTTAAAGAAAAATGTACATTGAAATAGACTGGATGTAAATCTCGATGTTACATTTAAACATTTAAGTAAAGGGAAAAATAATAAAACTTAAACAAAGAAAATGAATTCATTCATCAATAAATAAATTAGCTTTTTCTTTTATTATCACTTATTTATTTGAAAAAAATACATTGAAATTCTTTGTTACGTAACTTGATTACGTCTTGAGGAAATTTTCTTTTTTAAGGTTAAAAAATTGACTTATTTTGCCGAATTATGGATACATTTGGACAGTATTGTGCAACGAGGAACCGTCCCTTCAAAAGTTTAAAATTCGAGTTAAATAGCTGGTACGGAGCGCCGCATGTTTTGCTGTCTGAGAAAAAAAAATTCTTATTCTAATACGTTTTTTCCAGATAATATTCTTTTATCTTCTGTAAAATAATATTTAGGGGCCGAATAATACTCTTTTTATTAACTGCAAAACAAAGCATCGGCAAGTGGAATGTTTCATTTAATGCTTTATTAAAATACAATTTTCGCAGTTTCAGTGTAATAAAGTCAGTTTCAGTGTAATCCTTATTCCATAAGACTGTCCATTAAGTGAAAATATTTTCTGTTGGAATTTTACATAATATCATATTGAAGTGAGGCAAAGAAATGTGGTACTTATTGTCCAAACAGGAAACTGGTATGAGATAATAGGTTTGAGAGAAACTAATTCAATTTATTTTTAAATAAGAAACACTGGATGGCAGCATATTATACACTATAGTTGAAGGGCGAAATTTTCCGCTTCATCTTCGTTCCGCGATAATTTTATGTTTTGGTTATTGAAATTACGGTATGGCTACCAAATGCTATTTGGTTCAAAATTATTTCATTATATATGATAGGGAAAACATGAGTGTAAACTGATATGACCGATAAAACTTTTCATTTTTCTTTCTTTTTTTTTCACAACTAAGTTACCAAGTAACGTCTTCTTTGACGTTATGACGACTGTTCCAAAATTTTAGTAAAATGGTACCTCGGAACCCGTCGTTTATTGGTTCCAGAGGATACGACAGTACCGAAAATGACGAGTACCGAAGAAATTTTTTCTAATAAGTACTAATGTAAATTGAATTAATTCGTTCCTGAAAAGCAGAAATTTCACATTTTATTGGGTAATTTTTAAATTGATGGGGTTGTTTTTCATACAAAATCTTTAAACTAGACAGACATAATTGAAAACTCTAATTACATAAAATAAGATGAAATTTATCTTCACTCAACCTGTACTGAAAGGAGTTCATGGCCTCATGAGATAATGGCGAAGTAGAGGAGGAGAGGGTTATTGCTTGGAAGGGCAGTATTCTTGCAATTAAACACGAGTCGCTTGCACAGAGATTCTTTCTCGTTTCTGTCTTTTAAGAACTCTGATCCCTGTTGTAGACTCGGATTTGGAGATTTTTAGTACAAACCTATCAACTAGACAGACATAATTTAAAACAATAATTACATGAAATAAGATGAAATTTATCTTCACTCAACCTGTACTGAAAGTTCATGGCCTCATGAGATAATGGCGAAGTAGAGGAGGAGAGGGTTATTGCTTGGAAGGGGAGTATTCTTCCAATTAAACACGAAGACACGGGAATTGTGTCTTCATGTTCCCCCTTGCACAGGGATTCTTTCTCTTTTCTGTCTTTTAACAACTCCGATCCCTGTTGTAGACTCAGATTTAGGGACATTCACTACAAACCTATCAATTGAAACTTGCCTATGTTTCATAATGCTTCTGAAGTGAGACATTGCTTGATCACTAGACAATTCCACATTTTGGCTTGCTCGATCTTTGTTAGGGTGATGATACTTCTGAACAAAATTTTGTAATTCTACCTAATTCGGCATTTTTTTTAATCTGGAGAGACAGAATTGGGGAGTGAGCCGTCTTGTCTCATACATATTTTAGCATGTGTGACGAGTACAGAAGCATTATTTTCAAGTTGAAATGCGTCGAGTACCGAAGCAGACGACTTCCAAGGTATGAGTGTACTTCCACTACGGGATCTCGGGTGGTTTTATTCGTTGAGACTTCTATTTGTGTATGGTTAAATATTGCTCGAACTGAAATATTTGAGATTTAAAACAGTATGAACAACTATTATTTCTCATTGTTTTAGATCAGGATTTCTCAACCTGTGGATCGCGACTCCCAAGGGATTCGGGAAATGTTTGAAATATTCATAAATATTGTTAAAAAAGTTTAGTAGAACTTCAAGAAGTGTATTGTAACAATAGAATACGTATCTATTTATCTATCTATATCTATATATGTATTAACAATAAAAATATTTTCATATAGGAACTTTTTAAGATAAACCCTGTTCCTCCTCAGTAATTTTTTAAAATTAATGTTTTCTACATGTAAGTCTTTATTTTCTATGGGAGAATGAAATTGCACCCATGATGAAATGAAATGTAATCTATGAAAATCTATGAAATTGCACCCATGATGAAATGAAATGTAATCTATGAAAATCAATGAAATTGTACCCATGGCGAATATTTTTGTGAAAGCAATCCCAAAATAAAGACAACACTCACCTCTAAAAATGCTAAAAAGATCTTAGTTTACAAAATCGTTTACGGAATTCTTAAAAAACTCCTTTTTTCCGTGTGTGCGTAGATAAAAAGATCGTGTAAAACTATCCTTACTTAGTGATTTTTAATTTATTGCTCAGATTGTGAGCAACGAATTAAAGCTCTGATTTTAAAAGGGTGCCACTTGTAGATAACTTTTGTCAGTCTGATCGGTTAGAAGCCCGAAACAATAAATTATTTTTCCTTCGATAACTCATTATTTCATTATTCATTCATTATTTCAACATACAAAAGCAGTAACAAATTATAATCTAAATTTTATGATTAATATTTTAAATATGCACACTACATAAAGCATTAAAAAGCTCAGACAGGCCAAAAAGATTAATTTTCTTTGCAATAAATACAATGTGTATTTTAAATCTAAATTCGCATTAAATATCTCAAAACGTCCGAAAAAATATTTTATTGGTAACATATACAGTATCACATATTTTAAACATCATTTGGGCATTCATAATAATGCAGTTCTGCGTAATTTCTGCCTACTTTTGCGGTAGTGGAAGCTCAATGACTTAAATACCCAATTTCGTTGAAATGTTCACTTATTATGAGTAAGTGTTCAGTTATTCAGTCTTCACCAGACAAGTCATTCAGCCATGTCTGGTGAAGAGCGATTTCTGCAACCTCTTGGCCGTATCCGCTCTTGACGAAAACGTTTTCCGAGGAGTACCGGTGGGAGGTGGGTTGTCTTACCACCGCCTTATTCTTCCGATGTTGGTGGGAGAATAGCTCGGTGGCGTTCGGGTTGATGCTGGGATGCTGCTGTGGTTGGTGGGATGGTGTGAAAAATATGATGTCGAAAGGAAGATGGTGGAGGGGAAAAACTTCCGGTGTCGATTGAAGAGCCAAATCAGCGAGCGGTTGCTCGATAGATAGATGATAGTAAATTGGTGACAGCGCCACGTGTTGGCATTAGTAGCACTGGAATGGTGGATAAAGACGTCAATAATAGGGTGATAAATGTCACAGTCCAGGAAAAAAGACAAAATCGAGAGTTTGAGAGCACTAAAAGATGGTAAAAGTATACTCTCTGTGTCATACATCGGTGAATAAAAGTCATTTCCAGAAGATTTAACTGCTGACGTATGTTTTCTTATCGGATGCATCTAGCCAAGATATTTCTTCGTTTGCTTTGACGCTCCAATTCCCTAAAAGAGAAAAAAAAGTAAGAACAGGCCAGTAAGTTTATTTGCATCAGTAGTGTTATTTTTAAAAAAGAAAGTTCTTAAAATGATATTAAAAATTTAAATTCTTATATAATAAGTGTATGCTCAGAAGGGATTAATGAACAGGTAATCAAGTAGGTTCAAGGAAAATGCTGGTCTCGGACGAAACAATGTCGTATATATATATATATATATATATATATATATTGACTAGCTCCACTGCAATATGGAAAGAAAACAGTAGTTAAATATGGACGATACTTACACTTCCTTCCGGAAATGGTAGATATGCAAGGTGGTCAAGTTAACTGCTTTTAACCAAATATCCAAACGCTTCTGCGATTTCTTGTTGAGAGAACGCCAGGCAACACATTTTCGATCGAAATCAGCCATGTAGGGCTCGAAGCTGGACAGGTCAGCCTCTTCACTCATGAGCCGGTCCCAGTTCTGCTGGACCATTTTCTGTTTAATATCTAGCCATTGTCGGGCCCTCATCCAATGGGCCGGACTTCCATTTTTCACTTTCATGCGATGTCGAAACGCCTTTCCAATATTCATGCAGAAGTTCATCATGCTGTGAATGGTAAATTTAACTTATAAGTCTCATGTTCAGAAGGTAAATATTGCCTTTAGAAACTGTAGATGCTTGTTCTTTGGCACCCTATATAACCATGTATTTAATATGGTACTTGGTGTCCCGGTCTTTATTACAGTGAAGCCCGAGACAGCTTAATGGTTGTGCATCGGGCTTCGGACTGGGTATGCATGGTTCGAATCGCGATTAACCCTATTGAATATCTTCATGTCTATGCGGGATATGGGCACACTAAATCCGTAGACATTAATGTCCTTATATGATGTGAGAAGGTACAAGTCCCATAGATGTTCTTCTTGGATGTGCTCGATCAAAATTGAGGGGGCACCAGGGGTGAGGGGGCTGTACCCCTTATTGTCCACCCATTGAAAGCAACCAGTGTTAATCGCCAATTTGAAAGTATCACTTTGGGAATTTTCAAACTGAAACTTCGTGTTCAATGAACATTCTTTTTTCCTTCGCCATACGTTCTATTGCTATTTTTCCTTCCATAACTCCTCGATAGATCATCCACTATTGGCTGTTCAAACACCTCCCTCATTTAATTATTCGTTTCAAGGAGAAGAAAAACAACATTCAAAATAAAAGCAATCCTTTTTATAATAAATATTTGGCATGTTTCAGAAATAAGGCAAGAAAATATTGTCATCTGAAACATAGCATTATTTCTTCTGAATTCGAAAGAGATATATCGATATAGTTAAAATATTGAGATTGTAAGGAAATGTGTCATACCATAAAAGAAAATTGTTTTTAATTTCCATTTCGATTCATATCATATACTGATAAGTTACATAAAATGTTTTTTTCTGTACAGAGATCGTCATGTTTAGTTTTTATACTTTAAACTAGCATAGAAAAAAGGGACTTTGATTTGATTTGATAAAAAATATTTCGTCTTTTTGTGTTTATGGTTTTTAAGATTATTTCATCATCAATCGTTAGACAGTAGAGAATGTGTGAGCCAAGGCCTTTCGAAACAATTTTTAGATGTTTTACGTAAGTTATCAATTTTTTTAGGATTACTGTCATTGAACAAGTAAATCTTCAGACATTACAAAACACCAGAGTATAATTATATAGCCTATTGTGCCAACACCTATTGTACTTACATTTGTATGCGTTTTTTTTCTCGATGGAGAGCCTGAACTCTCGCCTGTCTCAAAATTCTTTTTCGTTCCTCTTTTTCTTCGGCGCTCTCACGATGCAAATATCTGCCAAGTTGAAAAGAATTTCTAATTAAAATACAATTTCAGAATCGCCACGTGTATCGACAGACTAAATCTATCCGAAATTACCTAAACTTTCTACATATCTTCATATCTTCGAAATAAGCTATACCAGCAAGCGGTATAAACTGATGTTACAAAATGAAGAATAGTTTTAGGAGCTCTTAATAAACCTTGGAAACCTTACTAATTTAAATATATTATGTTGATGCAGGCATTGGATCTACGCATCAATGTGCATTTCTTAATCGATATTTATTATAATTAAACGATAAGTGACCAGAATATGCTAAATGGTCACGTTCTAGAAATTTTTAGAGAGACTTTGGTATTTTTCTTCTAACTTATGGAATTTTTCTTTTACTATCCCATACCTTGCATTGTCACCTACAAACAAGAAAGACAAGAAATGAACTGGTTTATATTTTTAACATTTTATGCTCCCTTCTTGAACACATTTCATGTAACCATATGACTTTCTTGACAATATGAATTGGTTACGTGTTTTAAAATAAGAAAATTATCAGCTAATAAAAACGACGTATTTTATTTTTGTTAATTTCGTAATGCAGTTTAAGGTACTGACGAAACAATTTAAAAGCCTAAAAAAAGAATCGTCAAGTTACTGTCTTTATGAACATTAACGTATAAAACATACGAAATCCTGTCTTCAAAATTACAATTTCTACTTTCTTTAAGGAAATAAATCCATAGTTTACTATCTACGCGTTACTAGATTGTTCTGAAACAGGAGTATTTAATCAATTATAGTTTCATAAGTTAAAACAGTTATTTCTATGATAGATTGTAGAGTTTTCATGTAAGTAACTTGTTAGACATAAGGAAATCAGACAGACTGAAAATTCTTCTGGCAATATGTGATACTTACATTGCATTCAACAAACTACGGCCTACATTTCTTAATCTTTCCATAATTATACGAAAATAGAAAGATAATTCGCAAATTAAACTTTTTTTTCGCAGAGAATAAGATCAGTAACGTTACTCTAGTTAGGGTTTCGTTAAGAACTGTTATATAACAAAGATATTTTGTAAAAGAAAAAACAACAATATCTCATACTATAACAATGCATTTCGAAACGTAACTGTTTAGCAGATTATTTTTTGCTGCTTAGAAATATTTCCTTTTTACTGGCATATTCCATTGTTACCTGCATAACTTGTTACATTTAAAATTTCTAGTTGTAAACAAAAGATAAATATTCAAGATATAGCATTATAGAGTCAAAATGCAAGGTTCTTAATGTCATTTCTTCATTGAAACCTGAAAACATAAAAGGAGTACAAGGAAGAAGTTATATAATTTATCTCTAGTAAATAACTTCTTCCTTAATTTAATTTTTTTTTATGTTACCAAATAAAATTTATATTTCTAAAGTTCTAGAATTTGTTTATTTGCTGTGTACACTTTTATTCAGTATATAGAAAAATTGACTATAGTCCAGATCAGCTACAGTTAAATGTATTCTATTTCATTGTCTACCATTTTGAATTTTTCGCTTAGAATTTTTTAAATTCTTCTGTTAATCATCCTGTTTTTGTTTTGACTTATGGCTCCTGGCCCTAAAATGCCAGACCTGGTCTCGACTGCGACTGCGAACAGTGGTAGGCAGCCCCGGTTTAAAACAACACCACAAGGATTGGAGTCCGTCTTTAGTCAGCTATCACTTCAATTTTAATCGACCATTCCAAAAAGCGACACCAGAAGGGCTCGTACGTTCTCCCTCCCACTGACATCATAGAGTGAATTTCCTTCCTATGGATTTAACATGCGATAGTCAAGAAGGTATTTAACTCTGCTGTTCTGTTTGCATTTACTTTACGAATGTACCGTTCGTTTCATATATACAGAGGATGTTCGCACATTTTTTAGACGATTTTGGTAAGCGGTAATAAAAAATAGTTTCCTGCAAAAGAAATAATTGCAATTGTACTATGTTTTTAAAAGTCAAAATTATCGTCTAGGGCTTGAAAGTTTTGTTTTTATTCAAAATGGCGTTTTTAACAAAGCAGTGGCTCGAAGGCTACATTTATGCTCTTTCCGAAGAGAAATATGCATACTCCGTTATCCAAAATCGATGTGAGAGTCATGGTTTTGTGATATCTAAAGCGTCGATAGGTAATATCGTCAACAAGGAAGGAAACAAACATCAAATTGGAGCCTAAGGGATTCATGATTGTTGCTGGTTTTCCTTATAATGGCAAGTTAAAGATAAAGAGAGTGGGAAAATGTCAAGATTAACTCCAAATACTATCAGGAACATATTTTATCGCCAATTTTTCTGAATGAAATACCATCGCTTTACCCACAGTGCCATCAATCTGTGAGACTACATCAGGACAAAGCTAGCAGTCACACATCAAAATCCACTGTAAATTTAATAAAAGAAATAGAACAAAAACTGGTATCAAGGCCATACCCTTCACTGATATCCCTACTAAATCTCCCGATGTATCACCTATGGATTTTTGTGCTTTCGTACTTTTAAAATCTGCATTATCCAAACGTCGTCCCAAAACCCTTACAGGACTCTGGAAAGCTGTTCAGGTGGAATGGGATAGAATACCTCTTCTGACACTTCAAAAGGCATTATTATCCTGGAAATTGCGGTATCGAAAGACAGTTCAGAATAAGGGATGTCAAATAGAACATTTAAAAAAAAGAAAGTTACGTAATTTAGTTTTGTGAATACAATATACATCGTCTAAAAATGTGTGAACAGCCTCTGTATATATATATATATATATATATATATATATATATAGAAAGAGAGAGAGAGAGAGAGATAGAGAGAGAACAATATTTATATCTTGCACGTTTCACTAGACTAACGTCTGTTGGAGATCGTCCTGGAAGTCCTGAATCGTGGCCTAGTCCTTGAATCTGCTTTACTACATTGAGTGATTGTAGAGTTTTGGACTTAAATTTCGCAGAAAGCTATGTGAGGTGTAATAAGTATCATTCCAAATTCCTCCAGAAATTATCTCAATCTCGTTAAGTTGTTTGCATTCCAGCTTGCATTTACCGTAATCCGTAGAACAAAGACATAAGCAAATACAAGTAAATTATAAAATACATCCATTGACCAACAGTTTGTTTTCTTTTTACATGTTTAAGTGTTTATAAGTTGTTCAAGAGTATCTACCACTCCGTTAGTGCCTCTGTAATTTAATATTTGCTCAGGTTTCTTGTCTGCCCTGGAACTTATCTCTTTGTCAGAATGTAGTGTACTCATTAGTACGAAATTTTAATTAGTTTTGGAATATAGTTCAATATTGTTGTATTTCATGTGAAGCAAAAAGATGAAGTATGCATTTCTTTGTAAGTCATTTGTTGTATTATTTTCCATTTTTTCGTACCGTACCAAACATTGTCATTTCACGTCTTACACAATAAATTTTCCCAAATTGTATAATGTAACGAAATTATCATAAATAAGGTGTTCTCCCTAAGTTTTTAGGTAAGATCACGTACTACCGGAATTCCCTGATATTTCTCAAACATCGCTCCAGGTTGATTTACGGAATAAATTTGTGCATTCAGTACGTATGTTTTTCTATGACACAATATCTATATCTTGATCCCATACTCCTCTGGTTTGCTGGGTATATATTGTTTGAATGGTACTTTATTTCAAAATACCACTAACTATTGATCAACAGTGACATTTCCATCAGGATAGTGTAATTTTAAAAAAACGTCTACCCATTTTTTCCACATTTCAAGCCTAATTGCCTGTTCGGTAGTGCTTCTTCTTTCTTGACGTGTGGATCTATTGTCAAAACGCAGCCCTCGACTTATTGTACAAAACATCTCGAGGGACATTGTCACACGGAATATACTACGACCTGTTTCTGCATGCCATAAGCTTTTGTCGATTCGCCATGTGACTTATACACTCCAGTTAACAATAACAACCCAAAATACGCTCGAAAGAGAACATTATCAATATTTTGACCTTTAAATCCCCAAAAAGGTTTATCCCTTCAATATTGGTCCTTTTTATTTTTTCAATTTTGAAAGAACTAAATATAACATGGAAAGCCCTTACAAAATTTCTTATTCTTGTTGAAGCATATCTTATTGCAATTGGTGCATTATTTATTACATCTGCAGAGACTTTTCTTCCTCGTTTTTGTGGAGGATTCACTTCAATTTGTCGATTCCTTGATAGAACCGATGGACTAGTATCAGGCTGATCCACTACTTAAGATTCATCGTCAGAATTATTAATTTCACTTTCACCACTAATAATGATTTTCAAACTTGGATAAGTCTTTTTCAGAATAAGACGTTTTTATAACTTGTTGTACGCCACTTCTGCAATCTATCATATTGATGATACTAACTGAAAACATGTGAAACTCGAATTAATTGGAAAAAGTACAAAGAACATCATTTTATAGCTATTCGGACAAACAGGTCTAGACTTGTAACAACATATCTACATTACATTGTTATGAATGACTCGCTGTTTGTTTCAACAAGAAAACCAAATGAGCTGGTTGAGACTTGCATATTTGGTATTACAAATCTGTTGATGCCTATTTACGTTCTTATGAATGATTCCCTTTGTATCAACGAGCAATTATAAAATGTGCCAGCTGGACTTTAATATTGGATATTACTAACATGTCTTGATCAATTATATTGATATTTGATCAATTTTATCAAATATAATGGGACGATTACAAAAATAAAATCAGGAAACACTGTTAGAAGGATGTAATTTATTTTTAACAGGAAAAATTGTTATAAGGATGTAAGGGACTAACGGAATATCATTGCAGTTTTGCATCGGGTCATATTGACCCAAACAGTACACGAGTAACAAACTTTAAAAAATACTAAAAAAATAAATATAATGGGAAGAGATTTTGTGACAATTATATACTGTTATATAGAAACAAAGTCACGAAATCTAACACTATTATCACTGATGATTCAAATTTTATACAATTTTAAAATTTATTTCGGGTCAAATAGACCCGAACAGAACAGCAGGATTAATAGTGGTAGGCGGGATTCGATCCAAGCACCACCAGACATCATGCGGGGAGATAGCTTCTCGAGTTAACGCTTTCTCGAGGAACATGAAACCTGTTCTCCCGTGTTAATTTTGGGATGCATTTATCAGAGCATAGTTCTCTAGGACCATAAAAAGGTTTACGACGGACTTTCGTGTCGCCTTCAGCGGTATAACGTCCTACGGCGAGATCGATTTGCGGATCTGCTACATCCGACGTGTGAGGTGCACGTGGAGCCGTCCCAAACGCTCCGTGTTTCTTCGATCGCTAATGGGAAAATTCGTAATTTTGATAATCTGACGTCACCGCTTTCACGGATAATATGGAATCGGCGACAGTGCTATAGTTTTGTGTTTCTGAGAAGAGATCCTCTCGAGAAATATACCATTAGGACTAATTAATGGCGTCTCTAGTGCTACGTTTTGCCAGTACGGTTCCCCCCCCCCCTCGAAAAGAAAAAGATAAGCTCGCACGGTAGTTTCGGTAGCATCATCGCTTTGACGAGTAACTTGAAACCTGCGACCGTTCGTGTTGGGGATGCATTTGGCATAGTTCTCTAGAAGTAAAAGAAGCTTTACGAACGATTTTCATGAAATCTTCTGTGGTATGATGTCATACGGAAAGATCGCTTTACGTCTCTGCGACACATGACGCCACAGGGGTATATGGGATAATCCCAAAAGATCCGTGTTTCTACGATCGATAATGAAAACTGGGAAATTTCGGTAATCTGACGTCACCGCTTTTCGCAATTAATTCGGAATCGGCGCCAACACTGTATTTTCTGTTTTCTGGGAAAAGGACTTATGGAGTAATAAACCTTTAGCATGAATTAGAGCCGTCTCTAGTGCTACGTTTGGCAACAAGGTACCGAAAAAACGATAAACTGGTACGGTAGTCTCTCTGACGTCCTCCTTTCTCCAGTAACTTGAAACTTGCACCCCTGGGTTCGTTTTCATGATGCATTTCGTAGAGTGGAGTTCTCTATCTCCAAAAAAATTAAGAAGGAGTTTTATCAAGTATTCAGCGGTATCATGTCATTCGGCGAGATCGCTAGGCGGAAACGAGGTTGCCTCAATCTCCTCGAGGTTTTGAAAATCTCACAAATTAGGGTATCCTTTCGGCTCTAATACACCCGAAGTGTGATGGGCACGTGGGACCGTCCCGAAATCTCCGGGTTTCTTCGATCTCAAACGGGAAAAGCCCGAATTTCGATAACTTGACGACACCGCTTTCACGGTAAATACGTAATCGGCGACAACGTATCAATTAGAAGCGTTTCTAGAGCTAGTTTGTATAAACTAGTATGGTGGTTTCGCTGAAGTCGGAGGTTTCTTTCACATAATGCTATTGACAAGTGCATCTTCAATAACATTATACGTTAATTGATTGATGCATAGGCCAATCTTCCTGTTTGTAGTGACGTCCCTTGTCACGGCTGTCCCACAGACACAATAAGCAACAGAATTTTTTGTAACCCTATTGTACAGCTCCGATTCAAAAAATTAAAATAATGAAAGAAAATATGGTCAAGGGAATTGCAAATCTAATTTATCAAACAAATAATCAATGATATCAAATATAAATTATCATAATATAAATATGCATATTTTTCAGATTATAAAAATATTAACATATTACAATGAAACAGAAAATATATTTAAAACAACAAGTGAAAAAAACATTCAAAATATTAGAATACTTCATAACATGGTTCGATAAATTAGAATATGGAACTATTTTCCTGTTGGCTTAAAGAACAGCTGCGGGACAAAAATGTGCGGGTCTATAAAATGTGTTCCGCGGAAAATGAAAAGTAGTTTGGCATTTGATTTTAGTTCAGTATTTGCTTAATATGGGATTAAAGAGCGACTTATCTGAGGCTGTGAAATTTCGTATTGTGCACTTGCACAAAGAAGGAAAAACACAACTGTTTATAGCAAAGGAAGTAAAAGATTCACAAGCAAGTGTGAGTAGAGTTTTGAGAGAATATTGTAATAGTAAGTGTTTTCAAATAAACATTTTACAAGTGGTCAAAAGCCAGTAACTTCAGCAAGAGATGAAAAAAATTTAAAAAGTTTGTGAAAAAACACCGCTTTCGAAGTGTAAGATATTTGCAGAGAGAATAGAAATAGTTGGGGCATTTACATCAACAAGTGGATGTAAATGCCTCTAAATCTACAACATTGCGACGACTTCACAAATTAGGCTTTAGATCACGTGTGCCTAAGACAAAGCCACTCTTATCATCTAAGCAAATGCCTGCTAGAATTATATGGTGTAAACAAAGGCTATTTTTGGGTCAAGATGGCTTAAAAAAGGTACTCTTCAGCGATGAAAGTATGTTTTGTGTGTCCCATGGGAATCAATGTATACGTCTTTGGAGACTTAAACAAGAAGCTTTTTTTAAAGAGTGTTTAAAACGTTCGGTTAAATTTGCGACCTCTGTCATTGTATGGTGCTGCATGACTGCAGAAGGCCCAGGTAGGTTGTGTATTATCTACACAAAAGTCAATTCAGTAGTGTATCAAGAAATTCTTGAACACTTCATGATTCCTTCATCTGAGGATTTATGTTATGACTATTTCGTGTTTCAACAAGATTCAGCGTCTTCCCACACTTCCAAATCGACAACTAAATGGCTCCAAGAGAAGGAAATAAATGTACTCCCTTGGCCTGCGAATTCACCCGATCTAAACCCCATCCAGAATTTGTGGGGAATTATGAAAAAACGACTCCGAGAACTTGCACCAAGAGACAAAAAAGATCTTATTTCTAGTCTGAAGAACATATGGCCGAATATTGATAAAAAAATTTGTGAACCTTTAGTCAATAATATGCCAAACCGTTTAAGAGCTGTTATCTAAGCTAATGGTGATGCAACAAAGTACTGATTAGCATGTAAAACCCCTTCGAGTTTAAATTGTGTACAATATATTTACATTATTCTAATTTTTTAAACCATGCTATGAAGTATTCTAAAATTTTGAATTTTTTTTTACTTGCTGTTTTAAATATATTTTATATTCAATTGTAATATGTTCATATTTTTATAATCTACAAAATATGCAGATTTATATTATGATAATTTATATTTGATATCATTGTTTATTTATTTGATAAATTAGATTTGCAATTCACTTGACCATATTTTCTTTCATTATTCTAATTCTTTGAATCAGAGCTATAGTCCAGGTATTATGGCAATGACTTTGAGATCACTGGAAATCTACCATTTAAACTTGCCGTAGTTTATTCTCCGTAACACTTGCTTCGTGTTGAGATACTTTTAATCGTGTAAGCTGCATAATCTATCGGAACCGATGAAAACAAGTTGCTATTATGCAGAAGAAGAGCCTTTAGACTTAATTTTGAAGTATCTATGAACAACCTCCAGTCATCAGTTTTGTAGTCAATTTTGAGAGCTTCCATGACACCCTCTTTATTACTGCAAAATATGAAGTTATTTTCACTTTTGAAAAACGGAAAGAAAGGAGTATGACGGTTACGGAACGCTGTCACATTTACAGTCTAGTCAAAATAATTCCACGGCTGCAGTCTATACGCCAACAGTTCTGCTTTATTCTGCTTTTCATTTAAATAATTCTAGATCTCTTACTCGATCATTCAGCTCACATTGTGTGATTTTAAGGTGCTGTGTAGACTCCTCGTTACACCGAAAATCATGATCTTTTGATATACTCGGTTTTTAAGGTGATGGAGTAGCACTAGAATCAACACCACCCTCGTCACTTGCTGTCATAGGCGTAGAGTGCTTCTACGAGGGGCAAGAATTAGGGATGGGATATCGAAAGCAAAATGTCGATGAGTATCGTTAATAATATCGCTATAAATATTGATATCAATAATTTATCGGCAAAAAAATATCGATATTTCAAAATATGGACGATATTTAAAAATATAAACGATATTTAAAAATATCGATAACACATTTTTCTTTCACTATGCAGTCAATCGCATTCGGAGGAATGATTGTGTAGTAAAGTAATATATATATGGTAATAGTACTATAAAAAAAAGATTATCGTAATTTAATTCAATAAGGAAATAACATTTCAATAAACAATATTTTATAAAATTGAAAAGTTTCTATTTAGAGAAAGAAAGAAATCCTGGTTTGAGTGAAGCAATGGCAAAAGTGAGTGTATGTAAACAAATTGGAGGGAGATATTGGAGATAACCGGTTTCTGGACCGAAACCTTTCAGACAAGAAGTTTTGGCACGTCACAGTCCATTATTTGGAAAATGAAAAAGTAGCTTTCTGCACCATTGGAGTCTTTGAAATGGACCAGAGTCATACTGGAGATTACATTTCTTCAAGAATCCTGCATATCCTACAGTAGTGGAGAATTACTACGTTAATATTACTCGTTTACATTTGAAAAAAGAAAAACTAAATTCAGTCGTCAAAGATTGAGGATCGAACATGGTTAAAGCAATGGAAATTGGTTTTGGTAGAAAAAATAGCTTCCTGCACCATTGGAGTCTTTGAAATGGACCAGAGCCATACTGGAGATTATATTTCTTCAAGATTCCTTCATATCCTACAGTAAAGAGTTTGAAAACAGAAAAACTAAATTCAGTGGTCACTGATGGAGGATCGAATATGTTTAAAGCCGTGGAAATTGGTTTTGGTTGAAAAAAATTATGTAATATGTTTTTCCCATCTCCTCAATTTGGTCGCTTACCGTTCAATTGAAGCCGTACCAGAGCTCGTGCCACTTAGTGGCTACGTTTGAACCAGATCAAGAAAGTGGTGACCTGATTTAAGTACAGTGTTCGGGCTTCATATGAATTGACAGCAGAAAGTTATCTGAAACTCATGCCGAGTGTGGAAACACGGGGGATTCTACATACGAAATGATCGAGCGTTTTCTAAGCCTCAGCTCAACACTCAACAACATCATCCACGGACACACATCGGCACCAAGCATGACAACAGCTGCACAGAACCAAAATTTGCAGGAAATCATTCAGCTTCTTGAGCCTCTTCTAAAAGCCGCAAAACAGTTATCAGGAGATAAATACCCCACAATCAGTATCGCAATCCCAATAGCAACCATGGTAGAAAATAAAATTTCCAAGACGTCACGTACGTGTAATGTCAACTTCAAACTAAAGGAAGGAATCTTGGAAGCGGCAAAAAACGGCTCATGGTTGAGAATGTAATAGCACTGGCCGTAAGTACGTTATTGGACCCCGATGGAAGACATTATACTTCAGGGACCCTGAGACTACTACCAAATCAATTCGAGAACTGAAAGGAATTTTGAAAAGCGCCCATTCACCTGTAAGTGGACTCACTTCCGATTTTGACAATGGAGAAGGATCTGAATCATCTTTCTTTGGTGAACACTCCAAAACGGTTCAGAAAACTTGGTAGCATCGGAGTTCTTTAGATAGCTCAGATTTTCCTGATGAGCTTGCCTTTTATTTGCGATCCTCTGCAGAAGCTGACATCAAGAAGAATCCGCTTTCTTTTTCGAGTAAATCAATTGGATTGTACCCGGAAGTATGTGGGGTTGCCAAACGATATTTGGCTGCGACTTCAACATCAGTGCCATCTGAAAGAATTTTTTCTCAAGCCGGAATATAATTAACTCAGCCAGAAATCATCTCACATTCAATAAACTCCTTTCCTCCACTCAGTAGGAGAATTATTTTTTTCAAATCATGGACAATAATTGTTTTTATTCACTTTTTGTTCTTTCTAGAATACATTTTTATATATCGAACGATTTTTGATTTGTTCACACAGTTTTTGATTGCTTACATTAAAAATTACTTTGCATATATTAGAAATTATTTGTATTTAAAAAATAAATAATAATGTTTTTAAGTTTAATTCTTTTGCCTGATTTACTTATGTATCTTTTTTAAATTAATATTTTTAGATAAGCTATTCAAAATTTAAATCATTTCCAGGCTTTCATAAATAAAACAATGAATCATACTATTTTGATAAAGTAATTGTTTATTTCTTAAGATATTTCAAACTTAATATATTTCAAACTCAAGATATTTCAAAATATTTAGACTTGTTTACTTGATTGACATGAAACTTTCTCACAGGTTTTATAGTGGAACTGACTTTCAAACACCTTAGTGAGAGGGTATGATGTGGTATATAATTCTTAATGAATGAATGTTATAGGCCAATTCCACCATCAATTTTTATTCTTACTCTATTAATTAGCTCCAATTTGGCTCGTTTTCAGGAAGTCCTCAGAGAACTTTATTTAAAATCAAAAAAGTTTTATCCTTTAAATTTAAAAATCTCCAACTCAAAACAACATGAACCAAAAGCTTCAACAAATGTTTGCCTTAGGAAGTAAACATCTAAACATGTAGTAAATCTGATGAAAACGACTTAAGATTAAACTATCAGGAAGAAAACTTCATGGTGGAATTGACCGATAACTTTTATTTAACATTGTATTATAGTTTTTTTATCCATTTGTTTCAACAGTTCAATATAGACCCTCACTGATTAATTTTACAATTTTTCTGTATAATTTTTTTGAATCTCTCAATTATTTTTTCCCTTTGTTTTTGAGAATTTTCAATCCAAATTTTTATAAATTATAGTTATTTCAAATAAATTCTTTTGAAAATGTGTAATCGATAATATCGGGAATATAATATCGTTATGCCGATATTATAAGAAATACAATATCTATATTATAATATAAAATATGAAATATTATGATTTTTTGAAATTCAATAACAATAGAATTGATGTTTGAGTAGCATTCTAAAGTTATACAATGAGGAAATTAAAATTATATAAATAAAATTAGGAAAAAAATATAACATTGAATTTTTGTTATGGATCATATCATTATTAAAACTATATTAAGGCTTAAGAAAACAGGAATCTTCAGTTTCACAATTTGAAAAGGGTGGGGAAAAAAACAGCTTTCTTAAAATTTTTCTTCAATTTTCTGATTTTATCTGAAATTCTATTAAGTTTTAATTTATTTTAAGTTAAGTTGGGGGCATGTTCCACCCGATGCACGTTTCCGCTAAGCCTGTGCTTGCTGTATAAGACTAAGGTGGGATCGGGACAGGCAGTCCGACTCCGTGAGTCATTAGTCGGGTAGCCAATGGTATATATGACGCATGACTCTTTACTCTTTGAAATACCATCTGTTAATGAAGTTTTCATACAAAAATAACTCGTTCTCTCCAGATCATGGGTATAACGAAGCCAAATGACGATCTTTTATGATTCAACCAGAAATGAAGATTCGAGGCAGAAGCTATGTAACTGTGACATATATGAAGAGCCCAGGGCTTCTCCTGATCTCCGATTTCACGAGCAACAGATTGTAAACTTTTTATATGATTCATGTTATTGGTTGCTTTTCTGATTTCAAATTTACCAGTCTACAAATATAGTAAAAATTGTCATCAGAGTTTACTCATTTGCGAGTTATTTTGAATCGCACGAATTGAACCTAACTGAAGCACTATTGACACTGTTGTAATAGTATTCCCCACCCCATATTTTAGAAACTAGAATTAAACAGAGATTCTCAAAGTCGTTTCCGTCATCAACGTGGTCCATTTAGGAAAGAACAACTGCTATCGTTCTAGCTACATTTTCACTATTCACTAGTGTAATTATTTTCTGTCAATTATCTCCTATTTACTGACTTTGATGTGTGTTGATTGAAGATCCCACAGTAGAAACCATGAAAACAGAGGGAAGTTAGCTCTTGGATTCGGGAAGAAATCGTTAAGAGATTTTTAAATGTGAAGGGAATATCATGATTAGTTTCAAATAGGCTGTTATGAAGCGGTATAAAAAGAATAAATGTGTACTTACTTGGTGATGAGTTAATGTATTTTTCAATTTGTGAACAATTTCTTAAAGCTATCATTCTGAGAAGGTTCCACTTATAAATAGCCCCAAATAAACTTTGTTCCCTCGATAAATCATTCCATTATTTGTGTTTTCATTATTTATGTTTTCTGTTTTCGTCTGATGATCTTTATTTCGTTTTTTTGGAATGGGAAGCACTTTACTTCAAATAACTAATCAATCTCTTCACCAAAAAGCACTATCTGAAACAAACACGTACACACTGTTACCTTCGCAAGTTAGCGTTGCAATGGTGCAGGTACTACCAAAGAGAGTTAAATGATTTTTTTACGAGAAATGTAGTGATGACACTTTCTAGGCTGAAAATTTCATATTTTTATTTACTCGCATTTTGCGGTGTCTATTTTTTATCAAATATGTGTTGATGTAAAAATCATAATACATTTGGAAAAAACACTTGAACAATTCAAATTTTGCTTTAAAAATTTAATGATGGAAGTTCAAATCATGTTTAGATTTTGATGTATCTGTCGAGGCAACAGATCAATTTGCATGTTTTTTTTCACTTCTGTGCATGCAGTATGATTCAAATCATTTGGTTTTCATGGTCCAGAAACATTTTATTCAGAAAAATTTGTAATCCTTTCAAAAGTAGAAAATATAATTTCTCTCTCTCGTAGAGAGATGTCGATCTCTTCAGCATTTTGAAATAATGTTTTTGGTTAGGTTCTGAATTCAGTTTAAAATATATTTAGTGCTGAAGGTAGTTTTTATGCTTCTAAAACTATTGCAAAACATTAATTTAAAACATATTTTTAAAGAAAAATGTACATTGAAATAGACAGGATGTAAATCTCGATGTTACATTTCAAAATTTAAGTAAAGTGAAATTTAATAAAACTTAAACAAAGGAAATGAATTCATTCATCAATAAACTAATTAGCTTTTTATCTTTTATTATCACTTATTTATTTGAAAAAAATCGATTGAAATGCTTTGTTACGTAACTTGATTACGTCTGGAGAAAATTTGCATTTTTAAGGTTAAAAAATTGACTTATTTTGCCGAATTATGGATACATTTGGACAGTATTATGCAACGAGGAATCGACCCTACAAAACTTTAAAATTCTAGTTAAATAGTTGGTACGGTGCGCCACATGTTTTGCTCTCTGAGAAAAAAAATTTATTATTCTAATAAGTTTTTTCCCGAATATACTTTTATCATCTGTGAAATAATTTTTGATTGCTGAATAATACTTTTTTTATTAACTGGAGAACAAAGCATCGGCAAGTGGAATGTTTCATTTAATCCATTTTCGCAGTATCAGTGTAATAAGGGCAGTTTCCGTGTAAACCTTGTTGCATAAGACAGTCCATTAAGTGAAAATACTTTCTGTTGGAATTTTACATAATATCATATTCAAGTGAGGCCTAGAAATGTGGTACTTATTGTCCAAACAGGAAACTGGTATGAGATAATAAGTTTGAGAGAAACTTATTCAATTTATTTTTAAACTAGCTGAATACCCGTGTTTCGCTACGTTTTACATTTTAGGATAATTACAAGGAAAAAGTAGTGAAATTGCTTTTTAGAGGATTTTCTTATAAACAATATATTTTGTTTCTTCATTTGGTGGAACTAATATTACCAGGCTCGTCTGCGAACTTACGCGTGAGCAAGCTACGTAAAACTGACCGTGCGAGAAGCAATTTTCTCGTAAATGTACGCCAGCATATTTTAAAGTTTGGCCTTGGGACTTATTTATCGTCATGGTGAAACATATTTTGAGAGGAAATTATAGTTTGATATATAGATTTGATTTAATATCCATAAAACATAATAATTTGAACTAAACTTTTAAAAATTTCCATCTCAATTAGTCTAGTGGTTAAATTTTATCTTTTACTGTATTTTAATATTTTCTTTGTCAATTAATTTTGTTGTTATGCACGTGACGAAAAATTAATTTAAAGTATTACAAAAAGAAAAGAAATCTCGTGATCAGCATTTAATAAATTAAATTCAAAACTTTCCAAACGATTACTGTTTTGGAAGCTAATGTTCTGCTAATTTCCAGTAAAAGCTAAAATCATTTAAAAACCACACACCAGTGTTCCACTCACACGCAACACTGTAAACCCCTATAAGAATGCAAGAATAAAACGTATAAAAAATATAAATCTATTAATTTAAATAATTAAACACACACAAATGTATAAATTACACAAAAGTTTACTTAAATTCTTTAATCTGTCTACATCTCCAGTATAGAAATATTTTCGGGGCATTTACAGAACATGGTATATTTCACTTTTGAAAACACGCATTAAATGAGCATCATCTCAATGAGAAATTTCTGAAATGAGCATGGCAATGAAGATCGTGTGTTTACAAACAACAGCAGTAACCGAAATGCTTTAAAATATAAATTTTAACAGTATTATGGTAGTGAGTTGTGTATATAAATAAAAACTTTCCAGACGATTACTCTTTTCGATGCTAATGTTCTGCTAATTTCCAGTAAAACCTAAAATCATTTGAAAACCACACACCAGTGTTCCACACACACGCAACACTATAAAACTGAATTACAGTACTCTACGTTTATATGGGCATTGAAAATTGTGGTTAGTAGAGGGCAATACGGGACAATCCACGCATTGTCTATAGACACTTTCTATCTTTGGCTATTATTTGATCCGTAATATCTGCCTCATATGCCGTATGTTTCTAAACGCCATTCCCGAATGAAGAAATCGTGTAGAGGAGGCTTTTGCAACATGTGGACAGAGACAGTTGTTTTGTGACAACTGACTGAAGTGGTGTCATCTTTGGCTATTATTTGATCCGTAATATCTGCCTCATATGCCGTATGTTTCTAAACGCCATTCCCATATGAACCACAGCCTAATTCCTTTAAAATGGAACAAAATGAGTAACTCCAGTTAACCATATAATCCACTACTGCTACAGTGGCATCAAAATGTGAGAATACAGATTTTAAATCAGCCAAAACTGCAATTATGGTGTACATATGACACCTAATTTCTCCAAAAATCTTTGCCTTTGGGATGAGACTAATAAGTGATTTTTGTTTTTGATGAAACACTCTTGCTAACAAATCTTTACGATCCTGTCGTTTTTGTCCAAGTCTCCTTTGCTGTTGTTGTCTGATTTCTTCCAGTCTCGCTTCTCTTTCCGGGGTAAAGATTCGGAAAATCATTCGGGAAAAGCTGAAAAGTAAACAATACCAAATCAATTTAAAAACTAAATACAGTATAAGTAACGTAGAAAAAATAACAGTATAAATGACACAGTATGAATAAAAAGTACAGGCTGCGGGCAGATATGCTCAGGCCAATAATACAAAAAAAAATTTTAAATCGTAGGAAGCAATGAAAAATATTTTACACACTTCAATAATAGCAAAATAAAACATGATGGTAAAATAGAAAGGAAAGTTAAAACAGAAGTAAGAAGTTAAATTCTAAAAATATAAATGAGGTATAAATCAGCTATGGATTCAAATTTATGAATCATTTATCAGGACATGAAAAAATTAATGCATGTAAAAAAAAATTAACCTTACCTACATTAATTTCAACACTTCTTGACCTGTGGCTTGTCCAATCATGTGAAATATAATTCTTCACAATAATTCTTGTTAACCTAAACTGTTATTTGTGTTTTTTTTAATTTAAAAAAGTTATGTTCTCAAAATATGACAATTTAGAAAAAGATATCATCGAGAAAAAATAAATCATGCTACTTAAGAAAGTTATACCACACATTTTTTATAAAATTAATGTGCAACTATATTTGACGTACAAAATAATGCATATGTAATACATTGCTAACATGTTTTAATATCAAAAATTTCCACAAGCAAAAGCTAAAATTAGTTTAAAATATTAGCTTTAGGATTTTGTGCAGAATGATAGGTGTTTTAGCTAAATTTCATTAAAAATTACTTCAAATTGATCAATTTATAAAAAAGGTATGCTATTTACAAGTAAGTTTTTGTTTCTTTTTTTTATTTTTAAGTGCTATTTTAGCATAAAAGACAAAAAAAACCTTTACAAAATAATTTCTTCTCAACGCTAAACATAAACATAATTAACAGTTGTTTTAAAACACCCCTGGTAAACATTGCTTAGTTTCGAAGTATTAGAATGATAATAAAAAATATTCCAGAGTTTCAGACAGAAGCATAAAAAGAAAGAATATGTAAAAAAGTAACTAAATTAAACAAAAATTGACAGAATACAGAAAAAGTGAACACCGGCAAAAGTAAATAAAACGTTTCCTTGTGCGCATGCGCAGTTCTTATGAATGATTGATTCCAACACCTAGAGTACCGCGTTCGAAGAATGGTTCGAAGAATGGGTGAAAAAATGGTTCTTCATCCAAACCGCATTTGAAAAACCGCGCAGCAAAATTTGTGTTGAAGTATCGTTCTTTAAAATTCAATTAAAAATCGAAATTTTAAGATAGAGACTTGAAATGAGGTTCATATGAATCAGAAAGCTTTCATCTTCCAGATGATGTAAATATTTTCTTTGTAAGATAAAAACACGAAGTGCATCGACTGTAGATACTCAAAAGGACGTAAAGTTATCGAAAAAGTGGTTTTAATATTTTGATGAAAATATTAGTCTGTTTTAAATTATTTTTAAACAAATGAGATCTTATTTGAAGGAGAAATGTTTGTAGTCTTAGACTGTAAAAAGATCAAAATTCTACGATCATTTTTTGCCGAGATATCGTAATCTGAAGTTAAAAAAACATAAAATATCGCACAAAACATAAAATGAAAAATTTTCTAGAATAATATTTAAAATTCGGGCTTCGACGTGCACCTTCCCATAGTCTGCACTACCCGTGTGCCAAATTTCACGGCTGTAAGTTTCACAGATTCGCCTGGGGGTCGCATACACACACACACACACGCACGCAAATACTCTATTTTATTAATATGTAATGCTTATTACTGTAACGTTAAAGATGGGAATACGGTTTAATTGTTTACTTAAAATACCTTTTTAGATGCCACAACAGAAATTGCTTGTTTTACCTTCAATGTAACTTCCGAAATGAGTGTTGTTCTGTAAGAAAGGAAAAGCTGGAGGTATTCCAAATTACAGATGGCGTTGGCAGGATTTTTAGATTGTTTGTTAACCAAAATCAATTTAAAAATTAACACAGTATAAATAATGTAGAAAAAATTGACATTTTCTATGTTATTTATACTGTGACATAACCCATGACACGAGATTCGCCCTTCTAGCCGGTCGGTTTAGGGACCCGCTCCCTTCAGCAATGATTGTCAGAGAATGGAAACACTAAAAAACAACGAATCAAGGTATCTAAATTTTGTGGCTACGTATTCCACGTCCTGCTAACAGTCGCAGCCAGAAGAAAAATCCCCCCCCCCGGCGAGAAATTTCGTTAGGTCCAACCCTCCACGAATGGGCGAAAAATTCTTTCTTCGAACCCCCCCCCCCCCCCGCCTATGGGTGAAAAAATGGTTCTTCATCCAAACCGCATTTGAAAAACCGCGAAGCAAAATTTGTGTTGAAGTATCGTTCTTTAAAATTCAATTAAAAATCGAAATTTTAAGATAGAGACTTGAAAGAGGTTCATATGAATCAGAAAGCTTTCATCTTCCAGATGATGTAAATATTTTCTTTGTAAGATAAAAACACGAAGTGCATCGACTGTAGATACTCAAAAGGGCGTAAAGTTATCGAAAAAGTGGTTTTAATATTTTGATGAAAATATTAGTCTGTTTTAAATTATTTTTAAAACAGACTAATATTTTCATTAGGTTATTTGAAGGAGAAATGTTTGTAGTCTTAGATTGTAAAAAGATCAAAATTCTACGATCATTTTTTGCCGAGATATCGTTATCTGAAGTTAAAAAAAAACATAAAATATCGCACAAAACATAAAATAAAAAATTTTCTAGAATAAAATTTAAAATTCGGGCTTCGAGGTGCACCTTCCCATAGTCTGCACTACCGGTGTGCCAAATTTCACGGCTGTAAGTTTCACAGATTCGCCTGGGAGTCGCATACACATACACACACCCGCACGCACGCAAACACTCTCTTTTATTAATAAGATAAGAAGCAATGGATGGCAGCATATTATACACTATATTTGAAGGGGGAAATTATCCCCTTCATCTTCGTTCCGCGATAATTTTATGTTTTGGTTATTGAAATTACGGTATGGCTACCAAATGCTATTTGGTTCAAAATTATTTCATTATAAATGATAGGGAAAACATGAGTGTAAACTGATATCACCGATGAAACTTTTCATTTTTCTTTCTTTTTTTTCACAACTAAGTTACCAAGTAACGCCTCGCCTGATGTTATGACGACTGTTCCAAAATTTTAGTAAAATGGTACCTCGGAACTCGTCGTTTATTGGTTCCAGAGGATACGACAGTACCGAAAATGACGAGTACCGAACAAATTTTTCCAATAAGTACTAATGTAAATTGAATTAATTCGTTCCTGAAAACAAGAAATTTCACATGTTACTGGGTGATTTTAAAATTCATAGGGTTGTTTTTCATACAAAATATTTAAACTAGACAGACATAGTTTCAAACAGTAATTGCATGAAATAAGATGAAATTTATCTTCACTCAACCTGTACTGAACGGAGTTGCTGGCCTCATGAGATAATAGCGAAGTAGAGGAGGAGAGGGATATTGCTTGGAAGGGAAGTATAATTCCAATTAAGCATGAGTAGCTTTCATAGGGATTCTTTCTCTTTTCTGTCTTTTAACAACTCCGATCCCTGTTGCAGACTCAGATTTAGGGACTTTCACTACAAACCTATCAATTGAAACTTGCCTATGTTTCATAATGCTTCTGAAGTGAGACATTGCTTGATCACTAGACAATTCCACATTTTGGCTTGCTCCAACTTTGTTAGGGTGATGATACTTTTGAACAAAATTTTGCAATTCTACCTAATTCGGCATTATTTTATTCTGGAGAGACAGAATTGGGGAGTGAGCCGTCTTGTCTCATACATATTTTAGCATGTGTGACGAGTACGGAAGCATTATTTTGACGTTCAAATGCGTCGAGTACCGAAGCAGACGACTGCCAAAGTATGACTGAACTTCCACTGTGAGATCTTGAGTTGTTTTATTCGTTGAGACTTCTATTTGTGTATGGTTAAATATTGCTCGAACTGAAATATTTGAGATTTAAAACAGTATGAACAACTATTATTTCTCATTGTTTTAGATCAGAATTTCTCAACCTGTGGATCGCGACTCCCAAGGGATTCGGGAAATGTTTGAAATATTAATAAATATTGTTAAAAAAGTTTAGTAGAACTTCAAGAAGTGTATAGTAACAATAGAATACGTATCTATTTATCTATCTATATCTATATATGTATTAACAATAAAAATATAGGAACTTTTTAAGATAAACCCTGTTCCTCCTCAGTCATTTTTTTAAATTAATGTTTTCTACCTGTAAGACTTTATTTTCCATGGGAGAATGAAATTGCACCCATGATGAAATGAAATGCAATCTATGAAAATCTATGAAATTGTACCCATGGCGAATATTTTTGTGAAAGCAATCCCAAAATAAAGACAACACTCACCTCTGAAAATGCTAAAGAGATCTTAGTTTACGAAATCGTTTACGGAATTCTTAAAAAACTCTCTTTTTCCGTGTGTGCGTAGATAAAAAGATCGTATAAAACTATAAAAATATAAAAATACCCATTTTATTCAAAAACTAGTATCCAGATTTTATACTAAACACTTTCTTAATTCTTAATTTTAGAACTTTCCCATTACTTTTTATATGTGATAATAAACACTTAATGCTTAGAGGTAGTCACTTTAGATTTTATTTACTGTAAGATTTTACTGCTGTAATTTTTTGTGCCAATTCTCGGCTATTTACTGACATTTCTGTGTGTTGATTAATGTCCTCACAGTAGAACCTATGAAAGCAGAGGCGAGATAGCTCTTGAACGCGTGAAGAAAGCGTTCAGAGAGTTTTAAAAGTTAAGAGAGGATCGTGGTTAGTTTCGAATGCGCTGATATTATGGATATTAAAGAATGATAGTTGTATCCTAAATTTATTGCTCAAATTGTGAACAACGAATTAAAGATCTGATTTTAAGAGGGTGCCACTTGTAGATAACATTTTTCAGTCTGAATGCTTAGAAGTCCCAAACAATAAACTATTTTTCCTTCGATAAGTCATTATTTCATTATTCATTCAGATTTCAACATACAAGAGCTGTAACAAATTATAATCTAAATTTTATAATTAATTTTTTAAATATGCACACTACATCAGGGGTGTCAAACTCGCGGCCCGCAACGAACACTTTTGCTGCCCGGATAATATATTGGCCCACAATAATATAAACTAGAATAACCGACACAGAATTATAATAAGATAGGAAGAATTCGCTAAATGTTTTTTAAATTATACTCTTTTTTTACTATTATTAAACAAAATGCATATATTTATGTTGAATATACTGTAATTAGGTAAATAAACCTACGTTTCTATTAATATTGATTTTTTTTGCGGCTCACCTATAGTTAAACCTTGTTTGTTTTGCCCAAGATAGCCTTTGAGTTTGACACCCCTACACTACATAAAGCATTAAAAAGCTCAGGCATGCCAAAAAGATTAACTTTCTTTGCAATAAATACAATGTGTATCTTAAAACTAAATTTGCAATAAACATCTCAAAATGTCCGAAAAATTTTTTTATTGGTAACAAATACAGCATCACATATTTTAAACATCATTTGGGCATTCATAATAATGCCGTTCTGCGTAATTTCTGCCTACTTTTGCGGTAGTGGAAGCTCAATGACTTAAATACCCAATTTCGTTGAAATGTTTACTTATTATGAGTAAATATTCAGTTATTCAGTCTTCAAAGTCATTCAGCCATGTCTGGTGAAGGGCGATTTCTGCAACCTCTTGGCCGTGTCCGCTCTTGACGAAAACGTTTTCCGAGGAGTACCGATGGGAGGTGGGTTGCAAACACTCCCCGTCTAACCACCGCCTTACCCTCCCGATGTTGGTGGGAGAATAGCTCGGTGGCGTTCGGGTTGATGATGGTATGCTGCTGTGGTTGGTGGGATGGTGTGAAAAATATGATGTCGAAAGGAAGACGGTGGAGGTGAAAAGCTTCCGGTGTCGATGGAAGACCAAATCGGCGTGCTGTTGCTCGATAGATGGAAGATAGTAAATTGGTGATGGTGCCATGTGTTGGTATTAGAAGCACTAGAGTGGTGGATAAAGACGGCCATAATAGGGTCATAAATGTCACAGTCCAGGAAAAAGAGTCAAAATCGAGAGTTTGAGAGCATTAAAAGATGTTAAAAGTATCCTCTCTCTGTCATACATCAGTGAATAAAAGTCATTTCTAGAAGATTTAACTGCTGACGAATGTTTTCTTATCGGATGCATCTAGCGAAGATATTTCTTCGTTTGCTTTGATGCTCCAATTCCCTAAAAGAGAAAAAAAATAAGACCAGGCCAGTAAGTTTATTTGTATCAGTAGTGTTATTTTTTAAAAAGAAAGTGCTTTAAACTGTTATTAAAAATTTAAAATCTTATATAATAAGTGTATGCTCAGAAGGAATTAATGAATAGGTAAACAAGCAGGTTCAAGGAAAATGCTCGGTTTGCATGGGTCAATGTCGTATGGACAAGGTACTTGCCGCGTTGGGAAAAAAAGATTCAAGGAAAAAAACACACACACACACACACACACACACACACACACATATATATATATATATATATATATATACATTTATATATTTATATATATATATATATATATTAACTAGCTCCACTTCAATATGGCAAGAAAACAATAGTTAAATATGGACGATACTTACACTTCTTTCCGGAAATGGTAGATATGCAAGGTGGTCAAGTTAACTGCTTTTAACCAAATATCCAAACGCTTCTGCGATTTCTTGTTGAGAGAACGCCAGACGACACATTTTCGATCGAAATCAGCCATGTAGGGCTCGAAGCTCGACAGGTCAGCCTCTTCACTCAAGAGCCGGTCCCAGTTCTGCTGGACCATTTTCTGTTTAATATCTAGCCATTGTCGGGCCCTCATCCAATGGGCCGGACTTCCATTTTTCACTTTCATGCGACGTCGAAACGCCTTTCCAACATTCATGCAGAAGTTCATCATGCTGCAAATGGAATATTTAACTTTTAATTCTCATGTTCAGAAGGAAAATATTACCTTTAGAAACGGTAGATATTTATTCTTTGCCACCCTATATAACCATGTAATTTATATGGTACTTGGTGTCCCGGTCTTTATTACAGTGAAGCCCGAGACAGCTTAATGGTGGCGCGTCAGGCTTTGGACTGGGTATGCTCAGTTCGAATCGCGACGAACGCTATTGAATATCTTCATGTCTATGCGGGATCTGGTCACACTAAATCCGTATACCAGAATACCTTATATGATGTGAGAAGGTACAAGTCCCCTAGATGTTCCTCTTGGGTGTGCTCGGTCAAAATTGAGGTGGCACCAGGGGGGAGGGGGTAATGCCCCTTACAGTCTACCCATTGAAAGCAACCAGTGTTTATCGCGGATTTGAAAGCATCGCTTTGGGAATTATCAACCTGAAACTTCCTGTTCAATGAACGTTCTTTTTTCCTTCGCCATATGTTTACTGTTATTTTTCTTTCGCTAACTCTTCCACAGATCATCCTCTATTGGCTGTTCCAACACCTCCCTCATTTAATTGCACTTTTCAAGGAGAAGAAAAATAACATTCAAAATAAAAGCAATCCTTTTCATAACAAATAAAAAATATTTGTCATGTTTCAGAAACAAGGCATGAAAATATTGTCATCTAAAACATAGCATTTTTTCTTCTCAATTCGAAAGAGATATATCGATATAGTTAATAATATTGAGATTGTAAGGAAATGTGTCATATCATAAAAGATAATTGTTTTTAATTGCCATTTCAAGTCATGTCACATACTGATAAGTTGCATAAAATGTTTTTTTCTGTATAGAGATCGTCATGTTCAGTTTTATACTTTAAACCAGCATAGAAAAGCGGGACTACGATTTGATTTGATAAAAGGGATTTCACCTTTTTGTGTTTGGTTTAGTTGGGGTATGTGTGTATATATATATATATATACACTCATGGACAAAAAAATTAGCGCACCAAGAAGGAGTCGTCAAAATGAAACGAAATTTTACATACGTAATGACTACTTTGATATAAGTAAATGATAAGAAAATCAAAGAAAAAGGATAATTTATTTCAGAGAAAAAGGCAAAAGAACGGAGGAGTTAATACTCCGTTGGACCCTCTCTAGCGCGAATGCACGATGCGATACGATCGGGCATTGAGTCATACAAGTTCTGTATCATGTCTTGAGACATTTCGTTCCATATTTGCTGTAACCTTGCCTCTAGTTCATTCAAACTCGTGGGATTCCCAACTCGTCGTCCCAAATGATCCCAGATATGCTCGAATGGAGACAAATCTGGGGATCGGGCAGGCCAAGGAAGGGTAGTAACAGAGCGGAGACAGTCTTGTGACACCCTTGCCGTATGAGGCCGAGCATTGTCTTGTTAAAAAATGGCTCCTGGGAGCCTTTGCATGAGTGGCAACACATGTGGTTGCAGGATTTCATGAACATACCACTGGGCTGTCATGGTGCCAAGGAACAATACAAGGGGTGACAGTGTATTGTAGGCAATGGCACCCCATACCATCACACCAGCTTTGGGAGCGATTTGTCGCTGTACAGCAAAGGCAGGATTGAAGCGTTCACCACGGGCTCTCCACACACGAACACGATAGTCATCACTGCCGAGATTGAATCTGGATTCGTCGCTAAAGACGACCTGGTTCCATTCCGCTGCAGTCCAGTTTCCTCGTGTGCGGCAAAACTCCAAACGGAGTCGTCGATGAGTGGGCGTCAAGGGCAGCACACGTAATGGGCGCCGCGATACCAACTGTCCTTCAGCCAGGCGCCTTCGTATGGTTCGAGAAGACACAGAGGCTCCTAGTGAAGGTGCTACTTGTGCCTGGATGGCGGCCGATGAAGCAGTTGGCTGTACGCGTGCATTTCTTACGATGTGGCGGTCTTCTCGACGACTGGTCTGTCGAGGGCGTCCTGAGCCTGGTCTTCGTGTACATGACATCTCTCGGGTCCACTGGTCCCAACACCTCCTCACAACACAATCAGAGCGGCCTAATTGACGAGCTACTCGCCTAGCAGTCCACCCAGCTTCCATCATCCCGACGATTCTCCCCCTCTTAAACTGCGACAACTGCTTATCTTGTCTTCGAACACGGCGTAATGGCATGTCTATCTCAGCTCTTCCTTTGTAAATGATTCAGCACACTCAAACAAGCTTTGGTTACCTGTTTTATACTCCACAGAGTACGATGTTCAATGACCTCTACCGGCTATACGTAATGCGCAATCACGCTGCATTTCTAATCATTTGCATATCTCCCCGACATGTACCTTTATTGCAAGTTTCGTTACGATCTCGCAATTATTTCTTGTTGCTCTAATTTTTTTGTCCATGAGTGTATATATATATATGTATGTATGTATATATAAATATATATACATATATCACGCAAAGGAGATATAAGCAAATTAAGATTATTTCATCATCAATTGTTTGACAGCAGAGAATGTGTGAGCTAAGGCCTTTCTAAGCAATTTTCAGATTTTCCACAGTAACTTATCACTTTTTGTAGGATTTTTTTCATTGAACAAGTTAATCTTCAGACACTATAAAGCTCCAGAGTATAATTATATAGCCTATTCTGCCAACACCTATTGTACTTACATTTGCATGCGTTGTTTTTCTCGCCGGAGAGCCTGAACTCTCGCCTGTCTCAAAATTCTCTTTCGTTCCTCTTTTTCTTCGGCGCTCTCACGATGCAAAGATCTGTCAAGTTGAAAAGAAGTTAAAATTAAAATACAATTTCAGAAACGCAACGTATATCGGCAGACTAAATCTATCCGCAATTACCTAAACTTTCTATATATCTTCCAAATAAGCTATAACAGCAAGCCGTTTAAACTGATGTTACAAAATGAAGAATAGTTTTAGGAGCTCTTAAGGGGACAGTGGACCTTCAAACCTAACTTTTCTTATTTTGAATGGATTTACTTGAAATTTGATAATGTGATTAGTACCATAAATATGTAAAAGTGGTTAAAATTTAATGATGAAATATTGATAATTTATGAATTATGAATTATTAATTATATCAAAAATTGGCTTAATTAAAAATGTTCGATGCGCATTTCTTTTGCATATAATACGGTAATTTTTATTTACAGGATACCTTAGAGAACTAACAATGAAACTTATTGCTTATTTTAAGCATTCATTAACAATAAAGAGAAAAAAATAATAATATTGAAAAACACCCTTTCTATTACGCAAAATACCTATAAATCGTCTTTTCAAGTACAAAATTTAGAAATTCTGAGCTATGAAGCATAATTATTTTCAATAACATTTATTTGATATACAGTTAAATATATAAAACTTAAATTTCAAAGCAATACGATAATTAGAAATGCGCCTGGAGCAGTTTGATTAATCATATCACATGACAATTTTTATTTTGAGAAAAACACATTTAAAGTTATTGCTATTAGAAATCGCATAATATCTAAATAAAATACAAATTCCTATAACTAGGAAAGTAAACACAGAAAATAAAATTCTTTTTGCAACACATTCCTACTCGCCCGTAGTTTCATAATTCAATAAAATAAAAAAAATCGAATTTTTGGACAAATTTCACAATTTTGAAAGTCAACTGTCCCCTTAACAAGCCTTGGAAACCTTACTAATTAAAATATATTTATTTGATGCAGGCATTGAATCTACGTATCAATGTGTATTTCTTAATCGATATTTATTACAATTTAACGATATTTGACCAGAATATGTTAATTGGTCGCGTTCTAGCAGTTTATAGAGAGACTTTGGTATTTTTCTTCTAACTTATGGAATTTTTCTTGTACTATCCCATACTTTGCATTGTCACCTACAAACAAGAAAGACAAGAAATTGAACTGGTTTATATTTTTAACATTTTAGGCTCCCTTCTTGAACACATTTCATGTAACCATATCACTTTCTTGTCAATATCAATTGGTTACGCGTTTTAAAATAAGAAAATTATAAGCTAATAAAAACGACGGATTTCATTTTTGTTAATTTCGTAATGCAGTTTAAGGTACTGAAGAAACAATTCAAAAGCCTAAAAAAGGAATCGTCAAGTTCCTGTCTTTATAAACATTAACGTATAAAACATACGAAATCATGTCTTCAAAATTAGAATTTCTACTTTCTTTAAGGAAATTAATCCATATATGCGTTACTAGATTGTTATCAAACAGGAGAATTTAATCAATTATAGTTTCATAAGTTAAAGCAGTTATTTCTATGATGGATTGTATAGTTTTCATGTAAGTAACTTGTTAGACATAAGGAAATCAGACAGACTGAAAATTTTTCAGGCAATATGTGATACTTACATTGCATTCAACAAACTACGGGCTACATTTCTTAATCTTTCCATAATTATACAAAAATAGAAAGATAATTCGCAAATTAAACTTTTTTTTCGCAGAGAATAAGCTCAGTAACGTTACTCTAGTTAGGGTTTCGTTAAGAACTAATATTTAACAAAGATACTTTGTTAAGGAATATACAACAATATCAGACATTATAATAATGCATTTCAAAACGTAACTGTTTAGCTTACTATTTTTGCCGGTTAAGAAAATTTTCATTTTTACTTGCTTATTCCATTGTTATCTTCAACAACTTGTTAGTTTTAAAATTTCTAGCTGTAAACAAAAGATAATTATTCAAGATTTAGCATTATAGAGTCAAAATGCGTGGTCCTTGATGTCACTTCTTCATTAAGGCATGAAACCATAAAAGGGGTTACGAGGTAGGAGTCATATAATTTACGATACTGTAATCGCATAGTATATGTCTTCTTTTTTAACTTAAATATTTCGATGCTACCAAATAAAATTGAAATTTCTAAAGTTCTATAACTGGTTTACCTACTGTGTATACATTTCTTGAGTATATGATATAGTTTGACAGTAGTCCCTATCAGCTAAAGATAAATGTGGTACAGCTCCGATATAGGACCCCATTGGCGATATTTTGTATTGGCGAATTTTTACATTTTACATTTGGCACATTTGTATCCCAGAATTAGTTTCGGCAACTCTGCCATAGTCGCGTGTGTCTTAAACTGAAATAAACCATTTTCCAGATTGTAACCCGATGGAATACGCCATTTTCAACTTCGTACCACGTTGAAACAGCTTTGATATAGTAGAATTCGTATATTGGTAACTTGGCATCCACAGAATTCGTTTGGGCAACCCTGCCACATTCGTGTGACGCAAACAGGTTGTACTGCCTTTTTTCTTATTTTTTATTTTGATTTAACCATGCCTTTCCGTGTAGATTTATCTAAAATTTCTGTATCTACAAAGTTTACGCTATTTTCCTTATTGTATTATTTTTTAATTTATATTGTATTATTTTTTAATTTACTAGGGGCTTCGCCCCTAGACTCACTACGCTCGCTCCTCTGTTATGGCTAATAGCGAACTACATAGGGGTGATTCTCGGGCAATGTAACAGCTTCCATCCATTTACTGTTGTCACCCTTAATACGAAGAGCGTTTCATCACTGTTGAGTTATCAGCTTTAACATTCAATTAAAAATCGAAAACTTAAGATATAGAATTGAAATGGGGTTTATATGAATGAGAAAGCTTTCAGCTTCCAGATGATGTAAATATTTCCTTTTTAAGATAAAAACTCGAGGTGCATCGATATTGCATCCACATAGGGGACGATATTTCTTGAAAAACTGTGTTTCATTTTTTGATGAAAACATTAGTCTGTTTTAAAATATTTTTTAAAAAATGAGATCTAGTTTGAAAGAGAAATGTCTGTAGTCTTAGATTGTAAAAAGATCAAAATTCTACGATCTTATTTTGGCGAGTTAGCATAATCTGAAGATGAAAAGGTCAATATTTTCCCACAAAACATTAAATTTAAAAAAAACTTAAAGTCCGACGAAGATGAGACATGTCTTACTTTGTTCCCCACACTTTTCTGCATCTATTGGTATCGGTCTCGACCCCAGCGGTACCCAGTGACCCCAGCTACCCCATACTCCCAGCAGTTTCGGAGGAGATAGCGTGACAAGCTTTTGACAGCGGCTGCTGCTGCTGCTGCTGCAGCGGGAGTTACTTTTTTTTTAGAAAGAGAGATATTTTGCAAAATTAAATTTCTATGTAATTCATATGATATATTAACAATGTGATGTTTGGCTAGGCGATGAAAAAGGTCGCCAATACAAAATATCGCCAATGGGGTCCTATATCGAAGCTGGTCCCTAAATGTTTTCTAATTCATTGGCTGCCATTTTAAATTTTTTTTCTATGCATCTTCTGTTGAACATCCTGTTGTTGTTGTTGTTGTTGTTGTTGTGACTTATTCCCAACCTGGTCGGAAGAAGCTAAACCTTGTCTCGACTACAGGTAGAGAAATGCAACCGGTTTACAATGGCACAAGGATCGGAGTCTGACTTCAGTCAGCTGTTTCTTTAATTTTGACAGAGCACCCCAAACAGTGACATCTGGAGAGCTCGTGCCGTCTCCCACCCACTGAATAGAATCCCCACCTCATAGATTTGCTTTCCGGTCTACAGATATATGTATATTATAGCTCAGGAAATCAACACTCATGCATTATATGCCTAGATTGTGTAGTTTACGTCCATATGGTCAGAATGTAGACAAAAGCGAGATTTCTCTTTGCAGACAACTTGACACTATTCTATAACGTCAGGACAGTCAAACTGGCATTTGGTTCAGATCCTGTGGGTGAGAGTCCCACTGTTGGCTTGGATGTTTGTAGCTGTTTGGATTCGGCTTTAAACTCTAGGTCCCGATCTAATTAGTCCTAGTGTAGCAAAAATTTGACCGTAGCGCTCCAAACTAAACCAAACTAATATAAAAAAATGAATGTTAGTCTGTCTGTGTGTAATTGTATAGAAATCTACAGTTTAGAAGAGAAGATCGTGAAATTTTACATACATGCGTCTTTACATACAGCGGAGGCAACTAAGAACTTCAGGGATCGAAATTAATTACTGTTAATTTTTAATTAATAAAAAACCAACAATTGAGGCGGTGAAAGGCAAAGTGGTGTAAGTCAGTAAGTCAATTGGTGTAAGTCCAAAGCGTTTTACTGCAAAAACTACAAAACATTCCGCTATAAATTGAACAAATTATAATTCACTACAATTATTATGATATTGTAAATAATAATTATTTGCAATTTCCCTATAAATTGAACATGGAGATTACATTTTTGCCCTCAAATAAAAAAAGTTGAAAATGTGACTTACACCACTTTGCCTTTCACCGCCTAAATTATTGAATGGTGAATCCCGAAAATGTAATAGTCTCAATCTCTTACATTTTCTGGATTCATCCCTCTGGATTCACAGCCCTTTACCAACTTTCAGCCATGTTAGGTCTAATGAACAACGAGAAGCAAAAACGCTAGAAAATAAAATCAAGCTTCAACTCATACGTATATTAAAACCAAATAAAAAATAAACGTAATATCTCAAATAATAAATTGAAGCGAGATTTTATACTCTAAAATTTATATTTTAAGACATTTCGGTTACCGCCGTTGTTTGTAAACACATGTTCTTTGTTGCCATATTCATTTCAGAATTTTTTTAATGAGACGATATTCAGTAAATGCGTGTTTTCAAAGGTGAAATGTACGATGTTCTGTAAATGCCCTGAAAATATTTCCTTACTGGAGATTTAGACAGATTAAAGAATTTAAATAAACTTTTGTGTACTTTATACATATGTGTGTGTTTCATTATTTTAATTAATAGATTTATAATTTTAAATCATTTTATTCTTGCATTCTTTTTGAGCTTTATAGTGTAGCAAAGAGTTGCAACACAGGTGGGTAGTTTTCAAATGATGTGAGCCATTTTGTGAAAGTTAGCGGAACGTTACTTTAAAAAACAACAACCGGCGGAACGCTTTCATAATATATATATATATATATATATATATATATATATATATATATATATATATATATATATATATACGCGATCATTTTGGTCCCAATAACTAGCTGGTCCGATTACCGAACATGCTCCATTAGGCTTATGTAATAAGATTTGTTTCCGTTCTTTAGGATTCGGTCCGAATAAACGGCTGGTACGATTAACCTGTGGTCCAATTCACCGGATTCAACTGCATATATATATATATATATATATATATATATATATATATATATATATATATATATATATATATATTTATTTATATATATGAAACGAATTTCAAACCTTTCCCTTCATTAACTTTGTCTTATCGCAACAGAACATTATCCCTCATTTAAATTGCTCCTAGGAATAACCAAATTAATCCATTAGATCTTCCCCGAAGTCCAAATGCGGACAGAAAGCTTATACAAGAAGATTGTTCTAGAAGTTATGGCGTGACCTCGTCCGATGCGGCTTGATGAGGTCAGGTGTCACGTTTTACCCAATTAAAAGTTCTGCTCGCCTCTACCTTTCGAGATCTCAGCGTCTCTTGGCAGCCTTTGTGTGTCTGTCGCTAAGTGGGAAACATGCACAACTTTTCGCTCTACGTTCTTTTGTTTTATCTTGCTCTGTTCCGACAGCCTCAGGACGTTTTTTAGGCATGATAGTCCTGTAGCAATCAGGCCCCGATTTAGAAAATTCTTGACTATAGGCACAACTCGGGATGCCCCCCCCCCCCCTAACACTGATGTGGGCTCAAAATTTCCAAAATTGACACACACAAAAAAATAATCATGAATCATTGTGAAAGTACCATTTTACCAAGAATTAGCTATTTGAAGCATAGAAGCCTAGAACATTATCAAATAACAAAAAGCAATACAACATATTAACTTCATCATTAAAACAACAATACAATGCAACCAGAAAAACTTATTAATCCCTTATATAAACTATAACATACTTATGATGAACTATACACATAACCAGTCATATGATGAACCAATCAACCAATAAAATTTGAAAGGATATATAAAAAAAATTGCTATTAAAATAGGTAAAATGTAAAAAAAAATTGAATTGGGAATTTTTTCTTTCTTTTCCTTTTAAAATTAAAATTTTTTGGAGGGGGCCCAACATTCCGGGGCCCCTAGGCCCGGGCCTACCATGCCTGATGGAAAATCAGGGCGTGATAGTAATTAAAACTGTGAATATAATGAAGTGTAATGAAACAATCGAAGTATTCCAAAATAAAGAAACTGTTCCATCAACATTTCGGATGCTTGTGTTCCTCGACTGTATTGTCTGCCTATGAGTTCTCCCCAGCAAAAGACCACAACTACGCTCAATTTTTCCGTTCGTTTTCACCGCTCAATTTTTCGTTACAAGTTACCGGCCTGGATTAAACGCCCCATCACAGCTATCATTACAGATTAGTCCTACCTGTCCTCCGACATCTCTCCTTTGTTTTTATTACACACACACACACACACACACACACACATATATATATATATATATATATATATATATATATATATATACACTGCTGACCACCCAAATTGCAACACCAAGAAAGACAAGAGATATCACAACAAAATTTATTTTGTAGATAACATGTGGACCAAGTATCAAATGATTAAATTTATAGACTTCTGTGAAGTGTGGTTCCTGCCAAAATCAGTAGTCAGAGTATTGCCGCCATTGTTGGAGATCACCGCTGCCACACGCCTCGGCATTGATTCAAAGAGACTTTGGATGAGTTCTTGGGGTACAGCAGACCAAGCAGCTTCCACACGTTGCCAAAGTTCATCTGCTGTAGCAGCTGGGGATGGAATCTGGGTCAATCGTACAGCAACCATGGACCACATGTTTTCTATCGGCGAAAGATCCGGAGAGCGAGGCGGCCAGGGAAGCAATTCAATCTCGCGATTGACGAAGAACCGTTGGACAATGCGTGCCACGTGTGGTCGCGCATTATCCTGTTGAAATATGGCTGTGGGCAAGCCCTGAAGGTAAGGAAGGACAACTGGCTCCAGCACCTCGGAGATGTAGCGCTGGCTGTTTAAAGTACCGGCAATGCATACTAGAAGTGAGCGAGAGTGATATCCAATACCGCCCCATACCATAATACCCGGTGCAGGACCAGTGTGGTTGTGCATAACGCAGATGTTCAGCATCCTCTCTTCACGGTGTCTCCAGACTCGAATGCGACCATCGTGGTGTTGCAGACAGAAGCGTGACTCGTCAATAAAGACAATTTCATTCCATTCTGCCGTCCACATCCTTCTGTCATCGCACCATTGGCGGCGTAGACGTCTGTGGTTCTGCGTCAAGGGTAGACAAAGCAATGGACGTCTTACGGACAGACCACTCTGCTGTAAAAGGCGTTGAATGGTACGCGCAGACACTGGATGATGCGTTACAGACTGCATGTGCTGTACTATGGTTCGTGATGTGACTGAGCGATCCGTCACTGCCATGCGCACAATTTGCCTGTCATCACGTGAAGTGGTGCGCTCGGGTGGATGCGATCGAACACGCCGGTCCGTCGTACCCTACTGCATACAACGATCACATATCCGCATTACAGTTGTTTGGTTTCGTCCAACACGACTACCGATTTCCCTGAAAGATAATCCACAATCTCGGTAGGCCACTATCCTTCCTCTGTCGAACTGGAATACTTGATCAAAAGATGATCGCTGTTTTCGACGAGGCATAATTGATCGTTTTTTTTTTGAAAAAACCACAAGAAAAACACAATTGCCGAACTTGAAATCGTCGAAATCTCCAATCCTTAAATAGCGCTTTGAAGTGGCGCCACAGGCGCGCGTGATGTGCTTCTGCGCTGAAATTCTAATCATTTGCATATCTCACCTTCGCTAATGCATGTTGTAAATTTCACGTTATTTGCATGTTTCCTTCAGGGTGTTGCATTTACAGTGGCCAACAGTATATATATATATATATATATATATATATAAGATCATGTAATTTTTAATTAACAGGGAAATAACTTTTAACTAAGTTAACGAATTATACTTATTTACAGTTCAGTACTGTATTTAAAAATTTGTTATTTTTTTGTTACATTAGTACTGTATTTAAAAACTTGATTTTTCTGTTACATTAGTGTTTGTCAGAGCGCACAAAAAGTTCCAACTTAACAATTGTTGAATTCAAATCGCTCCCTGAAGAAATTAAGTTCGAAGGGTCGATTCCAGTGTATTAGTTTTGTCATGCCATCTACAGACCAACATTGCAAATAATACATATTTAGTGAATCCATTTAGTAGATTTTCGCCTGATTAGATATGAGATATGCGTTTCACCGCCGTGATCGTATAGTGGTTAGTACATTGCGTTGTGGCCGCAATAACCCAGGTTCGAATCCTGGTCACGGCAATTTTAAATTTCAAATTACTTTGAGGTAAAATTTTCACTGGGAGAATGAAAATGTGCTCTTGATAAGTAATTCATTTAATAAAAATTAAATGGAACCTAACTAAAAATATAGAAGTTATAAAGAAAAATTTCTTTTCATTTTATTAAGTGGTTTTTCTTTAAGAAGCCTTAGCTAAATTCTGTTCAGTTATACATTAAGGATTTAGAAATCTCGAATAACTAATTTTTAGCAAAGAATAGAAAATTAGAAGACTAAATAAAAAAAAGTAAAAAATATATGTATTTATAATTGATAAAAGAATTGTTATTCTGACACTTTGTATGCCTTTTTGGATGAGTTTTCAAACGCAGTATAATATGGGTATAATTTCGCCACTAAACAAGCATAAGAAGTAAAAGAAAGGTGTCTTTTTACAGATTAAGGACTTTATTATATAGATTTATGCATTCTGATCGTTAAAAAGTCTCTCTATTGTTTTTGAAATAAGTCAGAATGAAGTATCTTAAACACGATATTCTTGTACCTTAAAAAATGAAATATTATAAAATTTCATCAAATATCTTACAAGGCACATGAATTTTCTGTCGTACGCAAATCGTCTGAGCATGAAAAAAGGTGGGATATCTGTACTCAGAGCTCTCAATAATCTACAACAGCATTGTGCTGCCATCTTCAGACATTTATGAAAACTACAAGAAAAATTAATTTTGTCGCGAAATAATTTCTACAGAATTATAGGAGAATTCATACAATATAACAGCAAAAGGTGGCTCTTGATTGTCCCAAGCATTATAGTAAATTTATCATCGCCTTAATTATAGCAACACTTGCGTTTTCTTTCCTAAAACTATAATATCAAGACATGAATCGTATATAAAGACATGCTCCAATAGCGTTTTTATGAAGGATGTATTGCATTATTCCGGTTTAAAGCGAGAAATGAATATATTCGCAAAAAAAAATATGCACTTCCAAGTTTTTAGTCTCAAAATAACTTCTTCGCTTTATAAATAATTTCTGATATATGTTTGATATTCAAAAGATTTCTCTCTATTTTGCATAATAATAATAATAATAATGTGTGTGTGTGTGTGACTTATTCCGCCCGCTCTAGCCGTAGGCTGGATCAGGTCCAAGAGGCCAAAAGTTACAATGAAATCAGAAACAAGCAAAGGGTCACTATAAATATTTTCCTTGGCAAGCCACAGGCAGTTTAAAAAGATGGTCAGGAGAGGCTTCTGCAGTATTATATTTGGAGCAAAAATAATAAAAAAATAATTAGTGATCTTAAACAAGCAATATACATTCGATTTCCGTTTAATCGGACCACATCGGGACGCGATAATTTTGGGCCTATTAACCGGTTGGTCCGATTAAAACGAACATGCTTTATGTTACAAAACGGGATTAGGTCCGAATAAGCTGCTGGTCCGATTAACCGGAATCGACTGTGTATATATATATATATATATATATATATATATATATATATACAGGGTGCTCCAAAATTCGACCGACAAATTCCGGGGGAGGGGGGGATAGTAGGCATCAAGACGAGCAATAATCACGTAGGAATGTATGACCAGATACAGAAACCTGACGCTGGAGGGCGCTGTTTACTTAATCATAGGACCATAGGAAATGGGTCGCAACTGCAATTCCTGGGCCACGCCCTCAATTGCAGACTTTCAGGTAATAAGCAGAGGGGAACCAATGAAACAGAGTATAGGAAAGGTGTGAAATGATTGGGCCGCTGCTAATCCGTGAGTTCATAGTATAAGAAAAAGTGAGTAAGCATCTTGCGAGCGTACCAACCCCTCTTGATGGCCGTAAATATCGCATTTTTCTCAAGGACGTAGACTCAAAAACAAAACAGAATCACATAGGAATGAATGACCGGAAACGCAAACCTGGTCAGCTAGAGCAGAGCTCCGCAACCTTTTATTTTCCACGGCACAACAACGTTTTTTTCTATAATTCCGCGACACACCACAAGAAAAAGCTTGCAAATATATAAATTACAATAAATACGTATATGTTTTTATTAGATAAAAAAACACAACAAAATAGCTCTATGTATCAAGATAATTATAATCATTTAAGTTTTAAATAAATCATTTTGAACTGTACACCAACACAAGAACAAAAATATAAAATTGTAGTTTACAAGTAAAAAAAAATTCTCTTTAAATTTTTATATTAAAATTTGTTTTTTGGTCTTTACTTAAGCCTAATAAATCAGAGTTAATTTAAACATAACTAATTTAATAATGAGAAATTTGAGATTGTTTTGATAAATGTGCGTTTTATATTTGCACGTTTTATATTTGGCTCTATAATAGAAAGAGCTACAGTTCATGGTCAAGGTCCTTTAAATATGATCGTTTGCCTTAAATATTGTCGTTCGCCCTTTAAATATGATCGTCATTTTCAATTAGAATCAGTGTCGAAAAACTTTGTTCGCATAAGTATGTCGTAGAAAATGGGAGCAAAATTGCAATGGTCTTGTCAGAAATTTGTTGATATTCTTTCTTAACTGAAATCCAGAAATATGACGCTCGAGCATACATACAATGTATGGCTAACCACATGTTTTTGTTTTGTGCATAATTTCGACCCAGAAAAATTACATATTAACAAAAAGTTAGAGGAATATTTTACTTAGAAAAATTCTATATAATGCGGTGGTAAATTTTTTTATTATCATAATCGATAAAATCATCGCGGCACAGATCACCTCGCGGCACACTAGTGTGCCACGGCACTGCGGTTGCAGAGCACTGAGCTAGAGGATAAACAAGGATGCAGAAATGATGGCTTTTCATCATTGAATCGTTTAATATTGAATGATACAAATGCCCCACAGTCGTTAGGAAAAACTCAACTCTATTTTAAAAATTAGTAGAGAATTTATCGAAAACCTTAACATGAAAATGGTAAAAAAGTTTAATGCATTGAGTAGTAAGTGCAGAAGAAGATAGAAACTAGATTTCTAATTTTACACTAAAATAAAAAAAGCTATTTTCAGAAACTAGTGTTTGTCTATCAGTCTGAACTGAAAACCTTTGGAGGTGATTACGACTACAGGAGACCTTATTCAGACATGGGAGCTCTAAGATTATACATTTTTCTTTATGGTTCTTGCTTCTTTTCTGTATGCAACACTATTGCATCTTCATATGTGTGGTCAAATTTTGTTATTGTTTTCTGCATTAATATCTTACTAGCGATGTTGCACTAACATTTTATGACAATATACTTTCTCCTTTAAAATTGCATCTGCCCAAAACTTAATCAATTTTTATTTCCGTATTAGAGATAGATAAATAGATATTTTTTTCATACAACCTTTGTCCAGAAAGTTCGGTGAATGTGTCTATAGTTACAATGGATTGTTGTCTTACATGAAACAGCAGTTACTGTCCTTCGAAGTAATCCTCGTAGGCGGTAATGCACATCTGGGAACGGCTGTACAAGTCTTGGAAACTCCTGGCGCAGTCATCTTTAGGAATGGCCTTCAGCTGGGTTGTAGCATTATGTTGTATGTCCGAAAACCTATGGCCCTTCAGAGCGGATTTCAATTTGGGGAACAAGAAAAAGACCGGGGAAGACAAGTCTGGGGAGTAGGGTGGGTGATTCAGGGACACAACTCGTCTGTTGGCCAGGGACTGCTGCACTAGAAAGGCAGTATGTGGTCGGCCATTGTCGTGAAGCAGGGTCCATTTGCCTTGCTTGTCGTACAGGGGGCGTACCCGTTTCCTCCGTTGCAGCAGACGCTTCAGTATATCCCCGTACTTAGCGGCATTTAACATGGTGACCTCAGGGAGGAATTCTTTATGGATGAGAGTCTCAGAGTCGAAGAAACCACGAGCATTGTCTTGATGCGGAATTTCTCACTTCTCACCTTCTTGCTTTTCGGTGACCCTGGATCCGCCACTCCATACTCTGACGCTTGTCGTCGGGTCGTACTTCAGGCACCAGGTCTCGTCACCCGTGACACTTGTTTTCAGGAAATTTGGGTTTCGATCGCCACGTCGATGAAGTCTCCACATGCGTCAAGCCAAATTTGCATTTGTTCCGACGTCAAAGTGTGGGGCACAAGTCGGGAGCAAAGCTTGTGTTTACCCAAATACTGGTTCAGTATGAGGTGGGCCATCTCACGACCAATTCCCACTTCCTCCGCTGTCATTCGCACTGTCACAGGACGATCCTTGGCCAACAATTCCTTCACTTTCTGTACGTTATCCGGGGTGCGTGCAGTTGCAGACCGACCACTTCGGGGGAGTCTTCAATGGTGTCCCTCCCTTCTCGGAAGCGTCTAAACCACTCATACACGCACTTCAAGGTGATAGCACGTTCTTCGTAAACTTTTAGGAGCATTTCACGAGTCTGTTTTGCTGATTTCCCAAGTTTGAAACAGAACAGCATATTTGTTCGCTGATCCATTTTGAATTTCGACCGAGCGCATAACGCCTTCACTCTACAATGAACTGTTTCCACACGATAAGCTTATTCGCAGCGCCGCCACTCAGGAACTGGTTCAGACCAGTCTTCACCTGTCCAGCACGGTATGCGCCGGTTGCAAACTCTTACTACCGTGAGCACTATGACGTCATTCACCGAACTTTCTGGACAAAGGTTGTAAATAATATTGTTATCAGATGACATGAAAAATAAGTTTTCGAACATTTAACACCAGAAAGACGGCTGCCGTCATTTAAACGGTTTCGGATATACTATTGTGCGCTTTGTCTGTATTTATGTCCTCAAGCTTCTGAAATTTTATGACCTTTTTTTTCTAATTTTACACGAAATATGCACACACATTTACAAAATTATATTCGATAGTAAAGAGGGGGAGAAAATGTGTTGTGTACCTAGTAAGACTGAAAGCTATCAATTTGACGGCAATATAGAAAACAGACAGAAATCTTTAAAACAATACTGGAAAAATGTTAGTTACTTTTCGTCTTTCCCCCCTCTTGAAAATAACAAAAATATTGGCTCTTCGGAAATATTGGTGTTGATAAAATAAGGACTGTCCAAACCATGCATATACGAGGGTCATATTTTAAGTAAGAACCTTTTTGTTATGGAGTAAGAGAAACTTTAATTATGAACGAAAATTGTATCACAAAATAAAATATGAAAATTTTTTCACTTTTCAACATAGTCACCATTAACATTTAAACATTTTCAAGTCGTGTCACCAGCTTTTGGATCCCATCATCAAAGAACTCTCCGCCTGACCGTTAAACCAATTAGTAATAATTTCTTTCAACATGTCATCATTTTCCAAGCGCTTTCCACCAAGAAATTCCTTAAGTTTTGGAAACAGATGAAAGTCTGATGGTGCTAAGTTAGGGCTGTATGGTGGATGATCCAGTAATTCCCAATGAAAATTGTCAAAATCGATGGCGGGGACTGCTCTCTAGCGGTGTCGTTCTGCTTCACGACAAAGCTCGGCCTCACGTTGCGGCAAGAACAAAGACGCAACTGGACAATTTTCATTGGGAATTACTGGATCATCCACCATACAACCCTGACTTAGCACCATCAGACTTTCATCTGTTTCCAAAACTTAAAGAATTTCTTGGTGGAAAGCGCTTGGAAAATGATGACATGTTGAAAGAAACTGTTACGAATGGGTTTAACGGTCAGGCGGCAGAGTTCTTTGATGATGGGATCCAAAAGCTGGTGTCATGACTTGACAAATGTTTAAATGTTAATGGTGACTATGTTGAAAAGTGAAAAAATGTTCATAGTTTAGTTTGTGATACAACTTACGTTCATAACTAAAGTTTCTCTTACTCCATTACAAAACGGTTCTTTCTTAAAAAATGATCCTCGTATTCTTACGTATACACCATACCAGGTTGTCAGCTCGACATACCTGCATAAAAATATATCTAAATATATACTAATTAATTATATATTGGTATGAAATAGTGCAAAATTTAAAGTATTTAAACATTTAAAAAAACCATTAAATATTTTATATTCTTGATTTTATTACCGACCGTCAAAATGACGGCGCTCAGTCTTTTTAGTAAGAAAAAAATTCCCGTATTTCTAGTGTTGAAGGAAATGACAGCAATCAATAAGACTAATTCTAAAAAAATCTTGTGTGATGAAAAAGATAATTATTGACTGATTTAATTTTTGTAAACTCTGTATTTCAAAGTATTTTCTACGTTATGTTTGGTATCTTTACAGAAAATAATTTTCAACCATTCATAATTTTTCAAAATCCATTTTATTTAAAGATATTTTATTTATAGTTACACTCTTTTCTTAAATCATATACATCCATTTACGTCTGTGTTATTAAAAAAAATAATATAGAGACATTACAAAGAAAAACAAAAGTTGTGCATGAATATATTTGGACCAGTTCAAAATTTCATTATTTCATTGGAATAAATTACAGTAAAGGAACAATGCAATTAGGAATCTTTCTCTCTGCCGATAAATGTATTGTACCATTACAGAACCTGGCCATATCATTACCATCCATAACAAGTCATGGAAGTTTCCTTTCCCTTCTAAAAGAAATAGATAATGTCAGCACAGTCGAGCTAGACGTCTATTTTCGGGACAAATGTATGATCGTTGTAGAAATGAGTGACATTACGTGATAATAAAATTAACCTATCTTGAAATTTAGAAACCTAATTTCTAATACAATAACCGGACGGTGGCCGAAGGGCTAGGGCGCTGGCATTCGGTACAAGAGTCTGGGGGTTCGAGTCCCATTCTTGGCATGGATGTTTGTAGCCGTTCTGAATCGGCTTTAAACTGTAGCTTCCAGTCTAATTAACCCTCGTGTAGCAAAAGATTACCGTAGCGAACCAAACCAAACCCTCTCATACAGTAAGTCTTTTATTCATGCTGTTTTATAGATTTTCCCAATTCGAAGTTATTGGAACAATTTCTAGCCTGCTTTTTTTTCACAGAACATCTATTGTGGTGCAAGCTGTTGAGGTATGGTTTTTATCGATTTGCTTAGTGAGACGGCTAGACACTGATTAAAAATAAAACATCTGTGAAACATGCGTATTGTTGAATTTCATATTTTAAAATACTTGTGGCATGTACAAGATCATTAGGCTGTTCAATGAGAGATATTACTTAGAAAAGTGTAATAGTTTAGATGGTATATTATTTATGCCTCCCTACTAATCAGTACACCAAGCTTTCTTTTTAAAATTATAAAATATTAGAAGAAATGTGAGCTCTATACAAATTGAACTTTAATACTTAAGATAACTTTTCAAATTTTACAGACTTTTACTTTCACTCTATTTGTAGAGGTGGTAGGATATGTGAGACATGTTTTTCCCCTGTATTCAAATATAATTTTATTCTGAGCACAATATCTTTTTCATTTGTGCAATAGAAAGATAGCAATTTAAAATTCAGTTAACAGCTTGTACTTTCATCTAGAGATACCTCTCCAAAATTAAATACCGGAAAAGCTTGGTACATACATTTTTTTGAAAAGGTACGGAAAAGATAATTTAAATAAAAATATATAATCTTATTAGATGAAATAATTGATATACAAGTATAATTGAGGTTTAAGGACAAAGTTATTCCCCACGAGGTGTTTTTTGTCCTGGTCCACAGCATGGTGTGATACGCATGTTTACGTTTTTTCAAACATTGAAATATTTCGAGTAAAGTCTCAGTCTCTTTAATTCTGAATTATGAAACTGATTTCTCCACAAGGACATTTGTTCGGATTCTAGAGATCAACTTTCAAGTGCTGTAAAATTCGTTTCAGTTTTTCTTATTTGGAATATTTCCAATAAAATACAAACATTAAAAATTTGAATAACAGAAAAGTTTTAAATGATGATAACTATCATTAAAAAAATACAAATATGAATCATGCATTAAAAGATGCATAAACAAGGAAGTTCATTTCATTTTTTTGGTCAAACTAATGGAGTGTTCCCATTTCTGGAAAAGTTCATAATAAAAGACCATATAGTGACACCTTTCCTTCCAGGAGATTTTGCCATTCGATGACATTCTCCGGACTATGTTAAGTATTTACATATAACTCGTACAAAGTGTACAATTTGATTCTTTTGTACTTTCATAATGTCTACGTAAGGGATGTCTATGGAAACTGATGAATCCTTCGGAATAACGTCAACTTTTTTTTTGTAGAATGTTTTGCTATAAAGTATGTTATCATGACTGCGACGCAGCAGTATTGGTGTGACAGTTATTGGGAGAAACAAAGTCATTTTGAGATTTCGATCTTAGCTCCACCTAAAATATGAAAGAAACGCTTTGTAATTAAAACAGAAACTTGATGATCTCAGAATTTCAGTATGTTATCTATACAAAGCATCAGAGTCAATTGAAACTAAAATAAATTAAAACAGGGTTAAATAATGCTATACTTGTAGCACAAACGTATATCGTAAGGACTTGAAATGAGATATAGGTATTGCATTTTTCAAATGAATAGTCGGAACAATTCGATGATATTCGGAGAGTCAGTTATCAGATATGATAAATCTTAAAGAATTATTATACACTGAGGGAAAAAAGGAACAATACTAAGAAGGAAACAGAGAAAAAAACTATATACAGATAAACATGCATTTAAAATCTCACGAGGTGAGAAAATGATAAATACACTATCTACCAATAAGTATTTGGACACCTGTGATAGAAAAGAAAAATAAAATTTATTCATATTCAATCACTGGTAGAGCCTCCACGAGAAGCAATTACAGCCTGAACCCTCCGAGGCATGCTTTCCACAAGTATGCCCCGTATGACGGCTTGTGGTATGTTCTTCCAATCGGCTTGGAGAAGACATGTAAGTTCCTTCACCGATTTTGGACGGTTGTTGCACCCCTTAAGTCGGTGATCCGACTTATTCCAGAAGTTCTCTATAAAGTTCAGATTTGGACCCTGGGCAAGCCAGTCCATTCAGTTAACCCCATTGTCACCATACCAATCCATGGGGAATATCGCAACATGACAGCTGGCGTTGTCGTCCTGGAAGTAGCATGGGTCTAACCCGGAAAACTGCGACAACTTAGGAAGCACACTGTCATCCAAAATAGCGCAACAGGAGTCGGTGTTGAGCTTACCATGAATTAAGTCCCAGTCCATACCAGAAGAAACACCCCCCAGACCATAATTCCACCTCCGCCGATCTTTACTGTGGGCTCAAGCGTTCCGAGACCCTGCCATCCGAACGGTGGATGGTGAACCTTGATTCGTCGCTCCAGAGAACCCGTTTCCACTGATCTACGGTCCACTTTGACGTACTTTGCACCACATTAACCAAGTTCTGCGGTTGAACTTTATGATCAAAGGCTTATGAGCGACGCGCGACCATGAAAACCAAGCAGATGTGCTTCCTTACGGATGGTATTCATCGAAACAAAACTCTCGGATGGCTGTTGAAACTCCTGGAATATGTGGGCCATCGGTTGGTGCGGTTCTTCCGAATTTCTCTGGACAGCACCCGTAGGTTTCTATCTCCCAGTTTCGTGGGTCTGCCAACTCGGGGCACATTTCGACAATCCCCGCTTACCTTCCACTTCTGAATCACATACGCCACTGTCGATTTTGGTAATTTATCTCGATAGATATGCCCCTTAAGGTTCGGTCCTTTCTGTGATATCCGACGATTACGCCTTTCTCGAAATCAGATAACTCTGCACTTAGTGGCATCTTTCATACGACTAATGCCAATGTTGTTTCCTACAAGATATTTAACGGCGGAGGGCGTGACGTATATCAAGACCGCAGATATCGTCATTTGCATTGGTGTCTACTTATTGGTAGACAGTGTAGAAACTAGAAGCACTTTACTAAATATAACGTAAATCACTGCTTCTGTTTAAAATGAACTGGATTAAGTAAAAATTGACATTATTAAGAATCCAAAGAACACAGAAAAAATATAAAGCTAAAACAATTTATACCTCAGGGTATATTTTATCATGTGATGATGCTTTTGAGGAACCGAAAAACCACCTCCTGACAAATGGGCTCAAATGGTTAGGATCTAGAGGTGGATATTTTTTCCAAATGCCTGTAAGTGTAGTAAAAAATATTGAAAATAAAAATTTCGCATAGGTACAAAGTAATGTAAGAAAATATTAATGAACATAATTTAGAGTAGAAGAAAGGAACCATGTACTGATATATTATTTTTAAAAAACATGAAGAAAAAAAATGGCAAACGTTTAAACTGTGCTCCCTTTGAAAAAAAATCCGTAACTTATTTGTAATAAGATCTAATTTTAACTATTTCAATTTTATAACTGTATAAAAATAGCGTTTTATACAGATTTGTTTTCATCCCATATTATGCTTTATAAATTTATTTTTTATTTCAATTTAGACTTTTTTTCATTTGCAGATATTTATAGCTAATTTTAAGTTATGAATTCGCAACATTTTTATAGAATACAGATACTATTGGAATGTAAATAAATTTTAAAAAACTAATACATTCGTTTGGAAAAAAACTAATTCATTTATTTCGGAAGTTAACTGTTCCCGCTGGGAACTTACCCTGAATTAATTTCTCATTTGATTAAATAATATTATCTCTGAAACTCTCAAACTGAAAATATTGTATTCTAATCATTAAAAATGTTTATTTCCTTGCCTTTGATAATAACCCTTCAAAAAGTAATGAGAATTTTAGTTTTAAAAATGGCATCAGATATTTAACATTTCCATTAGTTCTATAACAGTAATTACACGTTTTAACACAAAAAAAGAATACATCAATTTGTTTTAAATTACTATCATAAGAACCTAAAAAGTTCTACCGCTTTACGTTTAGATATTTAAGTTAGGCAAAAAGTAAGTTAAACGTTCTCTTAAAACTGAAAGTTTTAATTAAAATAAATTCTTATTCATTAATAGTAGTTTTCATTATTAGTAGTAGTATTCATTAATAGTAGTAACTAGGTAGTACCCGTCAAAACTTGATTGTAAATAATTGAACAGTTCCAACAAAAATAAATGTTCATAACCTTTTTAAAATATTAGAAATTTTTACAGAATATTAGCTGTTTTGCAATCCGATGTGTTGCAATTCAGAACATTTAAATTTACTTGAATGTTTGCAGTCTGATTTGTTAATTTTAAATTGTTTTTTAATTTGAAGGTTATTAAAAGTAATATTAAAAATACAATAATTAACAGAAATTAAAAAAACTATCATCGCAATAGAATGCTTTGCGAAAAATCACATGAAAGCCACGTGTGTTGGCAATTTAGAAATATTCAATTAAACACTTTTAAAAATTTAAGAAAATTTTGCGGTTATGTTACGTATCCTCTTTGAAAAGCACGCTACCGAACAGACAGTTTTGAACATATCACTATGCATGCGTCGTGTTTGCAACTTTACAAAAATACTAAATTTGACATGATTAAAATATCTGGATAACATATATCTTATATGGTTAAAATATAAATGTATATATTAAAAAAATAATATAATGAAAAACTATTTTACTGTGAAGAAGATTCTCTGATTCAATTTTTCTTAAATTAACGACGATGAATGAATCACGGTGAATTAATGACTCACTCGTGTTTGCATTTTGAAGTTCTGAGTATATAAAATGAATACTTGTTATTAATTTAATTGAAACACTATGATAACGCGAAAGGGTGGCGGAAAAGAGATAATTCTCTAATGAATATGAAAATACGTTACAATGAAAGGATATTTTCTGTTGAGAACAGTTTTACACGGTGGCGAGCTGTTTTGAAACTGTTATAACCGTTTATTACAATCGTCTAAAATTCAAAATAAAGTTGATTTGCGTCGATATTACGTTGTTTCTAATAAATTATTTGGGCTTAGACAGCAAATAGTATTTTTTAACTTTACTTTTAACTTGTTAGGCCTAACTCATAAAACAAAATAGATGTCATAGGCTGATGTATTTATGCAGCGGTCGCTCCGGAAGAGTTCATGACAGATACATACACAGAAACCGGTAACTATTAGGGGAATACTTACTGATAATGAAGCTTGCAATGTATCCGACGACAATTACAACGACGGTTCCAGTAAAAGGAATCCACATAAATGAGACTTTGTAGATCGGCAAAACATACCTGTGAAAAAATATTTTTCTCCATTTTAATATATAAGATATTTATTATTTTTATAGAATTTTTAAGATTTCAGAATGATGGACACATAAAAATATATAGAATTTATATCTTATATATATTTAAATTACTGAAGGAAAATTTTATTTAATTTTTATATAAACTGAAATAGTAAACAGCAGGGTTTTAGTACGTCATTAACTTAATCAATTTCAGTCGATAGAGAACTTTGCGCCGCTATACAATTTATAGTTTTCATTTCTAAACATGGAAGTAGGATGGTTGCTAGAAAATGAGAAAGTAATCATTTGCGAAAGGAAAAGAAGCATATTTTATAAAAATTCGTTTGAAAACCTGGAACAACCTTGAAAAGAAACAACCGTTTTCAATTAATTAACTTAATTTGGAAGAATGCTTCAAACAACCATCATATACAAATAATTTCAAAGGTAAACGTTCTCACATGGAATCTGTTGCACATTTTAGTCAATAAAAAACACTAAATTTAACTGGAAAATTATGTGTTTATTACATGTCGAAATACTACAGGTTTTTGTTTTTAAAACGTGGCTCCAAATATATATTTCAAGGTCTTTAATCAAATTCACTAATTATGCATTTATAAGTCAGAAATGCAGAAAAATATTTTGAAACTGAAGAATAAGCATTAGAATTGACTTAAAATGTGCGATTTAAAAAATAATTGAACAATATTTAATTTTAACATCAAATGTGAGGCCCCTTCGTCTTCCAGTTTAATGGTAATTAGGTAATTATACTCACTTCTCTTGCTCGTCTGTTAGACTCGATGCATCTAACAAACTCTCTATCCCTGCGTCGACGAACGTCGTTTCGTTGGGGTTTGTTGGAAAATAAAGAGTACCATTGACATCTGTACAGCCTTCCGTGGAACGCTTAAGAGTTGGGATGTGGAGTTTAACTGCGTTGGAGCCAAAGCCCATCCATGCAGTCATAACAAATCCAGCCACGATTCCAATGAGAGTACCCTAGAGACAGAATAAAGAATGCAGTTGCTATGGAAAATATCGGTGGAAATTTAACTTATTTGCTTTCTGAAGTTTTCTTTCTTGCCTAATTGTTTAGTTTCTTCACTTGCGTTTCGTATCAAATTTAAAATTCATTTACATGGACATGGGCATAAAGTTTTCGTGAGGTTCCTTATTCCTTCTCCGCGGTTCTATTCGTCCCAATTACAGGCATACGACGTCACTTGCAACAAGAGAGATAAAAACCGATGGTGTGAGTTATGGGGGACCGTGAACTTATATTTGAGCAATTTTTTTTGTAATACTGATTGTATTATTGTAAATATATATATATATATATATATATATATATATATATATATATATATATATATATATATATATATATATATATATTTCTGTAGGATAACAGTACCAAAATAGCTTTTTTTTCAAGTAAAACATCAATTATGAAGCTTCTACAAAGCAAGTAAAGGTAAGTGTAGTAATAAACTTTAAATTCGTTTTTCTGAAAATAGAGTTTTCAAGGTTTCGAGATTTTTAAAATGCTGCACGCGACTTAATTTTTGTTCAAATTCTATGAAATTGATAAGGAAAAATCCTAATACTGTTTACAAAGAAACTGGATATGCATTTTGCAATTCGACTTCATTAAGGAAGTTAAATTTGATACAATACAACAAGCAAACAGAAGAAACAAAACACAAAACAAAATGGCAAATAGAAATCTTGGAGCAGAAACAACAGTCTAATTGGGCTGATATCCATTCGTCCTCATCAGTTCCCTGTACTCCTAATACCTTCCATTAAGACATTTACTTGATAATGTGGAGGACTGTGTCAAATGCTGTGTATCTCTAGGCACTTCCATACCACAAGGAGTACAGTTTGGGCTTTCGAGAATACCTAACCTGAAAAGGTATTTAGGCAAACAGTCGTGTCCCGTGGCAAGTCTAAAAGCAGCAACACTTGTTTTTCTTGGTGCTGAGGGGATATGTAATATTGCATCTTTCCATTCCTTATTTTGTATAACTTATAATTTTTTCTCTTTTCATACTGAGAATTCATTTTCTCTTTATGATTCTTGATTCTGAAATGAAGGGGATTTCCGTAATCGATGTTTGTGTTATCTGAGTCCCTTTTTTGGCTATTTGGTCAGCCATTTCATACCCGTGGACTCCACGGGAGTATAAATAAAATGTGAAAAACTGAGCAGAATTGGATATGATGACCGGAGTGCCTTGACCAGCTGGTTTAAACTCCTGTGCGCAAGATTTTATGTAATCAAAGATAATGTGCTCCGTAGTTAAAATATTAAGGGTAGGTTAAAGTTAAAAGTTACTATTACAATCATTGTACAAAAATTTTAAGTTTAACACCTGCAATAGTTGAAGGGTAAGAAAAAATAAGATAAAAAATTAAACAATTATTAAAAATAAGAATTTAAGTTTAAAAAGTTAAATTAAAAATTTAGAGAAGGTTAAAATATGAAGTCATGCGTCAGCGTAATTTTATAAAGTTTTTAATAAAAATTGTCTTTTTAGATTAAATTTCATGATGAATGCGCAAGGTGAAATGGTCAAGGAGATTTCATCATAAGAAATATGAAAGGTTTCTCATTGTTTAATTGGAACTTAGCGAAATCTTATGAAAATAAAGAGACAGTTAATGAGATGAAAACGAGTTAATGGAATCGGGTGAGTGTATATATGTAATTGATATTGAATATAAGTATTTTCAGCAAGCCATTGATTTATTCAGATCAAGAAAGCCGCCAAATATATTAAACACATCTTCAGAAGAATCGAGTTAGTGCAATATGGTAAGTGTATATAATATGTTACATCTAAATATCACCAGCAAGCGATTGATTTATTGAGGTCAATAACACCAACAAATAGATTAAACAGGTCTTGAGAAGAATCAAGGTAGTGAAACAGGGTAAGTATACTTACAGGGTACGTATAAGGTAAGTATATGACGTGGAATGATGGTCTTATAAGTTTTATTTTTTTGTTTCACTTTATTTTACGACGCTTATCAATATACACTGAAGTGCCACTGAATTAGGGATAGCAAAGTCTATGTAAATTGTGTAGCGCTGCGCATCATGTATGCGCAAGTGAGGGCACTGTGGTAACTGCATATATAGCGCGTACTGTGGTTGTTCTGAATTAGTTGTTGGAATTGCCAGTATGGGTAAACTGCCTGATTTAGACGCCTTCGATCGCGGACTTATCGTAGGTGCGCGACGCATGGGCCATTCAATTTCCGAAATCGTCAGACAGCTAGGATTTTCAAGGTCGACAGTGTCCAGAGTATACCAAGAATGCATGGATGGTGGAAAGAAAACTAGCGATCGGGCAAACTGAAAAGGACAATTAGCCTTGACAGTGCGTGGTGAGAGACGGCTCAGGCGTATTGTACGTAGCCAGCGAAGCCAAACATTAGCTCAAATTACCACCCAGTTTAATGACGGTGCCAGTCGTATAGTCAGTAAACGGACAAAATGTTATCTACGTACCCGTAGACAACATACCGTTACATTCTTCCTACGTTCCCCTGTTTCACTACCTTGATTCTCCCATACGGTGAAGTGTGCAACGCTCGCTTCACCGTATGGGTTTCGGGAGCCGTCGAACTACGAGAGTACCATTGCTCTATACTCGCCATCGGTGTACAGTACCGTTACATTCCTACGGTACTGTTCACCGTAGGAAGAATCAAGGTAGTGAAACAGGGTAAGTATACTACCCTGTGCAGGGCAGCCCGATCCCTGCCCGACCCAGGGCAGCCCGATCATAGACTACGGCGTGCAGCCCGACATCGGTGAACAGTACCGTTACATTCCCCTGGGTCGGGCAGTCCCTAAGTCCCTGCGTCGTCTATGATCGGGCTGCACGTCTTGCCTGGGTAAGAGAGCACAGAGACTGCAGTGTAGAGGACTGGAAACGAGTAGCATGGAGTGATGAGTCTCGATTCCGACTACTTAACGCCGACGGGAGGCTGAGAATATGGCGTCAGGCTCATGAAGCCATGGATCCTGCATGCCTGGCTGGAACTGTACAAGGGCATGGTGGCTCAATCATGGTCTGGGGTGTTTTTTCGTAGCACAGTTTGGGATCTTTGGTGCGTGTATCAACCTCCCTCAATGCAATTCGGTACGTAGAGTTGCTGGGTGATCACTTCCATCCGTTTAAGCTGTTCTGTTATCCTCACGGTAATGGAGTTTTCCAGCAAGACAACTGTACCTCTCACAAGTCCCGGTTGGCTACTGGCTGGTTGGATGAGCATTCCTCTGACTTCTCTGTCATGAATTGGCCACCTAGAAGCCCAGACTTAAATCCTATTGAGCATCTTTGGGATGTTTTGGAACAAGGCGTGAAAGTCCATCACACAGCACCAAAGAACCTTACTGAATTATGGACAGTTTTAGCCAATATTTGGCAAGCCATTCCCGTGGAACGTTTCCAGAAACTTGTTGAATCTATGACTCGTCGTGTGGCATCCGTTATCAAAGCCAGAGGAGGCCCAACTTGTTACTAGGTAGGTATCCCTAATTCAGTGGCACTTCAGTGTATTTCATTATTAACGCATGGAATATTTGTTAAATAATCCATTTCGTGTCATTCCAACACCTGAATCCTACTATGACCGAACCTGAATGCAGGTTCTTTCCACTCGAGACGGGGTGAGTGGGGGGGGGGGGGGATACCAACTGAAATATTCTGACGATGCAAAGAAGCCAGTTTGGTACACATTTCTCGCAACGTCCTCCACGAACAAGTGGAGAACATCGGTTATGCATACAAGAAAATTTTTAAAAAAAGTTTGATGAAATACATGCTTAACAAAAATGTTTCATCGTTCCGAGAAAAAAAAAGCATGTGTTACAGTATACACTTCATTGAGGAATTACTTACTGGTTCATTAGCCGTCGAGCTGAACATGCCGAGACAGAAGATTCCTAACATAGGGCCTCCTACCATCCCAAACATTACATTTGAGGCTTCTAACACACCTCTGAAATTTGCGACTAGGAATGTCAGAAGCAAGCAGAGACCTCCGTAGCCGATTGCTGTAAGCAAAAGAAGATCAACTTGTAGAAATATATAAAACATATTTCCCGTAAATAAGGAATACGACATTTGTATGAAACTTTATAACGTTTAATCATATAATACAAAGCTTTTGAGTCTTAAAAATACCTTATATTATTTTTTATCAATTTTCAGTAAAAACACTCAAATCAAAATAGATGATAAAAAATACAATATTCCAATTAACATTTATTTTCAATAAAAAATTAATCCATGTATATGTGTATATGTTAATAACAAAAATCCGAAATGTTATTTGCTATTATAATACATATTCATGATTATTTTTAGTTAATGAGTTATAAATCAACCACGTTACAGACTGAAATTTGGATACAGTTTATATTAGAAAAAATTACAAATAAAGCCTAATATATTAAGATGGCAGTAATAATTTCATGAAACAAGAAAAATAAAATACGATACTAAATTTTACATCAAATTGTAGTTGACTAAGGAAATGATCACTCATCACAATCTAGTGGGAATAATTGTGTCAATAACATGTCGTGTGTAATATTTTTGGTTCATTCATTATTATAGACGACTATGTGATTTCGAGCATTGAAAAATTCTGATTCGCCTACTTATATTGAAGCATGCTGCTTACGACCCTATAAACTATAGTAATAGTATGTTTATATCCGCAATACTTTTTCTTAAATTCTTTACGCCATTTAATGACATAAGATATTAACAACAGACGTGTACCTATAGACATGACTCAGCAGACCTTTTCTGGAAGTCATGCGCTAAAAGCAAAATTTTCTGCAAAAATACTATCCGGGAAAAAATTATATTTTTATATTAAATGAAACGTAAAGAAATCTATACAACGACTTTAAACATAATTTTTTTTAGATTCACAATATTACAACTCGATAAGATTTATTCATACATCCATGTTTTTAAAAAACATTTCAATAAATTATGTTGTTGCTTATGCTACTTGACCGACAGCAACATCAAATCAAGTCCCGAAGGCTATGGGCGATGAAGGTGCGGCTCCTGTTTTGAATTCGCACCACAAGGGTCGGAGTCCGACTTTGCTGAATGACCGTTCCCGTAATTTTGAACGAGTCAAGTGACGAGACCGGAACACTTGACCCCGCACCTCCAGAAGTAAATTTGAGAACTTGGAGGACATTGCAGCCATGCCCTTTTTTACGTGCCCCGGCCACCATTAGTGAACACGGCGATGGATTTTCAACGACGAGCATCGAACCAGGGACCTTCAGATCACTGGCTCGCTGCTCTTGTCAACTGGGCCACCACCCAGTTGACAAGAATAAGTGGATGGTTCTTTCTGAAAACGTTCTCGCACCATACTGACTTTCTCCTTATCCATGATCGACATTTTATGAGACCATTTGAGTCGTTTAGTTTCAAAAAGGTCTACATCACTTTGATATAACTTTACAGGCAACACAAAAAATTGTATAACTAACTGAGTTTATGAATAAAATAAATATATGTAATATTTTAGATTTGTATGAGATATGTACACAGTTCACTGAAGTAATAACTATGCCCTTACATTTTTATCTTTCAAGTTATTAGCAATTTAAATCTTGATGCAGTTGGTTTTGATTTAAACCTGTTGGATGTAGTTATTTTTGCAACCAACTTTAAGATTTTTTTCAGTGATGTAGTCCGTTTTGAAAATTAGACCGAGACCTACCGTTTAAAGCCGATTCCGAACGGCTACAAACACCCATGCCAACAGTGGGACTGAACCGAATGCCAGCGCCCTAGCCTTTCGGCCCTCACCTGGCGGGACTTGTCAGATGTAGTGCGGTTTGAAACTCATTCAATGACTTAATTCGTTTTGAAACTAAGCCCTTACTTTACTATAAGGAAACTGCATGATGTCGTTGGTTTGGGATCTTATGCATTTTCTCCCTTACAAAGGTCACTTTGGACCTACAAAATCCGTTGAAAACTAAAAATGACCAAAATAGTGATGTGGTTGATTTTGAAACTAGACGTCTCACTGTCGGACTATGGAATATTTTGAAACATCTGCATTACGCAAGAAGACTCACCAATGATCTTAGCCAGAAAAGCCGCCCACGATTCGGTCAAACGTTTGCAGAAGCAGAAAGGACGAATGAAATCTTCCATGGTAACGGCCGTTAAGGAGTTGACAGCCGATGAAATAGAGCTTAGAGATGCACTGAAAACTCCTGCAATGCACAGACCAGGAAGACCCGGAATAGCCTTAAACATGTTCAGTATCGAGTAGGGCATCAGCTGTCATGAAAAGGAAAGATAATAATCAAGGGTGAACATTAAGCATACAAAGAATCCTGAACGATCAATTAAGTAATTAAATAATGTTATTAAAAGTTATTTTTATTGTCTGTTTTTGTTGTGAAACAGAAGAACTTTACAGGACACTAATGGCCCTAGATGGCGTTAGGTGTCCTATAATAGAACCGCTTGTTTACATCCCTTTTTTGATATTTTGTATATATTGCTTGCTGTGCGAAAATGAGGACACAGCTCTTTTTGCAGAGAATCTGTTACTACGCAGAAAGCGCTCTGTAAGTTTCGCTATGTACGGCGCGTCAATTTTTATGTTTATAAAGGATATATTATGATGATGTATATTCTTTTATTTGAGTTAGTTTAATGTGTCGTTGCCGTTTAAAGTACTGCTGAACTACCCAGGTAAGTCTGAAAATGATTTCGTTTTCCAGTATGGGTTGATTCTTTGTTTGGGCAGTAAAGAGTGTGTCATTTTTTTGGTTTCTTTGTTTGCCTGCATATATCAGGTCGATATAGACATTTAGTATATTAAAGTTTTATCTCTAAGTGTTGGGGAAATATTTTATAATTACCTTTTCCTAACATTTAAGTGGCGTCCGCGACAGGACACTTTCGGTTTTAACTGCTCAAATTAATTATTATCTTATCAAGTGTAGAGTTAGTTTTTGATAATGGAAACGTTAATACTTAAACGGAAGGCTTTGCGCGCTTCTTTTACAAAAACAGTCAATGTTTTGAAATCAGAACTTGTTAAAGAGGACATTGACTTAGGTTTAATAAAAGATAAGTTTACTAAATTGCAGAATTTGCATTTAGAATTAAAAGAACTAGACGACCAAATTCTTGACTTGATGATAGAGGGGAAGGCTGCGGAAAAGGAAGTCTCAACGGAAATTGAAACCCGCGAATTATATTCAGATGGTTTTATCACTCTGACCCGTCAAGTAAATGAGAAATTAGAAATTCCTGAGGAAACGGGTTTCGAGACTAAGTCACAGGATGGTTCTAACATATCGTGTCATAAAATTAAAGCATATAAACTTCCGAAAATTGAACTTAAGAAGTTTGACGGTGAATTGCTTAATTGGCTTCCCTTTTGGTCCCAGTTTGAAAAGATCCACAATGATCCTGATTTGCATGACAGTGACAAATTTTCTTATTTGGTTCAGAGTATGAAGTCGGGATCGCGGGCTAAAGAGTTCATTGAAAGTTATCCGGTGACTTCAGAAAATTATGATAAGGCTGTTACTGCTCTTAAAGAGCGTTTCGGGAAAAGTGAGTTATTAATTGAAGTTTATGTAAGGGAATTAATTAAATTAATTATTTCTAATGTTAAGGCAGATAGCAAAGATAAATTGCCCCTTGATAAACTTTATGATAAAATTGAAGCTCAGTTGAGGGCCTTTGGAATCTTTAGGTTTGAAATCAATAGATAACACATCGTGGCTGTATCCGATGGTGGAATCTAGCCTTACGGAAGAAGTTTTAAAGGCATGGCAGAGGAGTTCGCTCTTTAACCAGCCTGAAGGAACCGACGTTTCTCGCCTCACAAATTTGATGAAATTTTTAAAAGCTGAAGTGGAGGGTGAGGAAAGATTAAAACTGGCACGTAGTGGGTTTGATAGTGTTAATCATAAAGAGGAACATCATGACAGAGCAAGGGGTGAAATTAAGGGTAAGTTTAAATTTAAGAAACCAAATATTCCTACTGCCTCAGGTTTCCTTACAACTAAAGATCGTTGTTGTATATTTTGCAGTAAAGCACATGATAGTAAAAATTGTTACGATTCACGTTTTATGACTCTTGATGAAAAGATTTCTAAAATTAAAGAGAAAAGGTGTTGTTTAAAATGTTTAGAACCCAATCATGTCGCAAGAGTCTGTAAACAATTTGTTCGTTGCTATGCTTGTGGTAAAGCGCATTTAATTTCTCTTTGTCCGGAAATGCATACTAGAGGTGAATTTTCAACAGAGAAGCCAGTAATAGAAAACATACAAACAGCTACTGCCAGACAAATGTGTACCGCGGAAGTTGCGTTAATGACGTTGCAGGTAACAGTCGCGGGAGTCAATAAGATAAGAAACGTTAGAGTACTCTTAGATTGTGGGTCCCAGAAATCTTATATTTTAGGGTCATTGGCAGTGGAGTTAGGTTTACCAATAGTATCTAAGGAAACAGTAGCTCATACTTTATTTGGGGGTGCTAGAACCGACCCAAAACTGCACAATAAATATCGAGTAAAGTTGTGTTCCTCGAGTCAGCAGAAATATCCAGATTTAGAGTTTGACTTTTTAGATCAGGATGTAATTTGTGGGGATATACCGCGTGTATCGAGAGGTCCAATATTAAAAGAGTTAAAGCGTAGCAAAATTTGGTTGTCTGATGTAGGATCAGATTGTCCTAAAATCGAGATGCTCATTGGCAGTGATATTTATGGAAAAATTCTCACGGGACTTGTAAAGCAATTAAATGGAGGATTGACTGCGGTTTGTACAAAATTAGGTTGGGTCGTTTGTGGTGCATATGAGGATTTTTTCTACTTCTAAAGAACAAAGTGCATCATTGTTGTGTAGTTTAGCAGTCCGGGACTTTAAAATTTCCGATCTATGGAATTTAGAGACGATCGGAATATTAGATGCTCAGCAGAACTTAACGAAAACTGCCGAGGAAGAAATTGCCCGCGAACAATTTTCGAATTCCCTCACAAGAAACGAAGACGGTCGCTATTGTGTGGGTTTACCTTGGTTAGGGTATAATGTAGAGTTGCCATCAAATCGCCATGTTGCTGAAAAAAGATTGTTCAGTGTAACACGAAGACTTAAGTCTCTGAACAAATATGAGGATTACGATAAGGTTTTTAAAGAATGGATGGATGAGGGTGTAATTGAAGTAGTGCCAGAGGCTGAACTTAATTCTAAGGGTCACTACCTTCCACATCATCCCGTGTTCAAAGCAGGTAGTAGCACGACTAAAATAAGACCTGTTTTTGATGCGTCGTGTAAGGTTAACAGATCACCCTCCCTTAATGATTGTTTATTTAAAGGACCAAACTTGATTGAAGAAATCCCTTCAATTTTACTGAGGTTTAGAGAAAAATGCATTGGGGTGACCTCTGATATTAGGCGTGCATTTTTACAGATAGAGTTGAGAAAAGAAGATAGGGATTTTTTGAGATTTTTATGGTGGGAGAAAGAGGGTGTCTTTAAGGTATTTCGTCATACCAGGGTAGTTTTTGGAGTGACATCCAGCCCGTTCTTATTGGGGGGAGTTATTGCGTTTCATTTGTCACAAGTACCAACAGAACAAAAGTTTATCACCCAGAAATTAGATAGGTCTTTTTATGTCGATAATTGTGTAACTTCGGTAGATAACGAGAAAGAGCTCGTGGATTTTATAAAATGTTCTACTGAAATTCTAGCCGAAGCAAAAATGGATTTGCGTATGTGGATCTTTGGTCCAGTAGAGAAGGATGTTGGTTTCATACCGATAGATTTGAATACAGAATCCCCATTAAAGGATCCCGTGCCAGTGTTAGGGGTTATTTGGGACAGAGAAGAAGATAACCTTTCTATTGACATTAAAACTGCATCACTTTCAAAAAATTTGTCTAAAAGAGAAGTCCTGTCTGTAACACAGACCATTTTTGACCCGCTAGGTTTTTTAACACCTGTTTTATTGCCAGCAAAGCTATTACTCCAGGAAATTTGGGCGATAAAAGCGGACTGGGATACTTCGTTACCAGAGAATATGAAAACAAAATTTTTAAAGTGGCATAGTAATTTGAAAATTCTATCTAACTTGAAAATACCGCGGCGAATAGGGTTCGGTGATAAAAGTTCTTGGTCATTACATGTGTTTTGTGATGCCAGCCAACAGGCCTATGCCACAGTAATTTTTCTGAGGTGTGAACACAACAGAGAAATATTCGTTAATTTTGTAGCGGCTAAATCTAGAGTCGCACCCCTAAAGAGAATTACCATTCCTCGCCTAGAACTTCTGGCGTGTGTCTTGGGTGTGCGCCTTTCCAAATATGTGACGGAAGCGCTTTCACTAAATGACATTCCGAAACATTTTTGGACCGATTCCACCACAGCCTTATCTTGGATCAAAAGAAATGATATATGGGGGACGTTTGTGGGCAACCGAGTTAGGGAAATTTGTTCTGTCACAAATGTAAATCAGTGGTCGTATGTCCCGGGTCAATCAAACCCGGCTGACTTGCCTTCCCGAGGTTGTTCCCCTCTTCAGTTGTCTGAGCTTGGTTGGTGGAAAGGACCTATTTGGCTAAAAGAGCCTAGAGATAATTGGCCAAAACTAGATGTTAAACCCGATGAGACTTTAGTTTTTTCTGAGTGTAGGAAAGGAATAAATTTAAATGTAAATATAAATGTATCAGTAATTCCTGAAGAAACTAAATGGTTTGAGAGATTCTCCAAATTTTCAAAAATGGTAAGAGTTTTAAGTTGGGTAAAAAGATTCATCAAAAATTGCCAAAGGCAAATGGTGAATAAAGAACCTTCCCTCTCAGCTTTCGAGGTGCAGGAAGCTAAAAACACACTTCTTTTGCTGCTTCAGATGGAGAGTTTTCCTGAGGCTGGAGACGTAATCCATGGCATTTTAACGCAGAGAGATCAGAGTGGCCTAAGGAGAGTAAAGACAAAAATTGTCGAACGGGACGATAATTATGCTTTTAGATACCCTATTTTGCTACCTTCTAAGCATCATATTGTTGAATGTTTGATAAGAGAATATCATTTAAGAAATTCCCATGCTGGAATACAAACTCTTACTGTTATAATCCGAGAGGAATTTTGGATAATTGCCGCCAGACGTACAATAAGATCAGTTGTCAAGAAATGTGTACGATGTAAGAGATTTTCAGCAAAACATATGACAACAGTACCCATTCAATTGCCATTAGACAGAATTCGAGACGCATCTACATTTGAAATTACCGGTATCGATTTATGCGGCCCTCTGATTCTCCGATCTAAATCAAAAGCCTGGGTAGTTTTATTTACATGCGCCGTTTACAGGTGCGTGCATCTGGAACTTGTGACGTCCATAAGTACGGAATGTTTTATCCAAGCTTTGCGTAGATTCATAGCGCGAAGAGGCCGACCGTCTGTCATTTATTCAGATAATGGCACGAACTTTATCGGAACTTCGACGGTACTGAGAAAAGTTGATTGGGAAAAGGTAGTTTCTCAAGAAACGTTAAACCCAATCAAATGGAAATTCATTCCTCCAACTGCTGCGTGGTGGGGCGGATGGTGGGAGCGATTAATTCGTTCCTCCAAGAATCTGATCGTGAGAGTCTTGGGACAAGCGTCAGTAAATTATGAGGAGTTGCTCACTATTATTTGTGATGTTGAAGCAGTAATAAACTGTCGACCCCTCACTTATATTTCCAATGACTCTGAAGACCTTCTGCCGTTGACACCATCAATGTTTCTACAGGACATTAAAGAATCCGGTACAGCTGACTTAGATTTTATAGACAAAAGCAAACTCCTAGTTCGACAGCGTTTTTGTCAAGAACTTCGGGAACAGTTCCGCAGTCGGTTTCGCAAGGAGTATCTTGGACAGCTAGTGCAGAAACATGGACAGAAGGACTGTGAGATAAACGTTGGAGACATAGTGTTAATAGGTTCGGAGAACCTTAAAAGGATTCACTGGCCAGTCGCTCGAGTTCAAGAACTTTGTACCGGCAGAGATGGCCGCACCAGAGTGGTCAAAGTCAAGACCAAAAATAGTATACTGATTCGCCCTGTACGCAAACTATACCCACTGGAAGTGTGCTCGTGTACCAAGGACTCCATAATTTGATTTTTGATTTATTCCTCTACAAATCAAAAAGGTGGGAGTGTTGTGAAACAGAAGAACTTTACAGGACACTAATGGCCCTAGATGGCGTTAGGTGTCCTATAATAGAACCGCTTGTTTACATCCCTTTTTTGATATTTTGTATATATTGCTTGCTGTGCGAAAATGAGGACACAGCTCTTTTTGCAGAGAATCTGTTACTACGCAGAAAGCGCTCTGTAAGTTTCGCTATGTACGGCGCGTCAATTTTTATGTTTATAAAGGATATATTATGATGATGTATATTCTTTTATTTGAGTTAGTTTAATGTGTCGTTGCCGTTTAAAGTACTGCTGAACTACCCAGGTAAGTCTGAAAATGATTTCGTTTTCCAGTATGGGTTGATTCTTTGTTTGGGCAGTAAAGAGTGTGTCATTTTTTTGGTTTCTTTGTTTGCCTGCATATATCAGGTCGATATAGACATTTAGTATATTAAAGTTTTATCTCTAAGTGTTGGGGAAATATTTTATAATTACCTTTTCCTAACAGTTTTCTATTTGCTATTTTATCTACGAAATTCGGTTGCAAGAGCAGATAAAATTTGTTGTGCTCTTTTACCATTGAGCATTAGAATAAATCTACTGAACTCAAATTAATATTTTATAAGATTTGTAAGTATGCTTTAAAATATCTGTGGTGCCCGGTATAAAAGGCTTAAGTAAAAAAAAGTGATTTTTTAGATATTTGTTAGTATTGATAAAAAAAAATCTTTTGACTTGTATAAAAGGCTTAAGTTTATCAATTTTGTGTACAGAAGTACATTTATTTGTACAAAAGACTCAAGTCGAAATTATTGTTTTGCAATTGGTATAAAAGCCAATAACTTGGTATATTTAAATCACTGTTTTTGACTTAAGCCCTTTCTACCGGGCACCATAGATATATTACAAGCATAAGTTTTATAAAAATATGCTATTTACTAACAGAATTATCAACAGTAGAAAAATGGGAGGGATGCATTTTATGCAGCATTTCTCTTATAAGAGTAGATGTGATAATCGCAGTAATTTGTGCCCGACAAAGTTTTGTATGTAAATTTTAATAACAAATTTCGTTTCTTTTTTATAGAAGTCCTAGGAAGCATGATACCAAAGGAAAATAGTGTATTTTCTAATTTAATTTATTACTAGTTTGAATTTTATAATTTTACCTTTGATAACAGCCCCATGAGGCAAAGCTAAGTTTGTAAATAAAACACTAAAAGGGAAGTATGAATATACAAAAACTTCATTAATAGTTTTAAAAATAATAATTCAAGGGAGATAAGATAAAAAAAATCTTAAAATGAGAAAAGTTGCATTTTATTGCAATCTTTCAAATTGCTTCAAAAACAAATAAATTTACTCGCTTTAAGTTTTAAAAATTTTTTGTTTTAAATGTTGAAATATTCAACATTTGGGAAGAGTTTTATCGTCATAAGTTTAATGATATTTACTACGTTTAGAATTCAATTTTTTTTATGAACCTAAAAGACAAATAAAAAGTTAAGCGGAAGATAATTGGACTTCTTTTTTCGCATTCTGAGTTTTAAAGATTATCCATTTTTGATATGTCTTATGTAAGTCCAAATACTTAGTTCTGAAATATATTAAGGTCATCAGAGAAAAAAAATAAAAACAAAAACTAATGACAGGGTTGCAGATTTGTCATCAGTTCTAATCTGATTAGTAAGTTATTTAAGAATTAACTCTCTATTGTTTACCAGCAAATTTAAAGATGGGAAACTTGCAAAACAGTATAATAAGAAACGGAAGATTTAATGGTTGTCAGTAGCAACCCTCCCTAATTTTTCCATGTGAAATCGGAATAAAGCTTTAAACTTTAAACATTTCAGCAGTGTATAGTAAAAATATTATTCTCAGGGTATAAAATGTATTTAATGAACTGTATTTAATTTTTGTGGGGGTTTTAATAATTAATTATATCTGACAGTCAAGTGAAACATCTTAAAGAAATAGGTTTAATTGAATTCTAGTTATTAATGCTATTTTTAGATCATTCGATGTATGCAGTGTGATTTTAAAGGCATATCTATTAACATATCCCTCACCAGAAATTATCTTGAACAAATTAATGTATATATATATATATATATATATATATATATATATATACATACATATATATATATATATATATATACATATATATATATATATACATATATATATATATATATATTCCAATGCGGAGGCACTTATCATCAAACATTCGCCTATACTACACCGCAATTTTACTGCCCATTTTATTGTGGGGGCACCATATAGGCGGACAGCATTACCCCCTATGAAGGGACGACACGAACGGAGGCATTTTTCATGACGCGACGCTGGATTCGATCTGAGCACCCTCAGCACCGAAAACCAGCGCGTTGTACCACAGAGCCGTCACAAGCCCATATATATATATATACATATATATATACATATATATATATACATATATATACATATATATATATATATATATATATACATATATATATACATATATACATATATACATATATATATATACATATATATATATATACATATATATATATACATATATATATATATACATATATATATATATACATATATATATATATATATACATATATATATATATATATATATATATATATATATATATATATATATATATATATATATATATATATATATACAGAGGCTGTTCGCACATTTTTTAGACGATTTTGGTAAGCGGTAATAAAAAATCGTTTGCTGCAAAAGAAATAATTGCAATTGTACTATGTTTTTAAAAGTCAAAATTATCGTCTGCGGCATGAAAGTTTTGTTTTTATTCAAAATGGCGTTTTTAACAAAGCAGTGGTTCGAAGGCTACATTTATGCTCTTTCCGAAGAGAAATAAACATACTCCGTTATCCAAAAACGATGTGAGAGTCATGGTTTTATCATATCTAAAACGTCGATAGGTAATATCGTCAACAAGAAAGGAAAAAAAAGTCAAATTGGAGCCTCAAGTGGGACAAAAATTCTAAACAAGTATCCAAGGAAAAAACGGACATCTTCGACTATTGCAAAGGTACGTTGTTTAATGTTAAAAGAAAATCCCCCTAGTCAAAGGGCAGTTGCAAAATCATTAAAATGCTCGGTGTCCACTGTAAACAAAATGATAAACGTTGATTTAAATCTTAAGAAAGCGAAAAATCGCAATGTGCATCGTCTTCTTCCAAATCATATCGCTGAACTCAGGACACGCTGCAGAATTCTATATGAGAAACACTTATCCAAAGAAAAATGGAAAACAATTGTCACAATAGATGAATCATGGGTGTATTTAAATGATTGCAACAAAAAAAGAGCCATTTATTGTCATAAAATGGGAGAAAAAAATTTAAGTACATGGTTCAAAGAATCGAAAGAAAGTTTTTCTAAGGGATTCATGATTGTTGCTGATTTTTCTACTGATATCCCTACTAAATCTCCCGATGTATCACCTATGGATTTTTGTGCTTTCGGACTTTTAAAATCTGCATTACCCAAACGTCGTCCCAAAACCCTTACAGGACTCTGGAAAGCTGTTCAGGAGGAATGGGATAGAATACCTCTTCTGACACTTCAAAAGGCATTATTATCCTGGAAATTGTTGTGTCGAAAGATAGTTCAGAATAAGGGATGTCAAATAGAACATTTAAAACACAAGAATTTTATGTAATTTAGTTTTGTGAATACAATATACATCGTCTAAAAAATGTACGAACAGCCTCTGTGTGTATATATATATATATCGGGGGATCGTCCTGATGACGAACAATTTTGTCCGTCAATAAAGGATGTCTCAACAAGAAAATCTATCACGTTAAATCCTCCAAAGTTTATATTTTTACTAGTAAAGGGTAGAGATGTGATGCCATGTTTAAACCGTAATGGCCTCACCTAAAATAACAAAAACTGTTAAAGATTTGATTAAAAGTTAAGTATTTTCACAAAGCGATAAACGGGGGTTTTATAAGGGTGTATGCAACTTTGAATGACAATAAGGAGTATAGTTTGATCGATTAATAATTAATTACGATGTAAATGTACTGTGCCACTTCGATTTTTGTAAAAGGCACTTAAATTTTGATACGACTAACCTACAGTAAAGACGGCCCATCCAAAATAAAATTTCTGCCACATATCTGCAGAACATGTCTGGCGAAATTTCAGCTATGGTGACAGTAAATCTGGAGAGAAATTCATTTGAAGTTGGCTTAAAATATCCCTAATGGTTTAAAATTTTTCTCTGGTTAAATTTCACATTGCTTTTATCAACAAACCTCATAAATGCAGTGTTTTCTTAATCACTCGCATTTGATTTATTTTTAATTGTGTATCTTTTTCCTAGAATAATACATGATTTAATTTGAAATATAATTTCCCTCATTTCTGTCACAGTAAATAAATATCACCAGGTAAATTAATTTTGGAATGGCAATATTCCTATTTTAAAAAAATGCATTACCTGATCTGGGGAACCTAGCTTCACTCCGGGTTGTTGCATGGGATCACAGTCGTGATATGTAGAATAAATGACTATACCATCCCAGAAACAGAAAATGTTGAAGATAAAGATTAATGGGATACACCACATTAATGCCCTGTGGGAAGAAAATTGAGTTTAATCTTTGAAGATAGTTTTAATCTTAATACCCTAAAATTTTGCTTAAAACATCCCTGTTAATTAAAGAAAAAAAATGGTATATATTATGCAGCTATAGAAATCATTTACTTCTGAAATGTACTCTTGCTCTCGACATAACACTGACAGTATCTATATTATCATATGTAGAAATACCATCATCTTAAGTTATATAATTTATCTCTGACCTATTTTGTTATTCGTATATGTTAATTTTCTAGTCCTCTGTTGAATCATAATTCTGGTGCAGATGTTACGAGGACATTCCCTTTCTCCGGCGTTTATCTTGCGTTGTGTTTGGCAGGAAGAGAAACCCGCGCTGCACTACAAAAAGGACTCCGGGAGCACAAAAATACCTCGTGGAATTCGTTTTCAAGTCTTTATTAACCCATACACATACAGCGAACTGACTTCTCACCTAGTCAAAATCTGCATATATCCAACTAACAACTCTCAATTGCCCTCCTTTCTTTCGGCCGTCTCAGCCCTTCTCAAGTAGGGGTTGCCAGAAGATGTGTGCCTCCCGTAAACTGCCAACAAAACAAAGCCTGCCAAGAAAAGGTGGTCCAATACCCATACCCCTTGTGCCTGGGACATAATGATTAGATGTTCTGACCCAGCCAAGATAGTAGCCCTTCCCCAAAAACATACACCCACCAGAGGAGGACGTCTGAAAGTTTAATGATGCTCCAAGACGGCAGCAGATGTTCCTGACCGGCGGCGATTGCACATCTGGCCCACACCCGCGATAAAGACATTCCCAAAACGGAAGAGAGGGGCGGGATGAGGGACAGGAGAGGCATATGCACTTCTTCCTACCGCAGACAAAAGTCTATACAACGCAGAATAGCGTCACACCGAGTTGTATAAAGGAGGTACATGTATACATCAACTCCGCTTCAGTGCATTTCAGGAGGAAACAAATTCTTAAGAGGATGTAACAATAATGCATCGTCACTTCTTCAAAGCACATAAATGTTGCAGTATTGGCACATACTAAATCGGATTTCCAATCGCAGATAAATTTGTATCATTATAAAAACAATAAGGTTTGGTTTGGTTGATAGCGTGGCGGTCTTTTTTTTATTGCTACAGGAGGGAAAATTAGACCAGGTCCTACAGCTTAAAGCCAATTCCAAACGGCTACAAACATCCATGCCAATAGTGGGACTCGAACTCATAGACTTTAGTACCGAAAGCCAGCGCCCTAGTCATTCGGCCATCGACCGACATAAATACCGTAAGACATTCAGCTTACAGTGTAAGGTAATTGACGACAATGTATCAAAAATTATTTGCTACTGCAGTGTGGTCAGGGAATTAGTTTACACATCACTGGAATATTACGACCGTCTCTCGACTTCTAGTGATTGAGAATAACTTGACAGTCGGTAAGATTTTATTTAAAATGTTAAATAATATAGATTGAGATATTACGCTATTAGAGTGATTGAAAGTGTTCTTAGAAGTTAGTGAGATGTTATTAAAAGCTTTTAAATATCGCTGTTTTAAGATTAGGCCAAACATCTGGGTTTAAAAGGAAATGGACAACTGATAATTTGGGGTTTAAAGCTACGTATGGCCAGATCGAAATTTGCTCTTATAACATAATAAAAATTCCCACGTGTGTTCTATCCTTACATCGACTAATCTTTTTTGCGGTGTGTCGAAATACTTTCTATATTTTGATGATAAAATTAAACAAAAAAGGGTCGGTAATACAGACACCATAAAATTTAAAATTACCTTTGATTTTACTTAAAATAACAGATGAGTCCCATTCAAGAACTGCAAGGTAAGGTCAAGTTTTCTTGCTTTATTTTCTTGTTTTGTTTTAAAAGCATTTTGCTTGTTCCCAAGATCCCGGATGAACACTTAGGAAAGCCCTATATTATCTAAAAACACGTTTATTTTTGCTACCGTCCTAAAAAAAACAAGTACATGAAAATAATTTAATTTTGTGGATAATATAACATTTTCCCCCTTGTTTTACTATACTGATGTTATATGCAAAAGTAACATTTAACTGACTTAAATGTTACCTAATCAACCAGAATCTAGTTTATGGTAAAAATAAAAAATATATTTATGTTTCAAAATTCTTACTTTTGAGCTTTTTTCAAGTTTCCAACACTCAACATCCTTTGTATTTGGGCTTGATTTGTTCCAAACATATGTATACTGACAACGAGACCGGAAATAACACAACTCAAAAACGTATATCTTTCTGTAACATCTGGAGACATGCTGGCAAAGAGATGTTCACATAGATTAGTATTATGTTATTGAAAATATTTTATCGTCAGACACTTTTTGTTGAATAATACGTGGAGTGCAATGTGAAATTATGAAAGTCCATTTTGAGGATGAGCGTGTTGCGGATTTCTCCCTTTGACCGCGAGAGGGTGCGGTGTGAGCACCGCGCGATATGTAGGTTTTCGAGTTTCCGCCAGTCTGTGGCAGGCGAATGAAAATGTAAGTTCTGTAAGGATTGGGGTTGCCTAATAATTAACGCCCTCAGTTTATTAAATCTTGTAGATATGTATATAGGTGTGAAATAAACTTAATTAAATACGTTAAGGGCTGAGTAATGGATCACGGAAGCACCGTTGCAAAAGAGCGAGCGTAGCGAGCTTAGGGGCGAAGTTCCTAGTTGTCTAAAAAAAGCTAGACAATGGGATTTGTTAACCGTATAGATTACCTGAAAGTTACAATAGTATTTCTTCGTATTTTAAATATTGATTATTTTATGTTTGAATTTATACACACAGATTTATAGACATAAAATTTTCCAGATTCTTTTTTTATCATCACTGCTTTTTGTCCCTTACTATTCTGTGATTTGAATTCTATAATAAAAAATGTAAAGTAAATTATATTCTAGAATAGAAAAACAATTTTCTTTGTGGTTAAATGAAAATTTATAAATTTGTTTTCTATTATTTACTGTGCTATATTATTGGCCATTTGACTTCATAATTTTTTTAGCTTAAGTAACAATTTTTTGGTGGTAAAATGAAAATTTAATATGTATTATTTTAGCATTATTTATTATTACTAAAATATGTCTTTAAAACATACAAATATGTCTTTAAAAGCATAATGAACTTTTGGTTGTCAGTCAAATTTACGTTCATATAAGATTAGATAATTCATACTAGATGAGGATTTGGAGTTAGAAGCTTCCACCGTATGCCGCCTACATCGCATAAATGTTAGCGTTACGAGCTTACCCGAAGTGGGCTCGGGTTCGAATTTCGATTAAGGCATGGACGTTGTTGTTGTTATTTCTAATTCCTCCAGCTCTACCTCCGCTAGACCAAGTTCATGATCCAATAAATCCTCAGGAGGTCCATTAATAGGCGAGAATCGGTAACAGAGTCCTTCCTAGCTGAATTTAAGAGTGTTAGGATGTGACCAGGGGTGGCCTGCTCATTATTATACTTTTTACAAGTGGGGAAAAGATTTGTATTGCCGATCAAATTTCAGGCACCTCGAGTGGTGACTGGAAAACCTAGAGATTGCAATCTGCTCAGCTCTACCATCCTTGAAGATAAGTACTTTAGATACATTTTTCCTTGCGGAACAAATCTCGAGATAAGTAAGAGCCGAAGTAATTGGTGAACATTCAGCGGTACCCTCCTTTGCTAGGGCCTCAACTATTTCATCTCCAAATAAGCGCCCACATTAGAGGCGACCCACTGAAATGAATATCATGGTTCACAGAGAGACGGCACAGGTGGTGCAGGGCATTCTTGTGGTATAGGGAATGATGGTGGTTCATATGCACGGGGCTTCCATGATAACTTAGCTATCAAATTCGCGGTGTGGAATAAGCGAATATCGAAAAGACAAGTGCCTGGCGCGTTAGGGGGGGGGGGAAATCTTACCCAATGGTCTCGGCTTCAAATTTTTCGAAAGCTTTGATGTTCCTGCCTGTCCCCTCAGAGGGAATAATGTGGATTCACAAATAGGAGTCTTTCATGAATTAGTTAACATAAATAGGGACGCGTAGGGACGTATAAACACCTGCTGCTTGAGGTGGCCATCGACTTGCAGGAAATCCTCAAGGAAAATGTCTTTCGGATTTCCTTGAGGATTTCCTCAACTGAAGTCTCGCGCACACACGTGCACACGTGAAATGTTTTCGAATCGGGATTTTGGGAACTGTACAGTCCGCCACCGGTGTCAAGGCTTTCCACGCAGAAAACTCGGAAACCCTCAAGATTTGGATTGCGCAGTCAAAACCTGAAGGATTTCCTCTACGTGTATGGGTATGTTTAGAGAGAAAGATACATTAAATAACTGAAAATAGAAGTTAGTGAAAATCCTCTCAAAGCCCCATTTTCAAAGAAATTTGTGAGGTTAATTCGCGAGGACCACACGACGTTGACATTGCATGTTATTTCTTTAGAGGTCTGAACATTTGCTTGAAAAACTTTAAGCACCAGTTTCGATTCTTCGGCACGTCATATGGGCTTGAATATATGGCAAGCCCAATGGATTTATATACAGCTATTTTAGGGGAACGAAAACTGTTTTATGTGAGAAAAATAGTTCAAGTGTTATTTTTAATAAAATAACAATAAGAGGGATACGAAAATGAAATCCATGTGTGAAATCTATTCTTGAATGAGTATCATTGTTAAATTAAAATTTGAAGCGTCCGAAAGTAGCATAATGCTAGATATGGTCTGTTTAGTAGAACTAGGGACAAATAATAATAAATTAGTTCTGTTCAGTAACTGTAACATTTAGACAAATTAATATTACTTCATTAATATTTAATTTTTTTTTCAAATGCGGAAGGCACTGAATAATGAGATAATTCATAAGTATGCTTTAACTTTCCCAAGTGTATCTACTAGGTACAATCCTGACATTATCATGTCTAGCACAATCATATCTAGCTTCCGGACACTCCAAATTTTATTTTAACAATGATACTCATACATGAAAAAAAATTTTATTTGACAATAAATATTACTTTCAGGTAATAAAATTGATTTTTTTAATTATATTCTTAATAATGACTTGTAAGGTATTGAAATTACCCCCCCCCCCCCCCTGGTTTAAATAAATCGCCGTTTGAAGAAGAAGAAGCGCCTTATGCAAATGAGCGGCGCTTTTCTACTAGAAGGGAATCACCGTGGGTAGCGTACACGCTTGACAATGAGAGAGAAAACACTACGAGGCGAGACGAGGCGAGATCGGACGGAGGTGAGCGGCGAACGAAAAACTAATGGAGTGAAGATTGCCTTGCCGTACAGCAGCCGAACATTATCAAGTTTACCGAAGGCGTTTTCGAAATTAGCTATCGTTCCAGCAACCTGGTGATAAAATGAAGACAGAAAGGTTAGTGTGGCGTATGTACAATCATTGGCGTAGCTGAATTCTGGTAGGGTTTCCGTAATATATCTACCGGGATTAACACACGTGATAGATAATTCCCCTTTGCCTGCTAGCAATTGAGTACGGTATTTATGTAGTCTAATTATGTTGTAATAAATATTTTAGTGTAGAAAACCTCGTCGGATCAAGTTAATGGTGAGTTCATTGTTTAGTATTGTACATTACCTTAAGGGTAAAGGAAACAGTGAACTTCACAGACTTATCCTGAAGATTTTCACCAATAACCACAGGGAAGTGTTGTTTACTTTTTTTATAGGATAAGTTTAGTGGTGTACCGAAATTGGAGAGAACAGGCGAAGAGTATCCACGTTTTGAGAGGGACAGGAAACCGGGAACACTCACTACGTTAATCACCATGCTGGCTAATATAATGCTAGATGAAATGTAAATTTTACCTGACAATCAATTTTATATTTTTTTAGCGTAAGCTGATTCAGGAACCCTTTCTTTCAGCCATGATTAACAATACCAAAAATATATATTCTAAAATTTCATTTTATCTCCACACATATTATTGCCTATCCAAGACGAAATAGGATCATCCTATAAGTAAATCAGTTTAATTCTGTGGTGGAGTTAATAGAAAAACATGCTAACATTAGCTGGAATATTTATAATTAATATTTACAGAATATCATGACTTTTCAAAGCTTCAAGTTTATGTCAGTAAAACATAATAAATATGTGCGATTTTCCCATTTGATAATTATACGGTTAAAATATGCTTTTACGTCTTATAAAAACATTGTCAATATTTATAAGTACATATTTTACATAAATTTCACTTTTGTTTATTCTGAAAATAACTACTTAGAAAATATTCTTTAAATTTCATTTACAAATATTGAACTGAATAAAATATGCAGTACATAATTATTAAAAAAATGAGAAACTGGATTTACGTTACTTGAAAAATACAAAGCGTCCTCCCTCACTCGCAGTTTTAAGTATACTTTTATCTCCACTAAAGTCAATGTATCCTTTTACCACGACAGCTATAATTGTTACGTACATTAGCATAGCTTGGAATACATCCGTCCACAAAACAGCTTTCAGACCTCCCTAAAAAAAAGAGACCAACGCTATAAAAACAAGTATAAAACCATAGAATTGAAGTGTTATTTTAGAGGTAAAGCTAGTGCAACTACAGGTATCGATTTAACGCAATAAAATATAGCAAAATTGTAGAGCAATTACACTCTGGATGTAACGCATAGATTATCAAACTAAACAAATGAAAGATAATTTGCTTCAACAAAGTATGAGGTAGACAGTTTGTGTCTTTTCTTGCATGGTTAGTACCTAATATAAAGTATTAAACCAGCGTAACCCATTCCTGACATATGGATCACGATCTCCTAGGGGGTAGTGAAGTGTTTTTGTTTTTTTGGGGGTCGTGAGGGGTTAAATTAAATTACTTTTTAACGAATTTCACCAAATAATTTGTCAATATTTCTTTGCCAGGAAATTTGGAGGCAGTGATGTTTTTTAAAGGGAAAAGTCTTTTTAAAAAGGCTGTAGCGTCGTGGCTCTTTTCTGGGAAGAGACCACCCAAGCCCAGCGCTCTTTTTCAAGGAAAACGTGATCCCGAGAAGTCAAGGGGGGGGGGGGATTTAATTACCAACGGTCGCCTCGCTTCTCTTTTTCTACGAGACACCGCTGACAAAACGAAAATCTAGTGGTACTACCCCATGGGGGAAGCTGAGAATGACTCTGTCTAGCTGACGCTGGCCCCCATGGGGACTGAAAAGGGATGGACATCTGATGACCGTTCGGCTATGCTCGCCGAGCATGTGAACCCGAAAAACACGGGAAATGTTCTACGGCCGGACAAACAGTTAAAGAGGCGCCTGACAAAAAAAAACCTCCGAATGAAGCCCCCCCCCCCTGGTGAGAGTTGAAAGTCACCCCAGTGGAAACGGAAATTCACCAGTACCGGTGGCTGTCGCCGCGTAGGAAGCGCGAGAAATATTGTCTCGCCTGACGACAGTCCCGCAGAGGTGCACTGCCGGCAGAGACCCGCAGTTCAGCGGTGACAAAGTGAACACCAGAAGGGCCCGCAGTCGGGATCCACACCAGCGAAGGATTGGGGAAAAAGCCATCTCAGTTGCTGGTCAGCGCGGTCGCCCCTCTGTTAAAGTCTTCGTGGCTATTTAGAGAGAGAAACCTCTCTGGTAAAGATTGGAGAGACTTTGGTAAAGTCTTCGTGACTTTTTAGAACACAGTCCCGCAGAGCGAGCAGTGCCGATAGTGTGCGGAGACCAAGGGCCCTCGAACCCCGAGAGTTGGTGTTGAGTCTCACACAGTCCCTTCTTCAGTAGTGCCGTGAATGGGCTGCGCGGAGACGAGGTGAAAGTCAAGGGGCCCGCGAACCTCTTTATGTGTTGGGAGCAGAGATCAGTCGATTAGGGACAGTGAGAGTGCCCGAGAGCGTCTGTCGAGGCGTTCAGCGAAAGTATTGGGAATGGATTGTCCCAGTTGCTGACCAAGTGTTTGTTTTCTCGGCTTAACGTTTAGCTTACGGAGCCCATTTTTTACGATTCCCTCTTTAAAACGGGAAATTTTATACCCCTTTGTGAGAACGGCCATTAAGGGGTTTTATATATATATATATATATATATATATATATATATATATATATATATATATATATATATATATATATATATATATATAAATAAATAGTATATATATATATATTATATATATATATATATATATATATATATATATATATATATATATATATATATATATATATATATATATATATATATATATACATGCATACATACATATATATATATATATATATATATATATATATATATATATATATACATGCATACATACATATATATATATATATATATATATATTCATTCTTGGGCCCATATTCTTGGGACACATGATATCCACCCCGTAAGGAAAAGGTTAAAGACTGAACGAGTCTTAGAGACTGTTAGAGAGATACCTCTCTGTTGAAAAACTGGGAGACTCTTCGTGAAAGTTTGTTTCTGTTCCTGCGATATCTCTCATATGCAGAAGAGGATAGTATCTCTACCTCTGCACATACTGTACAGAATTAGAATTTAATACAAGATCTGTGTTGCAAGTCTACTGTCTCGTATGTTTATTTCAACCCCGGGGACGTTTCAAGGCAAACCCAGTTTGTTAGAATTTTATTACCTTCATTTGGTAGTTAATGAAATTAACGATTACTTACTAAGTACAGTACACAAATTCTAAACGTTAGTTTGTCTTTTATCCATCTCGGATGTCCCTTTTGGGATTATTATTGCAATTTTCCCAACAGAAAAAAGCAGTTTTATTTAGGTAAGAGTTTTTATATTTATTTTTATTTTTATAAAATTTTGAATCTATTATATGGTAGATGCATTACTTTTCTCGAGGTTTTGTTCTGTTCTGATGTTCTTGCTTTTATATACCCTGAGCGATTAATGTTGCTTAATGTTCGCCATTTCTTACGAATTTTCTTTTTATTGAATTAAACATTTAGTTGGAATTTAAATGATAGAAAATGCATTTTATTGTTTTTATTTATGTCTGAAAAGGCCCTCTAAATGAAAATATGTAGGGTGAGAAGGGATTGGGGGGTGAGGGGTAACAGATTGCGTGGGTGTCATTGACGGTGGATCGCGAGTCGAAAATGGTTGGGAAACACTGTATTAAACACACAGTTTTATGTATGCATGAAAAACTCTACCAATGCTCATTCTTTTTTTCATACTATAAACGAAGCATTAAAAGCATTAAAGCATTAACTCTCATTTTTTCTGAGTAAGCCAAAAAAAAGAAAATCGTATCCCATTCAACCATGAGAAAAATAAAAATAATGTCATAAAATATACTGATAGTGCAAGACTAATCAAAACTACTTGAATATATTTTATCGGTGCATATATAAAGTAAAACGGTTTGAGAGGTATTGGATCCAAATTAACACCCCTCCGGTTAAAGTAAATCACCGTTTATGTCAAATAACTCAAAAGACAAATCAAACGCGAACGCAAATGAGTAGAGAAATGGATAGATATTAAAGGAAGCGAACAAGCGTAGGTAACGCACATAACAGGCAAACGAGTGACGTCACTAGGCGAGGCCGGACAGAGGTGAGCAAAGAACGGAAAAATTGAAGAAGTGAACATCGGTCTGTCGTTCATCTTGAGTACAGCAGTTGGACGTCGCTAAGCTCATCGAAGGCGTTTCGGAGTTAGCTATCGTTCCGGTGACCTGATGATCCCCTTTCAAGTAGTCGAAAGTTAAGACATAAAGATTAGTGGAGCGAATTTACAAGTAGTGGCGTGGCTGATTTCCGGCGAAATAGCTACCGGGATTAACAAATGAGTTAATTTTCACGTCGCCTACTAGTAATGAGTACTGTGATTATGCTGCCTAATTGTTACTGCGAATAAATAGATTTTAGTTTAAGAAACCTCGTCGTGTATCCTGTTCATGGTGAAATCAATGTTTAATATATATATATATATATATATATATATATATATATATATATATATATATATATATATATATATATATATATATATATACACTGTGTCACAAAAAAATATATGCACCCAGAAGGAAACGAGCTACTATCGTGGAACTTAACATGTATGTAGTGTATGAAGAGATAAGCAAATGATTACAAATTCAGAAGAACATACCGTTTTATTAAGAAGATATGGCATAAAAAAGGTTACGAATCAGTAAGTAGTAAATCCACTTCTGGCATCAATACAAGCCGAAACACGGCGTGACATCGAATCAATGAGGTCACCTGTGACCTCCTGCGGAAGATCATGCCAAAATCTTTGCAACTGGGCAGTTAACTCACCAGTATTCCGGGACGGCTGCAGTTACCTTCCAAGCAAGTCCCAGACGTGCTCTATTGGCGAGAGGTCTGGTGACCTGGCAGGCCATGGGAGTACGTCATATCCTTGAAGACATTGTTGGGAGAGTCGCGCAGTAAGTGGACGAGCGTTGTCTTGCTGATAAATGGCACCTGGACGACTTCATACCGAAGGCAGTACAACTGGCGTTAAAATCTCGTCCACGTAACTGCGTGCCGTCAAAGTGCGTTGAAGGACGACTAGAGGTGATCCTGTGTCCCAACAAGTCGCTCCCCACAGTGTCACACCTTGTGTAATCGCCTTATGCCTCTCGACAACAAGTGCCGGATCGGACCGGAGGCCTGGCCGCCTCCACACGCGTATGCGCTGGTCATCAGCATTGAGACTGAATCGGGATTCATCGCTGAAGATCACATGCCAGTTGGTCACACTCCAGCTTGCCCGAGTTCGGTAAAAATCCAATCGACACTGCCTATGATGTGGGGTCAGTAGTAGGCGTCTTAATGGACGTCGGCTCCTTATACCTCCGTCGGCCAGTCATCGCCGAATGATTTCCCTTGATACCACCGAATATCTGGAAGGTCGTAAATGGCGTCGAACCGATTCTAGGACGTTGTTAGTGCGGACGTGGCCGCTCTTATGATTGCGCGATCCTCGCGCGCATTTGTGTTCCTGGGACGCCCTGACCCTCCGAGACGGTAGACTATCCTTTCCGTGATCCATTGTTGCGAACACCGAGCAACTACCATATCGCTCCGACCGAGGTGACGGCCGATACGCCTGTTCGACCAACATGCTTCTCTGGGGCCTACTATACGCCCCATCTCAAAGTCCGACAATTGTTCGTACTGTCGCCGGTTACGTCTCTGAGGCATATCTAGTCACAATACCGTCCATCCAAGTCGAGAGATTTGTTTGAATAACCCTATGGCACGAGCAATCATGCTTTTAAACTCTCCCAGCTGCGCACCTCGTATGCGCATAGCGCGCTTACCCTTGTCTCATTGGCGTCGAAAATTTAATCATTTGCATATCTCTTACCAGACTACATTCCTGCTAAGTTTCGTGATAGTAGCTCGATTTCTTCTGCGTGCATATATTTTTTGTGACAGAGTGTAAATATATATTACCTCAAAGTATGGTAAAAAAACAATTGAAATTCATAGATTATTTATTTATAGAAAAGAAAAGAATGTCACAATATATGCTGATAATGCAAAACTAATCAAAATTTCATAAATATTTTTATCGATGTATGTATAAAGTCAAGCGATTACTTATTTATAACTTTTGCATCAGATTAGAATAAAATATAGAGCTTCAAAACGTCACAAGAGCTTAATTCTAATGATTACAATCCTAAATTTGTTAAAATATTTTCATTTTTAGGTTTTATTTCTTTGTCCTTCAATTTGGCCTTCATTTGCTTCTGTTTTCTATTACTGAATTTCAATTCGGTCTGTTTTGGTATCTTCTCTTCTTAACTTTACTACAAAGAAACCCCTCACCGCATAATAAGTTGTTCTAAAACCAGCTCCATTTTTTTACTTACAAATATCATAAAATTTTTCACAATGTTTATTAATGATACTAGCTGAGTGGCAACCCGATGTGTTGCTTTTTTAGATTTAAAATGAAATGGCTTTATATCTTAAAGATTAAAAACTGTTTATTCACTTTTAAAAATATATTAGATTTAAAAAAAACAAAATAATTATTTAAAATTTCCGTTTTCAAATTTTGCATTTTAAACAAAAAAGCTCATTTAATTAGAAAAAAAATTCTAAAGGCTTTAACTTCTCCTTTCCTAAAACTAAAATTATTTCTGGTACTTCAAATTTATTTCTGGATTTCAATTATGTTCTTGTGGATTTCAAATATGTTCTTCTAATATGTTCTTGCACCCGACGGCGGCTGGTTTCGAACCCGGGACCTTAGGATTAGACGTCAGGGGCGATACCTCTGAGCCACCGTTACTTCGGCGAACGGAACTTTGAGAAACGGAAAGGAGCTGGCCCACCCGGAATGTCAACTTTTTCTGCTGTCCTCTTCTATTGAGTTCGGCAGTTTTAATTGAATAATTATAAAAGTTTAAATTTTTGAAAGTTGAGGATAGCATCAGTGCACGCGTCTCGGCCGTCCGCGTATATCGGTACCAGTCGCGATATCCTGCTATGCTCGGTTCGCGAGATTAGCCCGTCCCCGTGTCTGCTAACTAACAAACTAACATTTGTTTACCTTCAGCTGTTAATAGTAAGATATTTAATGAACTTGCATTCTGTGAAAAAAAATGCCATTAGTTTATATGATACTACAATTCACATTTCATTGAGGTAATCTTTTTGAGCTTTATGGGGGTTATTTTGATTTTTTAAATGATCTCGAACTAGCCGAAGTACCCGGCGTTGCCCGGGATTTTAAGAACGTTTGTTAACCAAAATCAATTTAAATACTAAACACAGTATAAATCACATAGCAAAAAAAAAGGCATGTGAAATGATATACGCATCTCAGTATTTAGGTAGAAGCAGTTTTTCATTGTACCACTAACTAACATAGAAATAAAGCATGTGAAATATTATACACATAAATAAAAAAGAAAACCCAATATAAAAATATATAAATTTATAATAGAATCCTCAGAATTTAGCTAGATTTAACCTTTCATCTTTGGAGCAAAAGAAGCTGAAAAGTAAAAATGTCAATTTGTCGAATGTTTGTCAAAATCAATTTAAAAACTAAACACAGTATAAATAACATTGAAATTGTCGAATGCTTGTTAACCAAAATCAATTAAAAAAGTAAACATAGTATAAATAACATTAAAAAAACATGTGAAATGTTATGCACATCTCAGAATTTTAGTAGATTCAGCCTTTCATCATTTAACTACTAAAACTAAAAATGTCAAATTGTCTAATGTTTGATAACAAAAATCAATTTAAAAACTAAACACAGTATAAATAACATAGAATTAATAACATTATAAATATCATAAAATATATATACATTTATAATAAATCACTAAAAGCTTAAAAATAAAAATGTCAAATTGTCCATATAAATACCTCCATAAATGCAAGATTCTGTAGCAAAATAATTAAAGCATTAAATTATAGGTAGAAAGCACTGACAAACGAAAAAATTAATAGAAATCCGCAATTAGGGCTCCACGCACCATAAATGCAGTATTCTGTAGAAAAAAAAATAAAGTATTAAAGTATTGGTTAAAGGCACTGACTAACGAAAAAATTAACAGAAATCTGCAATTTAGGCTACTACCATAAATGAAAGATACGCTTCTTTAAAACCCTTTGCGGGGCGCTATGCCAAAAATGAGTTTTATTTTAAAAAAAACTAGCTAAATGTAATTACTCAAGCCTACAAACATATAATTTGCAGCTAAAAAAAAATAAGGTTACAGGGGAATGGGGGGGAGGTGTCAGCCTGGGACTGACACCGCACATTTAGCGACCATGTTTTGGCGCTACTCAACAAAAATTGTATTTTAAAAGAAAACACATTTTATATTATAAAATACACATGATAAATTTGTTTTTTATTTATATATAATAAATATCTCTTACCTTGCACGGGATCTTCATTTTTAATTTATTTATTTATATTATTTTTATTCAAACTTGAATTTTTTCTAAATATGAATATTTATATATACACTTTTATGAACATAATTTCTTTAATATTCTAATAATAAAAACATGTAATATATTTTTTGACAATATTATAGACCAATACGAACATTTTTTCCTGAATAATATTAAAAATAATAATAATAAAATATAAATATATCATTTGCTATGAAGTTTTTCAAAGAAAGTAGTGGGACCTTTTTGAAGCATACAAAGTCCAACATTACATGTTTTGCACATAAATGTTGTGCGACGATTAGCTTTTGTGCTACAATATGCACATCTTCTTTGTTTGCATTTCACAGGCAAATGTCCGACTTTTCTAAACGTCTCTCTTCAGGCACAAAAGGCTTATGGCGTTTTATTAGAGTTGTAGAGCTAACGGAGGAGCGTTTTTTGGTCTCTACTTGTAAATTTCCTAGAGCTACTAGTCCACTTATCACAGATAAACGAAAATCTTTCATATTTTTCCAGTCACAATCATCTGGAAGCTCTTTGTTTAGAATAAATGCATTTGTCACGACCATATCAATAAAATGAAAAAAAAGTCTATGCCACCATTTTCGGCTCTTACGATCAATCTCGTAAAGACTTTTAATTGATCGAAATAGTCAACATAACCCATGCTTTTCTTATAAAGAATAATGGCCTGAGGACAAGGCACTTTCAACACTGTCCCATCCTTTACCTTCCGCGACACACTTGAATTAATTGTTTCATTACCCAGAGTCGAAAGAATGTTTACACATTTCTTTCTGGATCCCCTATCTCTCCATTTCAAACATAAAATTTTAGCATTCCTCACTGCCCAGTCAAATTCCCCACGTTGTAAACTTTTATCATCTGATAAATTTCTGGGCAAATTTTTTCTAGAAATAATAGCAGTGCCGCAAGCGAAAATTTTTTGAGCTTCCAGAAATTTGAAAAGACTATACGAGGTGAAATAATTGTCCATAAAAACACAATGATTTTTACCAATTAGAGTTTCAGTCAACTCTCTGACAACTCTTTCACCTAGGTTTATTTCCACTTTCTCAATTGTTTTGCCTGTGTATGTTTGAAATTGACATTCAAAGCCACTCTGGTCGCATCTCATCCAAATTTTGTACCCACGCTTGATTGATTTCTTGGGCATGTATTGTTTCAATCAGCTGCGACCCTTGAATCTCACCATTGATTCATCAACGGATTGATTTCTTCCAGGCCTAAAAACAGACAGAAATCTTTCAGAAAGATGAGTTATCAGAGGCCGTATTTTGAACAGTTTATCAAAATTTGTATCTCCTCTTTTAGGTTGAATGCTATTATCATTTAGGTGCAAATGCCCTAAAATCCATGAAAATCTCTTTACAGGCATTAGCTTTGAGATGTAAGAATCATGCAGTTCCTCAGACGATGACCAATAGTCCCTATAACTTGGCAAGTTTTTAATGCCCATCAACAAATTTATGGCTAAAAACTTGTACAGCTCTCCCAATTTCAAAGGCAAAAATGGCTTACCTTCCTGTGTTGCATAGAGATTAGTTTGGAAGACTATGCTTTCCAAAAAGCTAATAGTTAGCATTGATAAAAACAATGAAACAGGGGATTTATCTTCCAGAGATAAAATCTGTTCGGAAGGCCCGAATTCTGTCAAAAACTCAGGAATTCCTGCTCTCAGGACTGCTTTCCTCTGCCACACAACTTCATCAGCTTGCGAAGGACCAGGCATATCTATATTTTGCACATCACCGGACTCTTCCTCAGAATCGCTGTCACTTTCATCTATTTCTGTTATATCAGGCTGAAGTGGTACGTATTCATCATCTGATGAATTATCATCACTTGCTTCAGAGCCCTCACGAGTTCTTGCCCTCACGAGATGGGAGAGTCTCAAAAAGGGCTAGAGCTTCATGCACTTAGAGAGATTTTCTCGGCATTTTTACAAATTTTTGCAACACGTATATTTGCAAACAACTATAAATAAGTTTTTACAAATTTAAAAATAATATTATAAAAATATAAAAAATAAACGTATAAATTGAAAAATTATTATTGTAAATGAAGACGCACAGAAAATGCGTGTAAACGAAAGAGAATCCAAATGCGAAAGAGTTTCGAAAAACTCCCTTTCTAACATTCTGACTCTTTATTTTCAAGTGAGACCACCCCTGCTATCAACAAACTATATTTATTACTTCCAGTAAACAAGAACCCAGTCGGTGAGGCTCTTAGGAGAAGTGTTGATATGTTTGTGTCGCTAGACGGGCGGTGTCAGACTGGATATGACACCTTAAACAGTAGCTGTTTTGAAGGCATTTTTAATAAATAAAACAGATATTTAGGGAATATAGATGTACATTAACATGGATGATACCCAAAAAAATGGATGTGGACTGTAAAAACCATTGTTTAGTGAAATAAATTGGAGATAATTTCCTTCAGACTGAAACAATATATCCGCATACTTTTTTCGCATGAAGAAAATGCCTTTGAAATGTAGTGCTGCCATCTATTGGCAACTGAAAGAGTGAAAGAACACTATGGTATTTAATTGTATTATTTAATAGCGATATTTTGCTTTAGAAAATGTTTTAAAAAGGTGACATATTCACACTGACACCGCCCCTGAAAGGTTATGTAATGTTAAAACTCTGGACAATAACTTTATGTTTGCTTAATAACTGAGTTTAAATCCTAAATGCAGTCGAAGAGATATCTTGTAGGATTGATCAAATATGTAAATAAATATTTCTGATGGAAATAAAAACCTAATTGACTCAACATTTCATTGCCATAAATGCTAAGCTTGCAGGAAAATTGTTTAGCTTGTTTTCATTTCAACTATTTTTCCGGATTTTTTTACATAAAATATCTAGGAGTCAGTTGAAATGCATCTTTGTTTTGAGAAATTTCTGCAAACTAACAAGACATTTATGTATAATATAAACTAATAATGTGATGCGTAATACACTGATAGACTAATAAAATAAATTGCCACTCACCAGCGAGCAGTAAAAGGTACAAACTACGGCTAACGAAATCACGGATGTCCAAGTGGATAGTCCGGTGACTGCATTGAGTGCTAATGAGGGAGCGTATAAAACGACTGCCATGTAGAAGATCTAAAGGAAAAACGAGATAACAATATTTTTATTATTTATATATGCCATAAGTTTTCATTATTATTTATCACATCGAATAAAACGGGGGGGGGGGGGGACTGCCCAGGTGGCAAGAGCAGCAGGCTAGTGATATGAAAGCCACTGGTTTAATGCTCGTCCGCTGACAAATCCACTGCCGTGTACATTAATGACGGCTGGTGCATGTAAAATCTGTCGTGGCTGCAATGTCCTCCAAGTTCTCAAAATTACCTCTGGAGGTGCAGGGTCAAGTGTTCTGGTCTCGTCACTTGACTCTGTTCAAAATGACGTGATTGATCTTTTGGCCAAGTAAGGACTCCGACCCTTGTGGTGCCAGTCAAAACAGAAGCCGCACCTTCATTGCCCATAGCCTTCGAGACTTGATCTGATGTTGCTGTCGGTCAAGTGGCATAAGCAACAACACATTGAATAATTTTTTTTTATATAATTAACACAATCTTGGTATAGGAGTATATTTTCTCCATATTTATCCAATAAATACCCCTAAATAAGGTAATGTAGTGCAGGGAATTAATAAAAATGTCAAATAATAAAAGTAAAAATTTTCAGTAATTTTGCAACAAGTTCATAAATAGATTTTAAGATTTGTAAAAAAACTTTTTCGTAATATATATAAATTACCATTATGAAGTGATTTATCCTGTTTTCAATTAAAACTATACCAAGAGATGGATTCTTCTTTTAGCCCAGAAAACAGTAATTCGTTCAAAATTCAAACTCTGGCGTTTCGTTAATTACATTCAGCCATCTTAACGGCTATAGACGGCTCACTAAACTATAATGCATGGAATACAGTATTAAAATGTCGCTATGACATTTATCTATACCATTATGCATATCCATAACCTGTTCTATTAATACATTCAAATTTAATTCTTTTACTATAATTAACCCAGGTTTCCTGGTTAAAATGTGTACCGTATCTGAATATTATGGACCAAATGTATACCTTTACATTTGGTCCATAATATTCAGATACGGTCCATAATATTCCGGACCATAAGACGATAAGACGCCCCACTTCTTTTTTTAGAGGATTTTTAGAAAATAATATTTTGTATATTGTTAGGTACATAAAGCTATTTTCAATTTCTTCCTTAATGAAGATAATATATATATAATAAATATAATAAATAATATAAAGTATATATAATGTATATATAAAGTATATATAAAGTATATATAATGTATAAATCTATTTATAAAGTATATATAAAGTATATATAATGTATATAATAAATATAATAAATAATATATATAAAGTATATATAATATATATAATAAAATATTCATTTTATTTTAATGTTACCCTCTGTCCATAAGACTCACCCCAATTTGAAGTCGATTTTTTATGCAAAATGGTACGACTTATGATCCGAAAAATATGGTATTCACTAGTTGTAGTTCTTTTTAAAAAACAGCATGCAAAATTTCGTGGTAGAATTCTTTTAGAAACTATGGTCTGTAGGTAATAACACAAGAACCAAAGTTAAATTTGTATTGTCAGTTTTTTGGCAAGAGGTAAGACGCCTACAACAAATGTCAAAATTGTGATTTTAAATTTTGTAAAAAAGTATCCTACAGTTTGTAATTTTAAGGATAATAAAGGTAAAAATGGTAATAAAATAACCTCACTAGTTACGGGCTAAATAATTATTGGCAGCATAAAATGAGATAATAATACTCTTCAATTTAGCACTAGAACATGTGTAAAAAATAACAAAGCTCATCATGCATCAAAAATTTTCTGAAATAAGTGTCACTTACGTCTTGGGTTATTCGCCGTTAATACAAAATTGCTGCATTATGTTACCATGTTTAGTTTGACATTAATCTGTATTTCAGAAGTCTCTAAATACAGGTTAGCAATTTCTTGTGATAAATCACCCTCTGCTATATATATTTAAGAATGGTTTATGTTCACAATCACTTGAAAGGAAAGCGTGAGATTATATCTTCCTATCTTAAATTTAAAATTCAAGTTTGAAGGAAAAATTGATTCCCATGTTTTGAGAAATTTTTACTTTTAGTTATGACCAATCTTGAGATATGAACTGCTTTAATTTATTCCATACAATGTTTGATAAAAACCTGAACATAAAACTGTTAGGTGATTAAAATTAGTTTTAACGTTTGCTGCGATATTTACATAAGCAATTTAAGCGAAACGATTGTTATATACAAATACTCATAATTTATATTCTGACAATCTTGTCGGCCAAAAGAGAGCCCCAAGTCGTAAAATACCGATTTCGTCATAAAAGGAAATTAGAAAAGATTGAAGCCTACCCAATCATGTTGATAATTCTATCCAATATAAGTCTTTTGAGTATTGAGCTTAGGTAACTAAGTATTTTCATAAGCAAGAATATTATATATTAGCATATACAGTGAAATACATTTAAGAATACTATAAACATTGCGAAAGTCGTAATATTTAGATTATTAAACTGCTCAAATACTTTTGATATGGTTTGTGTAAAATTTATCAGGGAAATACAAAAACGGTTTCGATAATACGTCTTGCAACTGTGGGCCTTCTTAAGTAATGAGAACAATCTCATCAACATCTGAAAATGAAAAATTAAGTTGTTTTTCTATTTTTAACTTAACATTATGTTTCTCAAATAATACATTGGTTAGATGGCAACACTTGAAAATTCACATACTCAGGTGGAGTGAAAACATGTGCATTTCAATTGATAAAAATAAACAAGAAGAGGTTTAAAAGATTATTAATCGCATGATTGAAAGCGTAATCTAATTAAAACATGCCAAATATTACCATCTGAAGAGTGAAGAGAAGGGATGCCACGGTCCTCGTGGATTTGCCAAATCTTTTTTCTAAGTACTAAAAAGAAACAAAACATAATTAGAAATATACAAGAAATATCGATTCAATCTCGAGGAAGATTTTATTTCACACGCAACAGCTTACAAAAGATATTTTTACCATATATGGACTTTGGATTACTTCCTTATTTAGAGACATTCATCTTAAAAGAAGCTTATGAAAATTTTAAAAAAAATTGATCGAGTATTGTGGAAACGGACCTAAATTTGCGACTACGATGAATATATATATGGATATCCTGGTTAGATTTGTTCATTTTTATGCTTTAAAAAATTTCCAACTTAAGTTTCATTAACAGGATACTTTTATTAAACAGTATTAAAAGAAAAAGAGCATTAGAGGAAACAAAAATTAACTTAATATCTTTGTTTTATTTATAAATGCAGAAGAGAAAGAAATGCAAATATTGTCTTCATATTATGGAAGACAATGAGCGTGCGCGCTAACAAGTCTTCACTACTTTAGGTTTTTTCTTTCCGCAATATTTCGTGAAAGATCAAAATGTACTTACGTGAAATATAAAGAATGCTTAGATGTGCAGTTAAAGTATAGTCTGTGTATTGTAAAATTGTTTTAATGATATATAGGCTAAACTTTAACAACACACATCCATACATCGATTAACTAGAGACTGCAAATAACAGATTTAAAATAATCTGAACGACATTTACCTTTAAAAATCATATAAATAAATAAAACATTTAAATTATACGTTATAATAGTCAATGTATACTCATCATGCAGATGTCGTTTTTTTTTAATTTCCTCTGATGAACCATGAATGGGGATATTCTTTCTATACACGTGGCCATTTGTTTATGCATAATTTGATAACAGCAATACGAGCAGACTCAAATTCGTAGATTTTGACTTTATGAATGGAGTGTGTCAGGGAAAATTAAGAAGTAAATTGCCGTTTAATGAAAGGTGTGAATTCTGCAAGTTAGAAATTTTCTTTTTTTTTCGGGGGGGGGGGGGGGGAGAGAAAAGTCTGATAATGTATCAGACTGGAGTAGAAAGGTCAATATGGTATCGAAAATTGCCTTACAATTTATTAATTTTCCAAAAATAATTATATATAAAAGTGAAAATGTGAAGATCTTTAACACGAAATTTAAACAACAGATGATTTTTGAAATAGTAGATAAATTTAGATAATGTTTTATATTCCCTACATCTTGTGTGACTTCGGTTTCACCACTTTGATATTATGTATACTTCTGAAAGTTGCAAGTCATGCTTTCGACATCCTTCTGACAGGCGCTTCAATTAAATACGTTAAGGGACAAATCTACTGTTACCTAACTATCAGTTCATATTGATTTCATTCATGACATTTTTTTTCCAAGCAGATTTAATTAACTTCAAAATAATGTGATATGGGTCAAGAGTATATCTGTCATTCAAATAAATACTTCCTCAGTAAAAATAAAGATTTATACCTTTGTAGGCAGAGCAAAGGGAGCAGTGGTGATAAGAATGCATTGGTTCCCTTTCAGGATTAGAATTTCAGAGAGAACTTTTCTGTTGAGGAATTAATAAATGCAATAATATGCTTAAATGACAAAAAACAACCTTGGCCCGGTAACATTTTTCCAGAATTCTTGAAAGATCTTGGACAAGTAGCAAAAAATACCTTATTCATAATATTTAATTACTGTTGGAGCAAAAATATAAATTTTCCAACAGATTGGGTAAAGGCTACAGTTATACTCATTCACAAAAAATATATATCAACCTCGGAACTTGCTTCCTACCGTCCTACAGTGGCGGCTCCGGGTGGGGGGGGGGCAGTAGGGGCAATTTCCCCCCCCCCCAAAAAAAAAAAAAAAAAAAATTCGACGTACTTATTTTTCATAGCCTAAAAGTATATAATCGTAGACCTAATACCAAATGAGTTTAAATTTAAAATGAGACGATGTTTATTTCTTTTATATATATATATATATATATATATATATATATATATATATATATATATATATATATATATATATATATATATATATATATATATATATATATATACAGTAACCACCGCTTATTGTGATCAGTGGTTATAAGAATCAACCGTTTATAAGAATCAATATAGAAAAAACAAAAACAAATGTATTATTTCCATGTTAAAATTTTCGCTTTAAAGAATCAATCCACCGGTTTTAAGAATCAGTTTACACTCTTCGCTTTCCTTTCATTTTTCAAAAAAAGCCACTTAAACCCTCAAAAGGTACGAAGTTCTTTCTTTATTCTTTTTAAAAGAAAGAGTGATAAGATGGAATGGAATACAGTCGTAAAATGAATCCCTTTCTTTGTTAGACATAACATAATAGTTCCCCCTTAAAAGCTTTAGCTAAACACTGTCCTATTAGCTTGACCCAGGGGCATCCTATCCGTGCGGATCCGATTTCACTTTCTCCACTGACAAACAAAGACAGGGACTCTTTTTTCCCACCTCCCACATCCTGGTTGCGGCTTCCTGAACCCTGAAACACATAAATCTTCGGGGAAGTGTCCACGGGGAAGTGTCCAAACGTGACATTATTAGATTCAGCACATTATTAAACCGTGAAACGTCAGCTAGAAGGTGAATCTTGGTCTGAGACTATTGGTATTGAAAGAGGTATAAACAGCCTCCTGAAAACTTCATTACGTCAAACTACCATATAAAACTTTTTCTTGCTCCCTTCCTGTAGTTGAAATGTTAAACTGTTAAGCAGGTATGTTGTAACAAATATTGGATTTTTTCTTCTCTTACTATAATCAAGTGTATCTTAGTGTATCTTAGTGTATCAAGTGTACTTATAGGTGTAGAAATTAAGTTATAGTTGTAAAATTAAAAAATAATTTTAATAAAAGATAATTAACGTAAATTAAAGAGTATTTTATAGTAAATTATCTAATATATGTATATATAGGTGTGTGTGTTCCTGTCCAAAAAACTAAATTTCGGCTATAAGAATCAACCGCTTATAAGAATCAAAAACAGTAATAACAAACGTGATTCTTATAAGCTGAAATCACTGTATATATATATATATATATATACACAGTCTGAACCCGTTATAACGAACTTCAAGGAAAAAGATTTTGATCGCTTTATCCGGTGGTTTGCTATATCCGAACTGTCAAGAAAAATGCTAGAGTTCACAAAATGTATAACTCATTAGTTGTAATGTGTATTCAATAATGATGTATTAAAATAAATGATAAAATATATTTAAAATGATCATTGATGAATTAAATCGACTAAAATCGATCACATTAAACTGATACAATATTAATTACGTAAATTAAATATAATAGGAAAAAGGAGGGACCAAAATTTTCGTTCGTTATATCCGTGAGTTCGTTATATACCGAGTTCATTATAACGGGGTTAGACTGAATGAATATATATATATATATATATATATATATATATATATATATACACTGCTGGCCACTGTAAATGCAACACCCTGAAGGAAACATGCAAATAACATGAAATTTACAACATGCATTAGCGGAGGTGAGATATGCAAATGATTAGAATTTCAGTGCAGACGCACATCACGCGCGCTTGTGGCGCCACTTCAAAGCGCTATTTAAGGCGTGTAGATTTCGACGATTTCAAGTTCGGCAATTGTGTTTTTCTTGTGGTTTTTTCAAAAAAACGATGAATTATGCCTCGTCGAAAACAGCGATCATCTTTTAATCAAGTTTCCGAGTGCGACAGAGGAAGGATAGTGGCCTACCGAGATTGTGGATTATCTTTCAGGGAAATCGGTAGTCGTGTTGAACGAAACCTAACAACTGTAATGCGGATATGTGATCGTTGGATGCAGGAGGGTACGACGGACCGGCGTGTTCGATCGCATCCACCTCAGCTCACCACTTCACGTGATGACAGGCAAATTGTGCGCATGGCAGTGACGGATCGCTGTGACATCACGAACCATAGCACAGCAAATGCAGTCTGTAACGCATCATCCAATGTCTGCGCGTACCATTCGACGCCGTTTACAGCAGAGTGGTCTGTCCGCAAGACGTCCATTGCTTTATTTACCCTTGACGCAGAACCACAGACGTCTCCGCCGCCAATAGTGCGATGACAGAAGGATGTGGACGGCAGAATGGAATGAAATTGACTTTACTGACGAGTCACGCTTCTGTCTGCAACACCACGATGGTCGCATTCGAGTCTGGAGACACCGTGAAGAGAGGATGCTGAACAGCTGCGTTATGCACCGCCACACTGGTCTTGCACCGGGTATTATGGTATGGGGCGGTATTGGATATCACTCTCGCACACCTCTAGTACGCATTGCCGGTACTTTAAACAGCCAGCGCTACATCTCCGAGGTGTTGGAGCCAGTTGTCCTTCCTTACCTCCAGGGCTTGCCCACAGCCATATTTCAACAGGATAATGCGCGACCACACGTGGCACGCATTGTCCAACGGTTCTTCGTCAATCGCCAGATTGAATTGCTTCCCTGGCCGCCTCGCTCTCCGGATCTTTCGCCGATAGAAAACATGTGGTCCATGGTTGCTCTACGATTGACCCAGATTCCATCCCCAGTTGCCACAGAAGATCAACTTTGGCAACGTGTGGAAGCTGCTTGTTCTGCTGTACCCCAAGAACTCATCCAAAGTCTCTTTGAATCAATGCCGAGGCGTATGGCAGCGGTGATCTCCAACAATGGCGGCTACTCTGGCTACTGATTTTGGCAGGAACCACACTTCACAGAAGTCTATAAATTTAATCATTTGATACTTGGTCCACAAGTTATCAACAAAATAAATTTTGTTGTGATATCTCTTGTCTTTCTTGGTGTTGCAATTTGGGTGGCCAGCAGTGTATATATATATATATATATATATATATATATATATAACCCTAAGAGCCTCTGGACTGGAGCTCTGGACTGGAGCCGCCCCTGCCGTCCTATCTCTTTGACTTCCCAACTGGCGAAAACTTTTGAATGGATGGTAATTACCAGATTGAATTTTTTCCGGGAGCATACGACATCTTGGAGGAGGCGCAGGCTGGTTTTAGAAAAGAAATGTCTACTTCCAACTCAATTATGAAGCTTGTCCATGATGTAAAAACAGGTTTCAATTCCAAAAGAACCAGTCTAACTGTTTTTGTCGTTTTTCAGGGAGCCTATGACACTATATGTAGAAAAGGGCTCCTAACTAAATTAGCCATGATGGTTGTTAAAGATAAAATATTGATCTGGATAAAATGATTCTGTCTCAGAGATGGGTTAGGGCACGTTGTAAAAATATAGACTCTAAATATAGACAGTCTAAAATCGGATTACCACAGGGCTCTGTTAGTAGTCCCATACTTTTCAATATATATGTTAATGATCTTCAAGAGACTGAAAAAAATTGAAAATATCCAGGTATGTTTGCAGGTGATCTGGTAATATGGACAGAGGCAGATAACAATCGGAAATATTGAAGACATCAAATTCAGCTTGAAAACGTTATGAACAAAGCTCTGGAAGCTCTCTAGTCTTGGGAAATTGACAATCAAATGATTTTTAGCAAATCTAAAACTATGTTTCAGTTCTTTTACTTTAAGACATGTTGACCTTGATTTTGAATTGTATCTGGATAGTATAAAGCTTGATAGGAGTACTAATACTAGGTACCTCGGTGTAACATTGGATGATAAATTGAGTTTTCTGAAGCATATTAACCTTACAAAAATGAAAATTGAAAAAAGATTGCCTATCCTAAAGAGACTGGCTGGTGTAAAATGAGGCTGCTCTCAAGCCACTTTGAACCATACGTACAATGCATATATTAAACCCATTATCAAGTATGGTAGTGAAATACTAATTTCAGTTTCAAATTCTAAAATGGAACTCCTTGAAAGAGCTCAAAATAAAGCTCTGCGTATAATTACAGGAGCTGTTAAAACATCCCCCACAGAAGCGATGCGTATTTGCACGTTCAACTCTCCTGTTACTGTCGAAATAAAGAGACAAGCTTTGAATGTATAGAAAGTGTGCAAAGGTACAGATTGGCTACATACTTATCGACCAAGCAGCCTAAAAACTCACATTTCTCTTACTGAGGCATGTGAAACACTTTTAGACGATCTGAACACAAATTTTCCTATAGAAAACACTAAAGCCCCTATTAACCCATAGGAATTTTTAGAAGTGCCTTATCGACTAAACATGGACAGTTGTGGAGAGAAAGATACTCTAGACATAATTTTTAAAACAACCGCATTGTATGTGCTGGAAGATCAATATTCTGGACCAGAGTGGGTCTGAGTTTTTACGGATGGTTCGAAAATTAATGACTCTGCTGGAGCAGGTGTTTGCTGTTCTTTATTTTTCATCTACGCTCCTGTAGGAAGCCATCTCTCAAACTTTGATGCGGAAATTTTTGCAGTTTTTTTTGGCAGTAGAAAACCTTAAAACTAGAATGCAGTCTTTTTCAAAAGCTGTTATTCTAGAAGATTCTAGATCCGCCGTAGAAGCAATAGCTTTGCAAAGAAATTTTGAGTCCAAAATTGTATCCAATATAAAACAAAATATCAAGTTCCTTACCGAAAATGGTAAATTTACTACTTTTCAGTAGATACCTTCACATGTAGGCATAGTTGATAATGAAAGGGCTGATTTATTGGCCAAAAAAGTGACAGAAGAATATCCTGGACAGTGTTCTATCCCACTTGACTCCTTTAGTCGAATCATTCGAGACAAGATTATGTCATCATACATTAGTGAATCCATTTCCAAGGTAAAAGTCTGGGAGTCTATTGGGGATGACTGGATAAAATTTAGTTATAAAACACGTAAAGAGACAGTGGCGAATTTTAGACTAAGAGCAGGGCATGACTGTCTGGTTGAACATCTGGCCAAAATAGGGATTGTGAGTTCCAGCGTATGCACATTATGTGAGAATGAAAATATGAATAAAGCTCACCTACTTGTTTGCTCGAAACTAGACTTTAACTTACGGCAAAATGGTGATTTGTGTGCTCTCTATTGCAGGGCCAGAGAGCTTATATCCCGATCTCGCGGTCTTCAATTATCGTGCTTCTGGATTTTTGACTTTTTATCCTAGAACTTTAATGTTTTTAACTGGTTTTAAGACCTTTTGGTCGTTTTTTTTTATCGTATCGTGTGATTTCTTTTTTGTTGCCCTGTGTTTTTATATTTTTTGTATGTTGGGTGAATGACTAGACTTGTATGGATTAAGTTCCTGTCGGTCATATGTAACAAGAACAACAACATATCTGCCATTCACGTTGTGCAGGTAAATCTCATTCAAACGTGTTTGAAATTCATCTTTAACTTACTACAGAAGATAAAGAATTTATGAAAAGAATACATGCGTGAGTATGAAACTTATACGTACAATGCGTATAAAGGAAAAACATAATACTATATGGAGTACGTAGTACATGCTAACGTGTAATTATAACTAAATTAAAACAGCATAAAAAATTTTCTTATAAATTACTTTTAAATATTTGTTCATCCCAAAGACCACAAAATTAAAGTATAGGAGTATTTAAATTTTTTAAAGTAAATTTGTATTCCTATAAAAGATTTTTATAGAATTCCAAGGTTTTATTCAGCTTTAAAATATTTTACAGAATCTTGGAATGAATAAATAATATAAAGTATTCGTTTCATGGAAAGCATTGAATACATTTTCAAGAAATAAAAAAACAACGAGTAAAGGTCACTAGCTATAATTTTTCTATGAGAGATTTTTCCACTTTAAATTGCAAAATTTTGTAAGCAAAAATAACTTTTATAAAAATATGTTGAACTCAATGTAGTTATATTATCATTCATCAAGGTTTCATTTAAATAGACATCCATTGCAGTCTAGTTCAATGATCCTGTTATCCATTTCAAAGTTATAGTTTTTTTTAAATATGCAGATTCGCTGTTTTTATACTGTGTTTTCATACTATATTTTTACTGTATTAACTATTTATAGAAATTTTGATTTGGTGTAAAAATTCTGATAGTATTTTCTCTGAAAAAAATTACCTTAAAAAAGGGATTTTCCCCCTCTAAATTAATTAAGAATTTATTAAATCATAAAGACGAATTTTTTTATACATTTCCATGCCTAGGAGCGAAAAAAAATATTCAAAGTGAGCTATTTGTCAGGAAATCAAACCAAAATTTAAACATTCATTAAACTTTAAATTTTAACACATCTAAAACAATTTTTTTTTAAATTCAAGTATTTTTTTTATTTGTAAACGGATCTTCATATACAGAAACATTTGTTGAAAATAAATGGTTACGAAATACAAGTAAATAAAACAGAAATCCAGAAAAAATTAATTAATGAAATTACCTCATATGCAGTATTAACTTCCATATCGAAGAAAACCGGTAGCATGCCGTACGCAGCTACGAGACCTCCCACAGGCAAGCCGACCATCCACATGATATACTGCGTTCCGTACATGTAAGTCTCTGCTGGTAGTCCTAGAACAGATATTGCGGACATAAACGTTGCCATGAGGCTGAAGGCAACCGGTCCGATGCTCATATTTTTCCCGGCCATCAGGAACTCGTGCGTTGTTTTCTGGCGGCCCCCAGTGAAGCGGAAAAACAGACCAACGGATGCCGACACTGCCAACATGAGGCCGATGACCACATAGTCTACAACGTCGAGTTGAGACGACATCGTGTCGTTATTAAATTAAATGTATGGATATATGTCTTATGAATGTAATTTCAGATATACCTGTAAATTAAAAGTAATTAGGATTTTGAATGTTTAAAAATTGCAGTAAAACCTTGTTTATCTGGATCTCCAGATAATCCGGATCAGATTTGTAGACATTATTTTTATTTAATGTTCACATTAGATAATAATTTTTAACTGTGATGGCAAGAGCGTAACTACAAGTACGCCAAATATTGGCTTTTTAGTTTGATTCAATGTACAGTTCCTGCATAGATTGTACAATAAATTATGGTAATAAAATTCTTTTTGTTGAGTTTAAGAAAGGTTTACTAGACTTACCAATTCTTTGTTAAGAAATGATGTGAAAAGTTATTTTTATATTTTTTAATGTCTTGTAAACAATACTGTGAAATTTTGTTGCAAAACATAGTTTTTTTTATCGTAATAAACGGTCTGCTTAGTCTAGGATTTTGTTTTGCCTATTACCCATATTACCCGGATCATCCGGATTTTCGATTGTCCGGATTGCCTATGGTCCCAGTTAGTCCAGATAAAGGAGGTTTTACTGTATATGAATTATCAGAATACCAAATAGTTACTCCTTTCTTTAAAATAATTTTTCGATACATATTTATATTAATAATAGAAAACAGGCAAAACTTTATAATGTAATCATTAAAAATTATCTACAAAACTGGAACTAATTGAGATAGAAGATAATTATATCAGTAAAGATGAGCTTTTTTTGTCGTATTTTAACAATTTGCTACTTTATTTCCAAACTCTTGGATCTTTCCTTCAAAAACAGAACTAATTGAATGCATCCAGAAAACTTTTACAGTATTAAAATGTATATTTATGTATTAGTGTAAGTAGAGTTAAAAAGTAAATGATAAAAAACTAGCAAGTAGATAGTAATTAGATAAAAAAAAATCATATCTTATTTTATCGCTATTTAGACTATAATTTCCAACAGACACTTCTCATTTTTTTCTTATAAATTGTTTTTAAAAACTTAGGTAAATCTTTGAAATCTTAGCTCATTACAAATTCATTTTTTGATTAGTTTATCATACTTAAGTTCTTTATTTCGTTGAGTTATATAAATTTTTATCAAATATACCATTATACAAATTTAAAATAATTCATCTAGTATTTATATAAAGATTATGGTATTCAAAATATTTCAGATTTCTATATTATTTTTACAAATATGTGTATCATATAAAATGAGAAATAGATTTCAAGTGTTACAGTTTATTGTCGGGTTCCCTTACCTACAATGAAATTTCGTGTGTAAATGTAGACCGAATACAAAATGTCATGAATAAATACTGATGTTTATCTAAAGCAACGGGCGCAAATTGTGGGTCGAGACCCACAGAGCGGTCGCCAAAAAATTGAAGGGGTTGAAGATAGTTTGAAGTAAATTTATATCATATTGAAGTATTTAATTGAAAATATACTTTAAATTTTTTATAATTACATATTTTTAATTTTTTGCGTAAATACATTTTGTATGTTAAAAGATATACAGGGTGTCCCAAAACGACCGCATAAACTCTGCACAGCTAGATTCCTCGTTGGGAGTACATAAAAACTGCCCAAAGAAGCGTTCCTGTACGATCCATAGTTTACGAGAAAAATACGAAAAACAAAGTATGACGTCACTGCCAGTGCAAGGAAAAACACTTTATTGAACATATCAACAGCATGCACAATTTAAAGCAGATGTTCAAAGTGTCCGCCGTGCATGTCGAGGCAGAATTGAGCACGCCGTGGAATGGCTGTCATCACACGTTGCAGCATCGCGGGGTCCACCGAAGTACAAGCAGCATGCAGACGAGCAACTAAGTCCATTTGTGTTGTTACTACGTCTCGATACACCAGTTCCTCGAGATGGCCCCATAGGAAAAAATCCAACGGTGTAAGATCTGGCGAACGTGGCGGCCATAGAACCGGACCCCCACGTCCGATCCAGCGGCCGGGGTATTCCATATCCAGCCAACCACGTACAGGAGCACAGAAATGCGCCGGAGCCCCATCATGCTGGAACCAAAGTCCCTGTATTGCCGCTAATGGTATGTGATCGAGGAACAGATATGGTCCAAGCAGGCGATCCCAGAGTATGCCGGCCCACACGTTAAGAGACCAACGTTCTTGATGTTTCTGCTGCCGGATTGCATGCGGATTGACCTGGGACCACATATGGCTGTTGTGATGGTTGAATACCCCATCACGAGTGAAACATGATTCATCAGTCCACAGGATATGTGCAATGAAACCATTATCTGTGTTCTGTTGCTGCAACAGCCATTCACAGAAGACCACGCGTTTCTGAAAGTCATTTGGTTTCAGACCTTGCACGGTTGTGTACCGATATGGGTGTAGCCTCTCAGACCGTAATAGCCTGTGCACAGTACTTTTACTCGAAGTCATCTCACGGGCTAATGCGCGTGTGCATACCTCGGGCGTCTCTTCTACCCGCTGCAGTATTGCATCCGCCTGTGCTACCGTCAGGCCGTTCCGCGGTCTTCCAGTATCGTGAAGATTGGCTGTTGGCAAGACGCTTCCCGTATTTCGCAGTCTGTCGTCCAGCCTACGGATGACGTTGACATCGGGAGGACGGCGGGACGGATATCGACGGGCATACTCCCTAGCAGTTCGTAAGGCATTTCCATTACATCGGCCGTACATCAAGTACATGTCGCAGAAGTCACGAACGGAGTACATAGCCACCATACGAAGACTAGCGGTAGCTGCAAGATGCAGCCTTTAAAATACCAGTTTTACGGCGGCTTAACGCCATTCCATGGCTCGCGCGTATGCATGACGCGATATGCGCGGCGAACGTTTTAAACATTATCGTCTGGAAAGATATGCAAATATTGTTGTTGATATGTCCAATAAAGTGTTTTTTCTTGCACCGGCAGTGACGTCATACTTTGTTTTTCGTATTTTTCTCGTAAACTATGAATCGTACAGGAACGCTTATTTGGGCAGTTTTTATGTACTCCCAACGAGGAATCTAGCTGTGCAGAGTTTATGCGGTCGTTTTGGGACACCCTGTATAGGACATGACATTAATAAATAAGGTGTAAAACGTTCTTACAATAGTCAGCAAAAGTTAATAAAATCGTTTGTTAACATTTGCTAACTTCTTTTACCTATTTTTTTAGCATTTTCCTAAATAATAAAATGCTACTACCAAATAATTTTCATTGGGGTCGAGTGGTTTTTTTTATTGAAAGGAAGTGGATCGCAGTCAAAAAAAGTGGGCGCGCTACTGATCTGAAGGAATATATAATTTTTTTTCCACGAAATGTTACTCTTTAAGTACCAGGTGAGCCAAAAGTTCGTAAAAGCTTTAAATATTCTTAAAAAGGGATGAAATTATGATAAAGAAGTGCAGTTTGCAAGAAAGAGCTCACAAAGAAGTCGGATTTTTTTAGCAGCAAAATAGAAATTAAAAAAAGTAACTGGTAGAGTCACTGGTCCAGCTTTGCGAGCGCTGCTACTCCGCGTGTACGATTCCGCCGCTATATTATTCATAGTGGTTTCCACCGTAGGAATGCGACCCTCCGCCAACGAGGGTCTTACACTTCATGGCCGATCCTCCAAATCCTCGTGTATCACGGTCTTTTATTGCAAGATTAATTTGCATAATTCTGCTGAATCTCTTTCATTTCAGCGCCATCTACCGGTGACTTTTTTAGCTTTTTAACTTTTTAAACTTTTTAAAACTTCTTAAACTGCTAAAATAATCCAACTTCCTTGTGAGCCCTTTCTTCCAAACTGTACTTTTTTATCGTGATTTCTTCCCTTTTTATGAATTTTTAAAGTTTTTATGAACTTTTGCCTCACCCTATATTTGAAAGACAAATTAGCCTTTGTTCCTTAATAGTATAACTATCGCTGATCTACATCATTAAGAATTTCCGTTTTCAGATTTACACAGTAAGCTCACACGAGAAATTTTAGTTAAAGTTATTTTCTTTGAGCATTATTCTGTAACAAATTAGTAAACATTAAGTTAGGTTTACTAGGTATTATTGTCGTGGCTCCAGTAATGAGAACGATCAAATATTCCCCTGAATCCCACCTTCCAAACAAACTTCTTGACACCAAGCAAAACATTAATCTGTAATGTATAAATATTTATGTTCTAGGGTGGATAAGTGTAAAACAACTATTCAGTGATTTGAAATGGGTTGTTTTGCCGTAATTTTATTCTGGTTTTCAGTATTTTGATGAAAAACTACACCTTTTTTTTTGGCCCAAAAATACTTTTACATCAAATACATTGATAATACTGAAATTTAATTGATTAAAAGAAACGTTAAGAGTCAATCTGTATTACTGGATCTTAAAGAGAAAAATCTGTTAAAATTTGAACGAACACAGAATACATATATAGCAGCGCGCTCCAGCGTGTTCAATTTCTATTTGCAATCGCGGGACATATTTTATAGAAAAAACTCTTTACACGGAGACTGGCTGACACGTCAAGGTATTTTTGGTAACAGAGTTCGAGCATCAGGACATCTGGCACAATGCTTAATTTTTCAACGTCAGTGGGAAAAGGTACATGGTGGGTGCTTAGCCTTGAAAATGATACACTGAATTCCATGCAAGGTTATTAGCAGCACGGTTCGTTTTATACACATTAGTGTAGACGTATAAGGTACATATTTACAGGCATAATATTCGTTATGTCATAGATGTAGCTCTCTCTACGTTGTATCTTCAAAGCTGTCTTTGTTTCTAGGAGAGATAAATAATCTCATTAAACTGCTAGCCGATAGAAGAGGCCTGCAAAAAATTTTTTCACCGTACTTTTCCATGGAAGTTTCATTTGCGTTATGACTAAATGTTTTACTTTCCTCGGTACTAAATAAATAAGAATATGTAAAGTTACTTTTATATGAAAAGTTTCAAAATTTCAGTGTAAGCAAATGGTGAATGGGGTGAGACGTTTTATGCTTTCAGATGACTTAAGGGGGCACAGGATCTTGAAGCTCGACGAAATGACTATAAATTTGGTCTAATTCTAACCATAAAAACTCAAATAATATTAGAAAAAGAATTTTTCTTTTTTATACACATAAAGTACATATCTTTAAATATGTCATATATAAAAATGTAAATTATAAATCTATAAATAATTTTCAAATTAGCAGTTTAGAATTTTATATGATTAACTGGTGATAAAAAATCATAAAGTGCTGTGTACATCATAAAATTGAGATATATGCTTACAGAAAATAATGGTCAGAATATGCTTAAAATATATTTGCTTGTAATGTAAAACCAAGTAAATTGTAATAAATGTTATTAAAATTAAAAAATGAGCATAAAATTGGAAAACTTCAAAAATTATTATAATTATTTGCATTATTTTCCGACATTAAAAAGAGTATTCCAGAATTGCACATTTTATGGTTTTAAAATGTAGAGTACCATGAAATATACATATGAGTGTAGTTTTATCAGTTTCATATTGATAGTTTAAAAGCAATGCTGCATACAAACTCAAAATTAGCAGTTAATGATATAAAATTCTAAACTGCTAATTTGAAAATTATTTACAGATTTATAATTTCCATTTTTATATATGACATATTTAAACAAATTTATTTCATACTAGCATTATTGCCCGGCGTTGCCCGGGTAGATATATAGATATAAAATATTTCATGCATTCCACCAAAAAAATACTGGGCTGCACTCCCGCTCTTCATCTTCATCTGGCCAGACAGAATGCGCTTAGCACGTTTCGACTGAAATGATATACAAACAATAAGAAAGAAAGAAACTTTGAGCCTGCGGACCTTCGTCTGATTTTAAGGTCATTCCCAACCCTCTTTCTCCCGGGCATTGGAATTTGCCCACCCACCCCCCTCCGTCATCCTCAAACCACCCCTCTTAACGCAGCTGGTCGAGGGGAATCCACAGGGGGTAGACGCACCTCTATCGGGCACAAAAAACATTAAAAAATTAATTTTAAAAAAACTAATTGAGCCCCAAATTTCGTTTTTCCTGATTTAAGTTTCTCGGGTCCAAAACATTAACTGTGCCGAATTTGGTCCCGGTGGGTGAAACAGTCTATGATTCTATAGCGGACAAACAAACAGACAAGCTCTTTTATATATATAGATGTATAAAGAAAAAAATTTCTAATATTATTTGAATTTTTGGGGTTAGAATTAGACATATTCATAGTCACTTTGTCGAGCTTCAAGGTCCTGTGCCCCCTTAAAGTTTTAATTCTTATGCACTTCCATTTAACTGCACAGTACCAGAAAAAATAACTAACTAGCTGTTAACGTTAATCAGCACCAGAAAGTGAGATCCAAAATTCCATCGTTTCAATCATAACAGACGCAACAACAAAATTATCTATTATTTTTTTAATTTAAAGAAAAAGAAATTCTATACAGCACAAAATCTACAAAAGTAATTAAATGCATTGAAATAAATTACATTCGTATCTGTTGCAGCAATTGAGTCATAATGAATTAGATAATTTTAAAAAAAGGGGGATAAAGCTGATATATAAAATACATGCAAAAAGTTTAAATAAGTCTAAATTATAATTTGAATTACCAGTTGTTCATTATATATAAGCAGAATTTAGTTACAAGCAAAATTCAAACTACTGGTGATTAATATGAAAAAATTGTTCTTTACACCAATGAACAGAAGCTGAAAAATATTATTATTGTGAATAGCTATAGCATCCAGGAAATAACCATGCATATAACATTAATGTATAATGAAAAAATACTTAACATTATACATTAATGTAAAAAATGTATATTGAATGTAGCAATCAAAATATTCCATTATAAAAAGAAAAATATCAAAATTATAAACGGAATCGTGTACCAAAACTCAATAGCCTACTATAGAACGTACGTAAAAAAGGCTATTGGGTAAGTTAAAAAGGCTCAGATTCAAAACGATGTTTACGTATGTCGCTCGGGAAAACGCTGGTTATTGGCTAGATTTGTAGAACTCTAAAGAAAATATTATTCCTCCAGAACATTAAAGACATTATCATCCAAAAGAAATTGTTATTTAAAACAAAGGTAATTCGATCAAAGAAAAGACTGAAGATGGAAATGAATCGCTGGATCTCTAAAGAGAAAAAAAGTAAGCAACACAGCCCCTTTTGGAAAAAAAGATTGATTCTACCCATAAGAACATTAAAGTACGGGAAATTTGCGTCAAAAGATACTGATATTAAAATCTATTAAGGTCAATGTTCTTAGTTTTGTCAGCTAACAAAAGGGTTTTTAATAATATTTTCAAATGTTATTACATTATAATAGAGAAATTTTTTAAAGTAGATACCTATATTAGAAACAAAATGTTATTATAAATTAAAATTACTAAAATTAAAATTAACTGGGTCGAAATTAGAAGATGAATCGAATGCTTTTGTAACAGTGATAGTTTACTAAATTTGAAAGCCTCCCTTCGTCTTTTAATACAAGAGATTATAGGTTTTGGGATGGAACTAATTCCCACAAAATGGGGTTTCAATTTTTTAGTTCGTTGTTGATATCGTTTTGACATACTAAAAGTCTAGAAAAATCTGAGTGTGCAAAATGCGCAAATAAATAACAAAATGGTGGCCGAAAAATTGAAAGCTTTCGAAGTGTTGAAAATCATATTTTCATTAATCAAAATGTGGACCAAGAGGATTTTGCGCCAATCCTTGTAGCGCGGCTCGTTCTCTCAGCTCGAACAGGTAAAGCTTATTCAAGATCTGTTAGAGGACACATACTGCTTGTTCCAGTCTGATCATCTCCGGACTTTTCCTTCGATTATATTAACTCTTTTTTATTTTTAATCGTAAACTGTTCGCAATGTAATTCTACTAACAGCTGCTGTAGTGAATTGTAGCGCGAGATTTCTATAAATAGATCACTTCCTGTATAGCGCGCATGCGCATTGATTTTCAACACTTCGATTCCCGCGTTAAGTAAATTTTTGTCACTTCGAAAGGGTGCTTCTTACTAAGAGCACATTCTATTTTCATTAAATGTTATTCTTAATATTAATTCTGTTCACTTTCGTTTCTTTTGTCGTTTGATTTAGAAACTTTTAACCACTGAACCTCATGTTGACTACTTCCATTTGGTGCATCGGCACTGGAAGTTTTGATTTGAAATAAATTCATTAGAATCAAACTCAGTTGGCGTTTTCGTTCCCTTGTGGTAGGTTTTGTTAGGTGAGAAATACTCGTACTTCGGTTGGGAAGAGCGACGCCATTGTGATTTCGTTTATGGATTAACACGGATTTGATGCCTTTCCAAGGTAAGAAGAATATTTTTATTAGATGCTCCAGCGCTCAATTATTTGAAACTATTAGAAGAGTTTGATTGAAGATTTGAAAAATTGTTGATTTAGTTGATATAACTGTAGAGATTTATTTAGTTTCTGAGTATAGAATTCCAATTTTATACAAGTGTTGAAAAATTGTTGATTTAGTTGATATAACTGTAGAGATTTATTTAGTTTTTGAGTATAGAATTCCAATTTTTATAGAAGTGTTGAAAATCAATGCGCATGCGCGCTATACAGGAAGTGATCTATTTATAGAAATCTCGCGCTACAATTCACTACAGCAGCTGTTAGTAGAATTACATTGCGAACAGTTTACGATTAAAAATAAAAAAGAGTTAATATAATCGAAGGAAAAGTCCGGAGATGATCAGACTGGAACATCCCGGCCACCGTTGGACGGCTGTCCAACATCTTCACTGATGGGTAAGGGAACCTTCCGCCGAGCGATCACGAAGGTTGTGCCCTTACCCATCAGTGAAGATGTTGGACAGCCGTCCAACGGTGGCCGGGATGTTCCAGTCTGATCATCTCCGGACTTTTCCTTCGATTATATTAACTCTTTTTTATTTTTAATCGTAAACTGTTCGCAATGTAATTCTACTAACAGCTGCTGTAGTGAATTGTAGCGCGAGATTTCTATAAATAGATCACTTCCTGTATAGCGCGCATGCGCATTGATTTTCAACACTTCGATTCCCGCGTTAAGTAAATTTTTGTCACTTCGAAAGGGTGCTTCTTACTAAGAGCACATTCTATTTTCATTAAATGTTATTCTTAATATTAATTCTGTTCACTTTCGTTTCTTTTGTCGTTTGATTTAGAAACTTTTAACCACTGAACCTCATGTTGACTACTTCCATTTGGTGCATCGGCACTGGAAGTTTTGATTTGAAATAAATTCATTAGAATCAAACTCAGTTGGCGTTTTCGTTCCCTTGTGGTAGGTTTTGTTAGGTGAGAAATACTCGTACTTCGGTTGGGAAGAGCGACGCCATTGTGATTTCGTTTATGGATTAACACGGATTTGATGCCTTTCCAAGGTAAGAAGAATATTTTTATTAGATGCTCCAGCGCTCAATTATTTGAAACTATTAGAAGAGTTTGATTGAAGATTTGAAAAATTGTTGATTTAGTTGATATAACTGTAGAGATTTATTTAGTTTCTGAGTATAGAATTCCAATTTTTATAGAAGTGTTGAAAATCAATGCGCATGCGCGCTATACAGGAAGTGATCTATTTATAGAAATCTCGCGCTACAATTCACTACAGCAGCTGTTAGTAGAATTACATTGCGAACAGTTTACGATTAAAAATAAAAAAGAGTTAATATAATCGAAGGAAAAGTCCGGAGATGATCAGACTGGAACATCCCGGCCACCGTTGGACGGCTGTCCAACATCTTCACTGATGGGTAAGGGAACCTTCCGCCGAGCGATCACGAAGGTTGTGCCCTTACCCATCAGCGAAGATGTTGGACAGCCGTCCAACGGTGGCCGGGATGTTCCAGTCTGATCATCTCCGGACTTTTCCTTCGATTATATTAACTCTTTTTTATTTTTAATCGTAAACTGTTCGCAATGTAATTCTACTAACAGCTGCTGTAGTGAATTGTAGCGCGAGATTTCTATAAATAGATCACTTCCTGTATAGCGCGCATGCGCATTGATTTTCAACACTTCGATTCCCGCTTTAAGTAAATTTTTGTCACTTCGAAAGGGTGCTTCTTACTAAGAGCACATTCTATTTTCATTAAATGTTATTCTTAATATTAATTCTGTTCACTTTCGTTTCTTTTGTCGTTTGATTTAGAAACTTTTAACCACTGAACCTCATGTTGACTACTTCCACTGCTTTTATCTGTACTTACATCAATGTTGCTTCAGGATGCTCCTGGGCAGTAACTTACAACTTCCGGCAGAGCTCTCAAGTGAGGAACAGATGGAACCAATGGGTACAACTGAAATGGGTACTACAGTCAAGTTTGCCAAATTTGCAGAGTCTCATTGAGCTTTACGATAAACTGTATAATGGAGAGATTACATTTTCTGAAATAAGTTCCTTTACCGAACTGCTCAAGTTGTCTTCTGAATTGCAAGAGAAAAAGAACTCTTTAAAAGTAGACAGCAAAACTGTGGATCATGTATCTGGATATGGTTGACATTGCCAAGGTATTTATTTGGGCTGAACGAACAGGAAACTTGAAAATGCATTTGCAAGCTGTAGAGCACATGCTGCCTTTCTTTGCAGCCGCGGGGCACAATAACTATGCAAAATGTGCCAGGGTGTATCTACAACAAATGAGAGACCTGGAAAAAAAACCATGGAGATGTTTATGGCTTGTTGAGTGCTGGCCACTTCACCCTTCGTGGACACACTAGATTGTGGACTGGAATATGGACAGATATGTTAATCGAACAAACCTTAATGCGATCAACAAAAAGTCGAGGTGGGTTAACACATGGAAGAAGCATGGGCGAAAGTCAACAAGCTTCATGAATATTCAGCCAACCTGCATGCTGTGAAGTTATTTTTGCTATGAGAAATCTCACTGATGTCTTCCATGTTAGCAGTGAACAAAACATTGAAATATCAGATGCTAGAAAATCTAGAGATATGAAGTATTTTCTTAAATTACTTCAATTTTTGGAAGATCACAATCCATTTGATTCACAATGCGTTGAGCTACATAATATTTTCAGTGGGTTAGTAGACAGTCAACACTAGGTAACTGCAGGTGAAGCTAAGTCAATTGGACTTCGAATCCAATCCAAACTGAATGGAAAAGCTTATATTCTGTTACCATGGTTAAAAAGGATCAAGCTGTCACAATGTAGATATTAAGAAAAGATATTGTCATTGACGGGGCTATTCAACATATTGATACAGGACTCCTTACCCAGAGAATGTTGATATGTTAGTCTGCAAATCCTGATCTGCAGAAATTAAAAGAGAACTTCAATAATGAGTTATCTATACTTCCTACATCTCTATTTGATCCAGAAACTCAGTTATTGTGAAAAATTGACAAATCATCATTGGCAATAACTTTGGATGACGTGGCAACTAGTTTAAATTACATGTTACCTGTGGAAACATCGTATGTTCTTGACGGGGGTGCACTAATACACAAATTGCTTTGGCCAGAAACTAGAAAATTTTCAGATGTGTTGCAACTACATAGAAGTAATATTGTTAAGCAATATAAAGTTGTCCCAATTGTATTTAATGGCTATGCCATCTCCAGTACAAAGGATGTAGAGTATCAGATACGAACAAAACAATCATCAGTAACACTGAAATTTACTGAGAGCTCTCCACTTCTTATTGGCATAAGACCCTTTCGTTCTAATAAGGAAAACAAACAGTGCTTTATAACCATGCTTGGGAAACACTTAGAAGCGAATGAACACAATGTGATTCATGCTACAGATGATGTTGACACTGTTATTGTAAAAACAGCACTGACCTTGACAGAAGAAAAGCATGCAACAGTTGTTGCCGACGACACCGATAGTCTTGTACCTTTTATTTACCATAATACACGAAATATTTGTTTGCAGTCATCTACGTTCAGTGATAAAAAAACGTAATATTAAATCGATGCAACATGTGCTTGGCGAAAAAGGATGCAAAATTATACTCTTTTCACATGCTTTAACTAGATGCGATACCACAAGCTGCTTATTTGGTAAAAGTAAATCGGCAGCATATCGACTCTAATAACCCAGCTGGAGTTATTAGGCTGTGAGCGTATGGCTATTAATTAATGTAGTCAAAGCTGTTCCAGTACACACTAAGGAAAGGGTTACAACTCTCAGGAACGACACACATATTACATATATACAATTTTATTTACACACATGTATTTACAGATTCGTTACACAGCATCATGCTAAATTCTCAACTTTATCCTAAATACAGAATCAGCCGATATTGTATATTCAATTAAAATTATAAACATGTCATTTTCACAAATTAGGCACTGCCGACCATTGTGGGTTAAGTGTCGATTATGTAAAAAGCAAGGGATGTGAAATAGATATAGTTAACTAAATGCTCACCCGTGGGTTGCCGGCCCTGTCGCTTAATCTCGTTACACCACTAGCACACACAAAGTTCGTGTAATGTTTGGTAGTCCCTGTGCACTAGGTTCGTCAGAATAGTTCGATGTTGGCATTTAAAGTTCGTTGCTCACCCGTGGGTTACCGGCACTGTCGCTTAATCTCGTTACATCACTAGCACACACAAAGTTCGTGTAATGTTTGATAGTCCCTGTGCACTAAGTTCGCCAGGAGAGTTCAATGTTGATCTCGTTCATATGGATGCGATGGTTCTATTAGGTTGCTCCGCGGGTCAGGCAGCACTGGGTGTCGGTTATCGACGCATACCTCATCTCACCTCGTAACTAATTTCGCTCCGGTAGGCTCTGCGCGTTTGTCACCTTATTTCAGATTTCCTTCATAGTCTCACCGTTGTTCTATTGTTAACGTTATATTTCTTTACGGACATTTGTTGAGTCATCAATTGGCGTTGACTCGGGATGTTCCTCGTTCTCCAGCAGCTTAATTCGTTTTACTCCTTCCTTCTTTGGTATGGAGCTCACTTTGGTATTCAATATTATATTATTCGTAATTTCGTCAGACCTGTGGCAGCTTTAGTTATTTCTCTTTCATTTTTCTTAGTCATGGGGCTCCCTCCAACATGCTTTACCCCGTATATATATTTCTTTTCTTTTTTTTCTATTGGTTCGTGCCTTCTTGGCATCCTATTCGCTCGCCCCGCCTCTTGATTGTGCTGGGGGCTGAGCCACCTTGTTCATAGGTTGGTTCATGTTTTATGTTTTGCATTTTAATTATGTTGGACGCCTCTCCTCGTCTGGGAAATTTCTCAACTCCCCATGCACCTGTCTCCTAATCTTTGATCTTCGATTTATGGCTGCTGTCCTCTTACTTTTTTTATGGCTTTATTGCCCGTGTTGTTGCACACTGCCAACGCCCTGCTCACAGGCGCTCTGAAGCGTCATAAATCCTGCTCACAATACCGGCTGTGTGGTCCTACCTATTTAGATTGCCGCTTATTCACATCCCGCTTATTACATCGACATTTTTGGAAATGTGAGGAATTTAGCATTTGTGCTACCCTGTTTGGATCAGAAAATGCAAACAGAAAGGAACTCACAGATATTGGCACCAAAGAATTGGTATTATTGTAAGGTGGAAATCCAAAGACAGAAACACTGGACCTACTACGATATAATCACTAATTGAAAAAAATCACAACTGCCAAAAGTGAATTTAATATTGCAAAATTGCCACCTACAAAAGATGCTGCTATTCATCATCTACTCCGGGTACATTTACAATATTTTGGAAAACTACTCTGTCTTGGAAGCTAACTGTTGAAAAACTATGAACACCAATATTTCCAATCCCGAAGAGTGGGGTTGGAAAAACGTAGGAGACCAACTACAGCCCATAACATGTGAAATGAGCCCTGCACCAGAGTTATTACTAAACATGATCCGCTGCACCTGCAAAACGGATGCAAATGAGCCGTGTGGTAGTGGTAAATGTACGTGTCGACGTTATGGTGTGGAATGCACCGAGATATGTTATAACTGTTCTGGTAGAGATTGCTCAAATATTGCACTGAAAGAAAGTGATTTAGAAGAAACTGAAGAAAATTATTAGATTCAGCTTTTCTCTTAAGTAAGATGTAAGAATGATGAAATACATATGCATTTGTATTATAAAACGCATTTTGATTAATGGAAATATGATTTTCAACGCTGCATAAGCATTCAGATTTTCGACAACCATTTCGTTATTTTTATTTTGCAAAACCAATATCATAATATTTTTCAGCATGAAATTTTCTGTAATTTGAAACCACACACGATTTTTTATGATATTTTTAATTTTTTTAGATTTTTTAAATTTTTTTCAAGATGGCGGCCAAAAAACGAATTTTACACACTCAGATTTTTCTAGACTTTTAGTATGTCAAAAAGATACCAGTAACGAACTAAAAAATTCAAACCCCGTCTTTCTGTGAATTAGTTCCAGGTATCACCTATTTTTTTCATATATCTACTGTACTATTTTGATTTTGAGTTATGTTGATTTAGTCCTTGTTCCATTTTTGCATAACTATAAGTAAAAAAGGTTCTTTACAGGTGTTTACATGGAAATTTGTTCGCAGTTGCATAGTAGTTATTAGTTATTTGATCTTGAAACAAGCCCAGCTATAATATTCCTATAAAATAAAATACATGTTGATATTTTACAATTTATACTTCAACTTTAAGAGAATAATTTAACTTTAGCAGTAAGACTGGTTACTTTTATTCATTCCATGAAACACAAACACAAATTACTTGAACTATTCAATATTCAGCAGAGAGAAAAACATCCCAAATATTTAATTTCTCATAAATAAGTTATAATGATAAAACTACGTGTGTTTTCATTGTCTTTATTTGGCAAAATCTTCCACTCTTTATAGAAATTATAATTCATAATAACGAACTTTACAAACGAAAAATTTTGATATTTAAACTCATAACAAGGCACATTTTATAATGCATAATTACAAGATAAAAAGAACTTTTTATATACCATGTTTTAAAATTTTCTGTTGAATCATATAAACTTCACAAATCTATGTATTAATAAATACTTTTAAATTTTTTTTGATGAACTATCCCCTCAACTTGAAAGAAAATGATCAAATGCGTAATAAAGAGGCATTAAATGTGTAATCAATTGCGTAACTTTTCGTTCCCATCCCGACGGATAGATGGCTGTACCATTCTACAAAACAAAATTAACTTAAAATGAATTCAATTCTGCTTAAAGATAGCTAAAAGTATCAAAAGAATGCATTGTGATCGTGTTCTGAGCTATTCTAAAAGTTTCAAATGTTTAGCTAGTCGGATAGTTAGTTAAAAATCGATAGCAAGATTTGTACTGGACAAACACACAAACAAACAAACAAACAAATAAACAAACAAACAAACAAGAAAGTGAGTTAATAAAAGCATGGTAATAATACATAAGCTATATTTTACATAATACATTAGCTAAATTTCATATAATGAGTTAATTTTCATGGTTCTTTTTATTATTGCATACGGATACATGGAGTGAATATATGTAGTTGTTAATCTGGTATAATATGCATCAAGCGTTTATTGTTCTTACTTTTCCACAAAAGTTGTGCAAAAGTCACTTTTATTTATGATCCAAACCTAAAGTATTGTATTTAAGTATTTAAAAGAAGGGCCAAGAAACTGAGTGCGATTTAAGGGAGCAAATTTAATTATAGTTGTCCAAAGAAAAGGAAAGAAACAGAGAAAAGCAAATTTCCTTTTACATACATTTTCAGATCTGTAAAAAATCATGAGCATATTGTCGTGTTTTTTGATTCAACATAAGATAAACTTTTTTTAAGTGATAAATATATAAACTGTTCAGATTTTGGAGCTTGAGAGCTTAAATAAGTGCTTTAAAATGTATAATAAATGTTTTATTTCTTTTAATATTTTAATCTCTGTGAAAAACTTATTAACTACTAATAATAACTGCTTATATATACTTAATGATTATATACATAAATAAATTTATTTTGAGAAAGCTGGAGATAAATTTGAATTTCTAATAAGCTTTAGTCGCAATTTATCTTTTTTTTTTTTTTAAATCACACATTTAAACACGTATGTCTTAAATTTAGAATTCATAATGTAAAATGATTTAATTACTTTGAACATGAAAAATAAAATGTTATAAAAAAATTTTCAAAAAAATGTTATGTTTGCAAATTAACTATCTAGAATATAATTTTTGCTGAGTAAAACGATGCTGAAAGATTTAACCAAATTGAAAGAAAGAGGGTAATGATCAGATCTTTTCAATGAAACCATATCATGTTAGTACAAAAAATTATTTCTGTTTAATAAAAAAAAATATGCTTCAAAACGGGGGTTCAGTATTTAAGCTCATTCATTCCTTTTACAAAAATTATACTGAAAATTTACACAATCAGTTTTTAAATTAAAATATTAGTAATTCTCTGAAGTAGTGTATTTTTGATTGCGATAAACAGTAGATCGGGCTATCACAAGTTAACGAGAGAAGAAATTAATCTAGAAAATAGTCCATAGAAAATAACTATCAAAATCTTAAAATATCGATTTGATCACTAATTCGTTTACTATATTAAATATAAAATTCAAATGTATATGAATAGCATCGAATAGTGGCGAAAAAATACATATATAAGAACATCTTGTAAATTAATAAGAACGCAATTTATTTCCTCAACATAAAACAGTTTTTATAGTAGCATATTTAAAAAATAAAAGGTATTTTATGGGGGGAGTACACCTTTGCACGCGCAAAATACACTGATTTTACTACCAAGCTTAATGTGTTGTGAAACAGTTAATTTGTAATTAATTTAAACCAATTTTTCAGGGTGAATTGTACAAAGATTTATCTATTAGAAAACAAAAGTAGAATTTTGGGGAGATTATTAGAAATTATTTTATGCAAAAACAAATAATTAATGTTTTATGAAAAATGAATCTTAGGTCAATGCATTGCGCACAGATTTTTTTAAAAAACTATAAGAGATATATATTAAATTATTTGTATATATTCTATCCATAGGCTATACTTTAATCTACATCTAAAATAATTACCATATTTCACATGAGAATATTTTTTACGCAAATGTATTGTAATGTACAGAAAATATCATAAAATAAAAAAATTTTAAAATTCTGTAAAAAAATTGTAATATGTACTTATTTAAGTTTAGGTAGAAATTGTATAAAGATACAAGATATACATGTATACAAAATTTTAGCAATTTGTGACGTTTAGTTTTGAAGAAATAGTGCGCACAAGTTTGAAAATAACAGTTTTTAGAAAAAGGCATTTAAAGTTTAAAGTTTCTATGAAATTCTTTACTAATAGCTTTATACATTTGGCCATAAAAGTGGTTCTAATTGTAGTATCGACTTCATTTTTTTCCAATTGATTCCTTATATTCCATTCTTCAAAATTAAATTATAATAAAATATTGAGTTTTTCGAAGGTTTTAAGGTGTGCTTCCACCTTAAACAAATGCAACAGAACGCACAAATCCCACAATTAAAACTTTATCAGTATTCTATGGATTAACACAAAATGCTAATAACTTATGCGAGAGCTCTATTGATATTAATTTTGGGAAAAAAAATGCTAGAAACAAACGTAATTTTAGGATTAGGGAATTAATGTTACCCAAATTAAGTTGCTAAATTTTAATGACAGCTAAAATATTAAATCATATAAAGATTGCTTTATCATTACTGAAAGGTAAAGTTATCTATCTACACTGCAGAACCATTTAATAGTACACGATGGCTATGAAAAATAGTAAATGATATAAAAGTCTTTAATTAAAAATTAATGTTAATATAATAAACGAAAGTAAAATGTATTTTCAGTTCTAAAATGAAATAAATTTCAATACGTATGCTATAAAATATTTTCTTCAAATACTTTTTTCACACTTTGTTTAAACTTTTTACTGTTTCCTACAAAATTACCCTAAGATAATACAAGATACACAATAAATTACGTTAAAGTATAATTATATTGAAAGTATCACTTACTTTCACACTGTAAAGCGAAAATCTCACACTGTATCACGCGAAATTATCACACTGTACTCACGCGAAATTATCACACTGTAAAGCGAAATAAATATCCGTTATGATAGTCAAAAAGCATTTAAAACACTTTTTTTTTCATGAAAACCTAGTCACCCGAACTTTTTACATAACCGAAATAAATCATCATCGTAGCACTGAACTTTTCATCCGACACATACGAAATTCGGATATCGAAAACTTTTTTTTTCTTGAGACTCATTCGAGCACGTCTTCAGTGACGTCACCGTGCAAGTGGTCATGTAGAAGAAAAATGTTGCGATATCGAAGTTTATGATCCAAACGCCGTGTTTGATTAAGAGCTCGAAAAGCATTTTCGTCACATTACATCACGATAGTTAGTAATCATTGGAAGGAAATGTTGCCAATTAATATAAATTTAACTTTCTGATACACACACACACTATATATATATATATATATATATATATATATGTGTGTATTTATGTATTTATGTATGTATGTATATGTATATATATGTATATATATAGAAATTGGTGCTATCACCAGGCACAATACATCAGCTGCAAGGGGTAAAATTATTTTTACTTTTTACTTTTATAATGCATTATACTTGTTTCCAATGTTACAGTTTTCTTATTTCTATATTGTAGTTTTTGGTCACCATAGTCTTTGACGGTGAAACAAGGCCATAGTCTATAGAGATGAAAAATAGGTACCATTGTCTTTGAAGATGTTATTTATAGTTGCAGCAGTTCATAATGTGCTGAAGTGACCAGAGTTCACGGGGTCTAAGTTTCTATACTAGATGATTACACTGGAACCTGGAAAATTCAAATAGATAGTCTGCAAGGCCGAGATATTTATGAGGGACACTACGGAGTTGTAGATACCACCTTCACGATGACTGGTTGTGCCCGACTGAACCAGAGTCCGCTCCCTGAAGAAGTACGGATGTTAATCGCTGGTAGACATCTCCTCAAGTATCAGTAGGCCGGCAAACATATTCAGGTAAAATAGTACTAAAAAATAGTGGTAGTTTCGGAACCCAGGTCAGGTATAATCATTAGACTGAGGGGTAACTCAAATCAATGAAAATATTATGAGAGTCCATGAGACTTCGAGTTAAAAAAAAATATTCTTATTTTATTTTATAAAGCATCTCCTGATTAACGTTTTACAAGAACTCACTAATAAGCATTTCACGTAGCTCGTCTTGAGCTGAACAAATCTTCCTAGGTATTCTACATCGAGCATCTCCCGCAGGAAAAGAGCCAAAATGGCTCGTCCTGGGGAGAGCTCACTAAAACAACCTATAGTTTTAAAAAAAATCACAAGTCTGAACTTTTTCCTTCAAATCTGGACAGAGCAAAAAAAAATGAGAGCATAGGTTGCCATACAAATAACGCTCGCTAAGTAGTAACAAAAAAAAATATTAATTCTACATGTGCACAACCTTAGAGAAAAATGAACCATGCGCGATAAATACTGCCAAACTGGAGGCCCTAAACTCGCCAAGGCTTGCCATTTGCTCAAGATACCCTTGACGTCAACAGCGCGCCAATTTCCAAGATGCTTTCATCCCGAGAAACGGCTAACTTTTGTTCACATAATTGCTCGAGGGAAGAGGTAATTGGAAAAATGGGGACACTCAAAAAGAAGACGCCGTGCAATTAAGTTTAAATTGCTGTCGTAAAAATACTGCACCACACTGAGTCTACTTAAAGAAATCACATACGTGCAGTGTTCCCCACAGCCATAGGGCAATAGATGTGTACGGACCACACATGTACAAAATACTCACAAACGAAGAAATCCAATTTTACAGAAAAAGGGGCTGCCTTAACGGTCACACTAAGCGTGGGAACAGATAACCAAATGTCCATCACGGACCAGATAAAAATTAAGAAAATACAAGTTAAAGGAATACAACTTAGGGAAGACATTACCGAACTTAAATAATTAAAAGATTAAAATTAATTACGGAAAAACTGTACCGAGAAATCTTCGTTACAATATATATATATATATATATATATATATATATATATATATATATATATATATATATATATATATATATATGTATGTATGTATGTATGTATGTATGTATATACAGAGGCTGTTCACACATTTTTTAGACGATGTATATTGTATTCACAAAACTAAATTACATAAAATTCTTGTGTTTTAAATGTTCTATTTGACATCCCTTATTCTGAACTATCTTTCGACACCGCAATTTCCAGGATAATAATGCTTTTTAAAGTGTCAGAAGAGGTATTCTATCCCATTCCTCCTGAACAGCTTTCCAGAGTCCTGTAAGGGTTTTGGGACGACGTTTGGATAATGCAGATTTTAAAAGTCCGAAAGCACAAAAATCCATAGGTGATACATCGGGAGATTTAGTAGGGATATCAGTGAAGGGTATGGCCTTGATACCAGTTTTTTGTTCCATTTCTTTTAGGAAATTTACAGTGGATTTTGATGTGTGACTGCTAGCTTGGTCCTGATGGAGTCTCACAGATTGATGGCACTGTGGGTAAAGCGATTGTATTTCATTCAGAAAAATTGGCGATAAAATATGTTCCTGGTAGTATTTGGAGTTAATCTTGACATTTATTTCCACTCTCTTTATTTTTAACTTGCCATTATAAGAAAAACCAGCAACAATCATGAATCCCTTAGAAAAACTTTCTTTCGATTCTTTGAACCATGTACTTAAATTTTTTTCTCCCCTTTTATGATAATAAATGGCTCTTTTTTTTTGTTGCAATCATTTAAATACACCCATGATTCATCTATTGTGACAATTGTTTTCCATTTTTCTTTGGATAAGTGTTTCTCATATAGAATTCTGCAGCGTGTCCTGCGTTCAGCGATATGATTTCGAAGAAGACGATGCACATTGCGTTTTTTCGCTTTGCAACTGTCCTTTGACTAGGGGGATTTTCTTTTAACATAAAACAACGTACCTTTGCAATACGCGAAGATGTACGTTTTTTCCTTGGATACTTCTTTGGAATTTTTGTCCCACTTGAGGCTCCAATTTGACGTTTTTTTTCCTCTCTTGTTGACGATATTACCTATCGACGCTTTAGATATCACAAAACCATGACTCTCACATTGTTTTTGGATAACGGAGTATGCATATTTCTCTTCGGAAAGAGCATAAATGAAGAAGGAGCATGAAGTTTCGGAAGCTTCGGAAAGAGCATGAAGTTTGTCCCAATCATTATGGGACACCCTGTATATATACCCAACAAACACAGGACTGACGGCAGCTTATCGGGCCAGTGCTGGAGGCACCGGTTGAACGACAAGTACGGGAGAATTTTGTCGGGCCACTGGCGGGTTGTTTACGAACCTCCGAAGGGAAAACGCTTTCCGTTTACGTGTTTCAGGGCCTGTTATGGGTTGATATGAATCGCACCGAAACCGTTTTAACTGTATCGTCCCGGAACTGCACCTCCGATTCGTAACCACAAGTAACAGATATCTGCATCAGAATTATGGATTTGAAAGGGAAGGCGAAGATTAAATTTAACAGACTTTTCAAAAATATTTATTTCATTGTTGTGAAACTTCTTTTACGCGGAAAATTCCCATAATTTTCCTTGTATGTAAAGATTGTATTATGTGAAAAGTATTATGTGAAATTGTATAATTGTATTATGTGAAAATTCACATAATTTTCCTTGTATGTAAAGATTGTATTCTGTGTGTATGTTTTTAACTCCCTAGAAGCTTATAAAAACAGATGAAAATTAGTTTCATTGTTTATTTTTATATATTACTGGAGAAATTAAATATCTACTTAAAAATGGGTCCTTGTTTCACCACTCTTTATTTATAAGAGAGGAAATAGTGATAAAATTTGTATTTTTTTAAATTTCTTCTATAGTATATTAAAATAATAATATATATTTTTGTAGATAAAATATTCAAAATATATTTTTCAGGAAATTTACATTTTCTAAGTATTTCTAATTGTTAGATGCCATTATAAAACAACTGATTTTGTAGAATTTTTTCTCGAATTTCATCGTATTAATTTTACAGTAACATATTCTTATAATACAAATTTGAATGAAAGAAAAAGAATTTTAAATTTACAGACCTTAGTTAAAATAAACAAATCACACATATTTAGAAAAATATTAATGTAATGTAATGTCAGAGACATAGACAGTAGATGTCATGAGACACCAAAAAATATCAAAAAATAAGACCCTTTATCCTCAGTACGTACATTGAAGAATATATATTACATTGTTTTTTTTTGTAATTGAATCAGGATACGAGAAATAATATTTACAATAAGAAAAAAAAGGCCAAAAAATTAGTTTAAATAAATGTTAGAAATAAAAATTAAGGCAATTAAGTTTAAAATAATAAGTAAGTTATATTTAATAAATTAAATTGGCAGGTTTGAACATCCGTGAGTACAGATAACAGAACTGCACTTTGCAGGATCGAACCGAGGACTGAAGCATGGGAAGCAAAAACGAACGCCCCACACCAGCATTCCCTGATAGGGTATCAAGTGTGGAACTTCAATAAGAGGAAACTGCCTCGCATGGAACAGAAAAATAAAGGAAAAATGTTAAACACTATCAGAAACCACACTATCAGAATAACACTATCAGAATTAACCTGTGAACAATTAATGGACTGGGTAAGATTTGAAATATTAAGATCGGAACATAAATTTTTAATTTTTAAGTGGCCGTTCGGTTTTGGGATTTTTTTTCCAAAAAAATTCAATGCGTAAGTAAATTAAGTAATTTTGAAAGGTCCGATATTAATCCAATTGCAGTAATGTTTTCAGATAATATTTTGACAAAGTTTCATGAAATTGATTTGGGATATTGAATTTTGACTAGGTTGTACATTTTGTTGAGGGTATCTTTGTACCCTTCCGCCATTAAAAAAAAACATGGCTCAGGTTTGGTTTCCCGCCTAACAGGAAATTCATCATTAGCAGCGGGAATTTCTTTCCTCCGGATTACGACAGTTTCCTAGGATAGAAAATTGGTTTGAGAGATTGATTAGATCATTAATGCTAGTTAAGTTAGAGTCGAGAGCAATTCGCTTTAGATCAACCCAAATTTTAAAAATCACATTATGTTCGATTTCGTTCAAAATTACCACATCACATTGCATACCAAGATTATAATATTTTATACATTACATATACAATGTATTTTTCATTTTCATAATAAAACTAAACTTTTGAATGTAGTTGACTTTTTTATGCGGCCCGCCTGCCTTGAAAAAATTTACCATGTGGCCCAGATGCTGCAAAAGGTTAAACACCCTGCTTTAAGCTCATCAGCCTGATTCAGAGGTTTAACTTTTTCAGATTTAGGAATATAATCAAAAGTGGGTGTAGAAGAAAATTTAAACGCACACTTACTGTGCATAAGATTAAAAAGTTCTTTGAGATTGGGGATGTTAAACGTTATTTTGAAAAAAAAAAAAATTCATGTTTTTCAAAAGTCCATAGTAATCACACATGGTTTCCATTACTTATTTCACTGACACATTGAATTGTGTTTTGTTTTGTTTTTTATTATTAAATTTTGGCATTATCTTTTGAGAATGTATTTTCGTTTTTATCAATGCAACTCTTGCAGAAGTGCCACGGACGGGTAAGGGTGACTCGGTAACGAATTTAACAATCCTTTCTACTGCTTGTGTGTGACATGGAAAATTGCTGAAGTCAGTACGTTGACTCTCCTGATCAGATTATTTTGCTTCCTTTAGAAACTGCTTTAGTTTGTAATCAGAAATATGCCTCGTTCTGTTACTTTAACATCTTTACGTACAATCATATCAATATAATCCTTGGCATCAAAGTTTATACGTTGAACTTAAAACTTTCCAATGCCCCCTTCATTTTTCAGTCCTTGCTTTTAGAATCCGGCGTAATCCAAGCTGTCTTACGTGGCTGCGATCAACTGATATCATACATAGGAGGAGATTTTCAGAAGCAGCAAAGTACGAATTTCTTTGAATGACTGGGTCAATTACATTTTTAAGAGTCTGATGGAGGTAACGTGAATAGCTTACAAGTTTCCACAAGTGCTTCGATCCATGGATATAAGATAGTTTCCGCTTTATGTGAAACGAAACAGATGCATATACTTACAAAATGTACTCAGTCAGTATTCGGAGATTTTTTTTGCAGTACATTCTGTTCCCACATACAAGTGAAGTATTCGGTTTGCTAATGTAAGCTATCATGAATAACAAAGTTTTCCTGGTTTTCTCATAGACAAATCAGAAGAGCACCTTCCAACAGAGATTGCATTAGACATTTCTAACAAATATTTTGGGTCCACACTTAAATCATCCTTAATTTCTAGTAATGGAATGCCATTTTCAATAGGTGATAATTCAATTACTGGAAGTTCATAGCAGTTTTCTAGTTGTTTACCTATTTCTCCTCCAAATTAGGACGTAGGCGCAGTTCATTTCCATGAAATAGACAAATCAACCACTGCAGTGGCCTTCTTAATTCCTTTTCAAATAACGAACCACATCATTATTCAATCCAGTGTTCACGGCAGTTCCACCCATTCCAATTACAGTAATGTTTAAATTCTGGTTGTTGTCATTGAAAAATGCTATTATGCTATCTTATATACATATTCCAGTGCCAGAAATCTGCTTCTGAAAATCTCGTCCTTTGTATGATATCAGATGATCGCAGTCATGTAAGAGAGAGCTTGGATTACCCCGGAATCTAAAAGCAAGGGCTGAAAATGAAGGTGGCATCAAAAAGTTTTTATTTCAACGTATAAACTTTGATGCCAAGGATTATATTGATATGATTGAATGGAATGATGTTAAAGTAACAGGACTTCCTATGAAGAGGCATATTTCTGATGACAAACAGAAAGCAATTCAATGTGTCAGTGAAATAAGTAAAGCAAACCATGTATGATTACTATGGACTTTTGAAAAATATGAATGTTTATTTCAAATAACACTTTGCCTTTAAAGACATTACATTAATATTTTTCTAAATAAATGTGATTTGTTTATTTTAACTAAGGTCCGTTAATTAAAAATTGTTTTTTTCATTCCAATGTGTATTATAAGAATATACTACTGTAAAATTAAGATGATGAAAATTGCGAAATTCTACAAAATCAGTTGTTCTGTAATGACATCTAAAAATTAGAATACTTAGAAATACCTAAGTTTCCTGTAAAAATATTTTGAATATTTTATTTACAAAAAATATATATTATTAATTTAATATACCATAAAATAAACAGAAAAAAAGAATTTTATCTCTTTTCACAAAAATATCTATTTTGAAGCACCTGAAAAATATTTCAGTAGAGCAATAAAATTTTATATTCAATACCAAAAGGCAGCTTTTGAAAGCTATAGCATAATGAAATTTCAAACCATCTTTTTTTTCGCCTCGTCATACTACAATGCACTAGTGTCATCTGATTGGACATTCAGTTGCACGTGATTGAAAAGGCGCCATTAAAGATTGATTACAAGTTCGCTGAAATTAATCCACAAGTAAGTTTCATTCGTTAGTCTTAAATTATTGCCTTTAGATTTTATTTAACACCCTTACATAGTGAACATTATTCTATTTCTGTTATAAGATAGTGTTTTAATCCAAGTTATATATGAATTGACCATATTTCAGATCAAACTCTACTGAACTGAGTGTATTGAATTAGCAATACTTATGGCACTTACGAGCACTTTCGTATGTATAAATAAAAACATTTTGTTTCGGAATAATTTAAGATTCGTGTTTCAGTTAATATTTTAGATGGACAAAGGAAGTAAATGGACCCTTGTGAAGAAGACTCTTGTGAAAGTATTTGCTAATTAAATTAATATTTAGAATTGTAATTTGTACGCACTATTTAGATTTTTATATCCTTTAGAAAGTATAAAATACATGACACAAATATCAATTCCAAATCTACATAGTTGAAAAATAAAAATGTATTTTCATTTCCAGTATAATATTTTCCATTTTATTTCTTTAAAGAAATTTGAAAGAAAATTATAATGAATTTTTTTTTAATATGTTAATCCAAATTAAACATTTTTTACTACTGGATTGATAAATCAGTTACACATGATTCCTCCATAGTAAATTCATGCATAGTATTCAATGCACAGTATTCCTGCATAGTATTCAATGGTGGAAAAATTGTCCATTTTCCTATTAAATATATTTTACAATGTTCTTATTGCCAGGTATCAATAGGCAACAAATTATCCATGTCTAAATGTTAAAAGATGGATTCAAAAACGTTCCACATTATAAAAGATTCTAAAAATGAACTTGTAAATCATACAAAAGGATCTATTGAATTCCTTATCAAATTGTGTTTTGAGTAAACTTTATAAAATACACTGCATTTTATACATTATAAAGAAATAAAGAACAAATATTCTTAAAATTTTTGTGTTCATAATTTAAAAGAATGTATTTAGTATAATTATATATTTTAATTTAAATACTAAACACTAATAGGTATTTTTCATGTATAATCTTAATAGCCTTAAAATATAATTTTTTTAAAATTCTATTTATAATGTTCTATGTGTACACTCAATTGCTATATATGTATATGTTATTCCTACTGGGTGAAATTTCTTTATGTCTATCGAGAGCAAAGATATATTCAAAATTTCAAAACCAGATCAAAATATTGTTTAATCAGTATCCACATGTCAAGTAAATATTGAAACAATAGCAAATATTGGAGCATTTTTTTATTTTGAATATCTCATTAAATAAAAAGCTTATTTAAGGAACATTTTGAATTTCAATTGCTATTAATCAATATTTTGAACTGGCTTTGATATTTAGATTATATTTCTACTCTCTCTGAAGATATAAAATAAAACAATTTCACTCTTTAGGAATAACATAATGGTGCATACTTTTTGCAACTGAGTGTATATATTCTTGCAATTGAGTGTATATATATTTTCAAGAATTATTAATTTTTGTATGTATGTGAACTCCATTGTATTCCTGAATTCATTCAAAGAACCTCTGGAGTAATGAGAAGTTTAGAGTTTTAAATTTGTGTCAATATAGATGCCACGTGCATTTAATTTTCTAATTTGTATCGTGTTTGAAATCACTTTTATCAGTGTTATTAGAGATGATGGCAGTGAAAATTATTCCAAAATAGACTATTTAGATACATAAATTGTTTCTTAACTTATTAATTTGCATTCCATGTTTTTAAATTATATATTTATAAGTATATAGATTTGTAGATTATCAGAATGTGTACATACAAAAAATTGCTTTATTGTAATAGATATTGTACGATAAGAGTTTTTATAAATCTGAGAATGTTCTCAATACTATCTATAAGCTGTTCATCTCTAAAGGTCTTTTGGAAATTATTTTGTTGTCATGCTGTGCAAAATAAATGTGAACTTATTGGCTTAATATATATATATAAAGGGTAAAATTAGTTTCTTTTCCCCTTTTTATATTAGTGATAAGCAAGTTTATAAAGAACTCTACTTTTCAATACTTCTTGGTTTGATAAAACATTAAATTTTTATTATGGCATTATAAGAAAATATTGGTTTTTTTACAGAATTTTGAAACTGGAATCTATTCAGAGCTTCAGGCTTGAAAGACAAATACCACTTGGATCTCATAACCTGCGTAAGTTTTTGTTTAACGCCACTGAGCCTACCTTTTTTTATTCTCGAGATATACTTTTATTTTCAGCAGTGGACTTGTGGCCCAAATCACTGTTTTTAATATTTTTTTAGATTTATTTTTAACTAATTAAATTTTTTCTATGAAAAAAAGTAAAAATATTTATTAAACAGCTAAAAATTTCAAATTAGTTTTTTTAACTTAGACGCTAATCTGAACTTTCTCATAAACTTTGGTCTCAATAATTTGTGGATAGAATATTGATTTTCTTTATTTATTCTTTTTTAACTGTGAAGCTTGTTGTTAAGGTTTTAGGTGAGTGAGAAAGTGCAGTCCAGGGATTTCAGTTAACATGACTCTTGAGAAAGTCTTTAACTCTTGCCAAAAAAAGAGATTTAATTATAAAAGTATAAAATGCCAAGGTTTATTTAAAAAATATAAAATCTGTTCATGGACAAAGTTTGTTTATAAAACTGTAGATAAGACATTCATTGTGAGTTGTGGTTTATTATATCAAAATGTGTGTTTGATAAGTGAATGAAATAACCCTTTCTTAATAATGGAATAGAACTCCTGTATAATCAATGAATTCACGGATACAAGATACAGTTCCAAAAAGCAAAACGCCTGGTTTGCAGAGTCTTTTATAATAACAGAAAAATGATATTTATATTATGAAAATGTGAAGTGCCAAGCTTTATTTATTCTTAATGGTTAACATTAAAATTTTAAAAATATTTTTAGAATTTCCTGATAAGTTGTTAGAAGTTCGTTGATAATTCATTACAGAAGTAGTAAAAAGGAAATTGCTTTTAGATGTATTAGATCATTAGTTAATGGGCTAAGTAATTTTAAATTTTGGAAAAATTTAATTTTATGCATGCCATAAATTTTTCTCTCTGTTAAACATGTTTATTCCATTTTAAGTCTTAATACTTATATAAAGAATTTGGATTAAATGAAAACAGTAATGAGTGATGGTGAAAATGTATTAAATGTGGTAATTGAATTGCTTGATGTTCTAAGACATAAAATTTCTGATCATCAAAATACAATAATTGACTTCTTGACTGAACAACTGACTTTATTATTAAACAATATCCTATTTTGCTACCCCCCTTGTTTAAGTATATTATATAATCATCCTTCAAATCCTAATAGACCATTATTTTATATTTTTGATCCTGTACACATTCTGAAGTGTGTCAGAAATAATTGGCTGAATCAGAAGAATTATGGTTAGTGTATGTATTTTATTGATTTTAATGATCATAACTTAACTAAACCTGCCTCTTTTAGAACCATTAAAAGTATCCATTCTTTAGAGGATGGACAGATAGTTAAATATGTGTTTGGATTCTTCAAAAGTACTTACTCCATCTTCTATGGAGAGACAAAATGTAAAACTATGTCTTCAAATTTTCAATGACCATTTTGTTGAAGGGTTGAAAGTGCTTTCTACACATACTGATGAACCTTTTTGTTTAGAAACATCTGAATATATTGCAATCATTATTAAATGGTTGAAGATAATGAATGTGTAAAGTAAGTTAAAAGGGGGTCATAAACGAGATGTGTATTGTGAGCCTTTGTCATCTAATGCATCCAATGAAAAGGTTATGTACCTACAAAAATTCTTAGTTTGGCTTGATACTTGGAATTTTCTTAAATATACTTCTGGCTTTTTAACTAAAACATATACCACACTTTATCACACTACACATGCTATGGAGGAGCATGGTACTTGAAATGTGAACATATTGTTGCAATGAATTGGGGATGGCATATTTCTAACAGGAAAAATTCAAACCGACATTATTGAAAATAGGTTTGGAAAGTTTCGCCAATTGTCTGGGTCACAATACAACTTCTCGTTGACACAGGTTTTCGAAAATGAATCGAAGCTTAGACTTCAAACCCTAGCCCCTTAATTTTATAATTTGTATCGTGTTTGAAATCACTTTTATCTGTGTTATTAGAGATGAAGGCAGTAAAGAAAAATATCTTTAGTATTTTATCTTAAATATATCTATTATGTGCTTTCTTACATGCACACATTAGCCAGTTAAGACATAACTATGTTTTACTATCTTAAAATTAAGCGTTAGAAACTCAATAAATCTAAACTTTAGTTAAGTGTATGTCTGGGAACTAGTGCCTGTGACAAACTTCTCGTATATGGTATGAATCTCATATATGGTATGGTAAAAATCTCGTATATGGTATGTGAACTGGAATTTTTTCAAAAATTCTGATTAGTACTTTTTTTCTCCTCATTGATTCTGAACTCTTCAAGTTAAGCATGAGCTTTGGGTTAATGAAAAAAATCATAGACAGCATCTGTTTTATGTTGTTCTTTAAATTGTTGCATTATGCTTAGAATTTCTTTTATTGCCTTGTCAAATATTGGATTGTACTAAATTTTTTAAAATTCCACTGAGCATCTTGTTTAGCTGTTTAAAAAATGGGGGGAAATGCATTGTAAATTGCCTTTACTTTCTCAAAGTTTCATAATTAAATATGTTGATAAAGTTGTGCCTGAAAAATAACTCAACTGATTCAGAACATCAGTTGGAGTTTTATGGAAAGCCAAATTATATGGAAAGTTATACAATAGTTAGTTGAAATTGTTTCTTGGAAGTTTTGTGAGGTAGTAATCTAGTTCATGTATATTAAAGTCTTATTTAAATATTGTGCTAAACATATTCAGCACATTGAAAGTCTGATTACTTCTCAACTTGGAAAGTTATACAATAGTTAGTTGAAATTGTTTCTTGGAAGTTTTGTGAGGTAGTAATCTAGTTCATGTATATTAAAGTCTTATTTAAATATTGTGCTAAACATATTCAGCACATTGAAAGTCTGATTTCTTCTCAACTTTTAATCACCAGGCAATTTTTGGTATTAAATTATATGCTCAGTGCATATTCCATTATGTGTAATTTTCACTCAATCTGATTTGAAAATTCATGTGAGGAGAAATTTTTCTGATTATAATTTAACAGCTTGCCTTGTGTTATGATATATTTATTTTTATTCATTTCAGGAAGTCTGTTGGACAGTGTGTAATATTACTGCTAGTAATACACAAGATTCAATCAGTTATTAAAGCTGGAATTATGGAGGATATTATTCTAATACTTGATGAGGTATTTAAAACCTTTTGGTTAATGTAATGTTACTTCAAGTAAATTTACTGCTAAAACTTAATTTTATTCTCTAGTTGAATGCAGTGGCATAGATTATTTTACAAAGTGCAATAAAATACTTTTAACTTTTCAAACCGAACTTCTAACCAGAATTTTAAAAAAAAATTAATAAAACTTTTAAAATTGAAAATATTTTCATGGATCTAAAGAATGGAACATAACACCTGTATGTTCAACTAAGTCATGGATAAAAGATGCAGCCCTAAAAGCAAAAGGCCTGGTTTCTGTATACTTTTATAATAATCATGTTACAACAGTATACAGAAACCAGGCTTTTTGCTTTTAGAACTGAATCGTTTATCCATGAATTTGTTGACTATACGGGTTTTCTATTCCATTGTTAAGATCTGTGAAAATACTCTCATTAGCAAAATATTTTTAAAAAAATTTAAATTTGGGTTAGAAGCTTGGTTCAAAAAGTCTAAGTGTTTCTTCACGCTTTATAATATAATCTATGCCATTTCACTCAACATTGACAGCTAGTCAATATTACCCACCTCATTTTCAAATTAACCTAGACTAATCAAACAATATATCATAACAATTGTTTAGTAATTACTGAATCTAAATAGTATATTTTTAATAATTTCTTACTGTGGTTATCCCTAATAACAGCTGCTCGCAAATAAAAAATATTTTATACACAGATCTCCACCATAATTTGACAATTAAGTAACAAAAGATATGCTCTATTAAAATACTATGCAGAAGTTAGTATCCCAAATTACTTTCTACCACATTTTTTGTAAAACCAATTACTGTGAAAGCTACATCATATAATAAATGTTTACTTTATTCATTATTATAGTAATAGATTAGTTGTTAAAGAGTTCACCCTTTTCACTAAATTTCTGAGTACAGTAAGACATTCAATCCTGTCAATTAAATGATTAGTTATTACAGATATAAATAAAATAGATTAGAATGCCTTGATAGAGTACAATAATTGAAAGCTGACTTGTTTAGAATGACAACAAAATTTTCTCTTCACTATCGAGAATCACTCTCACATTGAAAGTAAAGAACACAAGAATGAAGATTGAATACTAAATAAAATGTTAGCATCTTAAATTTCTAATCTGACCCAGCATCTGTATTAATGCTCTCTATGGCATGTTGTAATCAAATTTAGAAATTTAAGATTTTGTATGCTAATGTTTTACTTAGCATTCAATCTTTATTCTTCTGTTTCTCTACTTTCAACAGCATTATTGTCAATAGTGAAGAGGGAATTTTGGTGTCATTCTAGACAAGTCTCTGATTCAGCTTTCAGTGTTGAGCTGAAATTATGCTCAACATTAAAAACTTATTATTGTACTCTTATCAAGGCAATCTACTCTATTTTATTTATATCTATAATAACAAATTAATCGACATGGTTGGATTTTCTACTGTACAGAGAGAAATTTAGTGAAAAGGGGAATTCTCTTTAAAAAATATTTTATAACTATTTCTATTAGTATATTTATTTAATCAAGTAAATATTTATTACATGATGTAGTTTTCACAGTATGTAATTGGTTTTACAAAAAAATGTGGTAGGAATTTACTTCTTGGAAGTAGTTATCAATAAAATGACAACAGATTTAAAACTGCACTCATGTGTTGGGTGCTGTTTATATCAAGTTTTTTTAAACCCCTGTCTCAGAATTTATATTTCCTAATTGGATTATTTAATTCTACTTTATCAACAATGAATTTTTTCAACTACTTTCAACAATCAACTATTTTTACAACAATAAATTACCCTTTAATGTACAAAAACTATGCAAAAAATAATTTTCTTATCTGCAGAGCATTTACTAACTCTACATCAAAAAATAATTTAAATAAATTCTTCTTTTGTTTCATAAATTATATCAGGGGATGGGAGTCATTTTCCTTTCACATAAATTTATGAACTGATTTTCTTTCTTTTTTTTCCCTAGATGCTGTAAAGATGGAGCCAGAGGCACAGCGAAAGGATCCTGTTTCGTAGAACAAATTGTGTAAATGTGCTATGTACTTTCTAAATAACTATTTTTTACTTTAAACCAGCTCTTTTCTGTATTTAAAAACATGTGTTTCTATAATTATCTTTGTTTTGCATAGTTTTATGAATTAAAGAGTAATTCATTAAATTCTTATAAGTCATTTTTAAAAAATATTTTCTTTTATATTATATTGGGACATTCAATATCCAACACTTGATAGTACTATTTTTGAGAAATATTACTATCATAGTACTATTTTGTATAATAGAAATATTACTATCAACTCTGTAGAAACTATTACTCTGTAGAAATATTACTATCATAGAACTATTTCTCAAAAATAGTACTATCAAGTGTTTGATATTGAATGTCCAATATAATATAAAAGAAAATATTTTTTTAAAATGACTTATAAGAATTTAATGAATTACTCTTTAATTCACAAAACTATGCAAAAAATAATTTTCTTATCTGTAGAGCATTTATTAACTCTACACCAAAAAATAATTTAAATAAATTCTGAGCAAGTTTTCATGAGCTCACAAAGATGGGTTTCATCATACACACTACACATTAGTCAAGTTTTGAAAATGAATGTATCAAATTTGTTTATAAATTTATCAAATTATGTTAATGAATTTTATACTGGGGAAGTACAAATTTTTTGGGTTAATTATTAAAGTAGTACTGTTTTACATACTATAATCTCATTCTAAGTTAAAAAAACAAACAAACGGGAACCTTAGATCGAATGGAAAGATGATTTAGCTTTAATGGTTGGTATTAATGTTATCTTAACTTTCAAATTTGGGTAAATGTATCTTAATACAAAAGGAGGTTTTGTTCTAACAAGTAAACTTGTGATTCAAATGAAAATTTTTAGGTAATAACAAAGATCAGTATTTGGTAATACCTAAAAATACATAAGGCAAAACTGGCAAGAATACTAGAAATATGAAGGCAAAAAAAATAATAAAAGTGAAAGGGTTGATATCAGAGGTTATTCGTCAATGTATTAAATAAAAATAAGCATATAAACGAAAGGGTCCTACGCAAAACTTTAAAAAAAATGCCGGCGGTCCGATTCTGGTAGAATGCTGGCATGATGCCCGGACCTACGGCACATTGCTGTTTACGGGATGGGTAGATGACGGTATGTCGACACCAATTATTGCTCCCGTAACCGGCCCGTCAACCTCCGGTTACGCTCCGGCTATCTGTCCGCATCGATGGCTTAATCGCGGCTGCCTAACGGTTCGCAGTCGGATGAACGATGGCTCGATTCCTACCGGAAGCGGCCCAGAAGTCGACGGGGTAGTCGCGGGCGAGAGGACACAGCCGTGACGGAAACGATACAGACCTAATGCGCCGGCCCGGCAGTGGTGAAATCGGCTGGCCGGAATCTTACCCCGGCCCGATGCCTCTGTGTTTGTTGGGTATATATATATATATATATATATATATATATATATATATATATATATATATATATGTATATATGTATATATATATATATATATATATATGTATATATGTATATATGTATATATATATATATATATATATATATGTATATATGTATATATATATATATATATATATATGCATATATATATATATATATATATATATATAATATATATATATATATATGTATATATATATATATATACATGTATGTACGCATGTATATCTATATATATATATATATATATATATATATATATAGTATATATATATATATATATTGCTATATATATATAGCATGTATGCACACACACACACACACACACACCACACACACACATATATATAATATATATATATATATAATATATATAAATATACAGTTGGTTCGCTGTTTAAGGGCGAATTCTACTTAAAGACGATTTTTGACGGTCCCTTGAAAGTCGTTAAACAGAGAGCCAACTGTATTTATTTATTTATTTATATATATATATATGGACATACAGATGAGGACATTTATATCTAAATAGTTTCATGACCGAAAATATAAATATGCTATATTGATCACTATAGAAAAGTCATCGCGAATGACGGGGTGTTTCCTCTTTTCACATTGGTCGAGGAAAATGTTTTCTGTTTCCAGGAGCAATATTGCTTTTAAGTAATATAGTGTTCAGAACCTTGTTGTTTTATCGTCCGCTAGAGGACTTTAGAGCTTACAAATGATCAGTAGTTTCTTGTATTTCAGAAAATTCGTCACTGTCGTGAAACTACCTCGTTTCACCAAGGCTTTTTTTCTATATGACATAGGCACAATGAGGTAGTGAAAAAAGAGCCGTCTCTTTACGACAAAAATACTAACGTTTATTTACAAATTAACATAAAAAATTACAACAAACTCTCAGCACGAGGTGGACGAGCCTGCTTTATCTCGCCAGACCTCTGCTATACTACACTCGATTCTAATTACAAACTAATTAATTCACCGGAGGGGAAATGAGCCTGCTATATCTCGTCAGACCTCCTAACGCTACCAGAGACGCTCTCTCTCTGCTTTATTCTAATTAAAGAATAATTAATTCACCAAAGGTGAGACGAGCATGCATATATCTCGCCAGACCTCCTATCGCTACCAGAGACCCTTATCTCGCCAGACCTCCTATCGCTACCAGAGACCCTCTCTCTCTCTCTCTCGTATCTCTGACTGACTGCCCGACGATCCCCCACTACCCTCTTGGGTTTTTCCTCTCACCAATCCTCAGATTGGTGAGGGGGGGGGGAGGAGGATCACGGGGTACATCATTTGCGCTTTAAGCAGCGCTCCTTTTCAAACATTACACTACAGTCACCACATTGTTTATTGCTATAGTGACTAGATTTATCTCTTTGATCTAGCCTGTTGTGTTGATGTGAGTCACACAGTCTCTTTTAAAGCTCTCGTTAAGAGAGTTGCTTATCATTAAGTGAAATCATTAGGGTATCTTTGGGTAATTTTTTATTAGAGTCTCATCGCCATAAAACAAAAACTGTTTTATGGAGATATAAACAAAACTGAAAAACATCATTTTACGCAACATATTAAGCAATAAACTCAATTTTATTCATGTTAATAAAAAACAATTTTTTCCGACTGTTTTGAACGATATTAAATAACAATGCATCATTGTAAACATAAACATTGTCAAAAATATATAAGATCTTCACACTTTTAAGAGCTTAAAAGGGTTAGTAAGAATTCGACAATATTGTCCATTCAGGCAATTTTGTTTGCTATTGGCAACCCAACTTAGTGCTTGATAAATTTACAATCCCAAGAAACAATGTGTGATTAAACTCCTAAATCTCCTTCCTCGAAATACGCACAAGCGCTCGGACATTTATCCGGCTTTGAAATATATCACGTGTGGAGTCATTTTTACAGTTAGCTTTTTCCTAGACTACTGAAACGAAGAATACTTGCACGAGTTGTGATAATTAAAAAATTCATCTAGTTGGATAAAAAAAAAAGATAATCAATTAACTTTTTACTTTTGAAATAAAAGCACAGTCCGTAATATTGTTAGTCATATTAAAAGATGATATTCTAGTTTAGCATTTCATGTGTATTTTATGAACCATTCTCCTGAAAACAAGAGTAATAAGCTGATGTTTTCAGACAAGCGTCTCTAGTAAAAATATTATGGCATGATATTTGTTTGATGTGGTTGCTTATTGCCTTTTATTTAAGTAATAAGAATGCAAAAAGACTCTCGCTGTGTACTGATGGCATGAATCTAGTTGTCGATGGACTGATGAATACTGAAAGAATTATTTTAAGCGTTTACAAATTATTATTAAGCTTTTACAAATACACAAACAAACACAAACAAACAAAGAACATAAACAAACAACCAAACACACACACACACACACACACACACACACATATATATATATATATATATATTATATATATATTATATATATAACACATACACACTCACATGATAGTAAAAAACATAGTTTCTAACTTTTCGGAGAAAACACCATAATCCTTTGCGCAAAGCAAATAGAGTAGTTTCCGAGGAGCATCTAGTGTCTACAAAAAACTGCACGTTGAACGTAACAAGAGGCGAATTTACGTGAGTCCTTCAAATTGTTGCAAATAGCACTAGTAATATTTCGTAATGCATTACGAAATATTCCGCGTTCCATGGAACGCGGACACTGGAATTACTACCAGCTGATTACTTGAAGAAATTGGCTGAGCTTGGGCTGAAATGAATTGTGGCCTCCTCGAAGATATTGTCAACGCATGGGTTCATTCAACATGTTTTCCTGAGGGAAAAAAGCCCATAAGGTAAGAGGAAAATTTTAAGGGAGAAGAACCGTTTTAGCATTGTGTAGGATATTCGATACCCTTTGTCAGACTTCTAAAATACTCTGTTTTGAATAACGTTGGACAGCGTTACTTAAATTAGACTATACCATGCTTACTATCTACCTGAAAGGAGAGTGCATATTTCTAGAAGTTCAATGCTCTCAGCAATAGGGCTCGAACTTACATAAGAGTCTAAAAAGAATAAAATGACTTGATATTATATTCTATGGGACTCTCAGGCTAAAGAGAATATATGTAATACAAGCGGAAAATGCTATTCGTATGTTCTAATCTAGTATAAATGAATGTAACTGAGAAGTATAAATTTCGTGTAGGCAAATATTTCAGTACATTATTTTTTTCTGAACATAAGATGACACATTTCGCTAGATATCGGTATATGCTTTCTGTTATTTTCTAGTTTTATTGTTACCATTTCTATTGTTCGAAATTATTATTTTCTACGCTCTAATCTAAACTAGCAATTGAACTTCGTTTACACAAATTAATGTATTTATCCTGAGTTAAAGAATATTTTCAATATTTAGTGATTTTTTATGCAAATTAAAAACGAAATTTATGATACCATGATAACGAGTACAAAACTATGTAGACTATATTTAGAAGAATTTATTTTTCGGCAAATTTATTTTCAGTTTTTTACATTTGGGAATGAATGGACATTGAAAACGGGCTCTGTAAAAGAAAAGTTCTATAATTAAGATACGAGGAATCTGATATATTAAAGGTCATGGAACATTTTACTTATCATGTACAAACAAGGCCAGATAGATATCTAAGAAATGAAGTGCTTTTAGCGTATTAACGAAAAAAGGTCACTCCATGCAAACAGCCTTCATGCCAGATATTTTCTGGCGTCAGGAGTACTTTGTTAAGTCAGTTATGAAATTCAAAACCCAATGTTAAAAATATTTCCACTAATTTTTCTTAATAGCATCATGGTAAAATATTCGTATCTGTGTTTTATTTGTTTCGTACAACCTTTACTGGTAAGCATATCACTCTCATATATCTACTATAATTTCGTTTGTAATAAGTATTACATGAAATTAAAAGTGTAAGTTTATCTGTACATACACAAAAATGAATGTTATATATATATATATATAATATATATATATATATATAATATATTATAGATATATAATATATATATATATCAAAAAAATAACAACGTGCCTTTAATCTACTCTGCCTATGGGTAGACGTATATTTAACTATAACAGGTATTCCAAAAATTTTTCTGAGTCAATAAATTTAACTTGTGTTTGTCATCTGCCCTTTACAATAGTTATATAGATACGACACATGGTTATGTAATAACAGGCAATATGGATATTGTGGAAGATGTTGCACTGCGAGAGTTGATGAATTTGGGAACTAAGTTTAGAATACCTAGTACAAATAACAATAAGAAAATAATTAGTTTCTTAAATGCTGATTAGATAAATTTATTTACAAAATAGCAATTAATTATTCTGTACCTACTGAAGCATTCAACCCTGGAAAATTAATTTACTAAAACTAGTACAAGCTAAATTACCCAATAATAGTAATAACATTAATAATTCTTATAACACTTTAAAGCTGCTATTACAAAATTACAAGATGACTTTATAGTCACTTATGTAGATAAATCAGCCAACACTATGCTATAATTTGTAAAAATATTTTGCCATTTGTTTAAAAAAACAGTTAGAAAATAGTGATCTTTTTCAGCCATTAAAAGAAACTACTAATATTATTATTAAGAAAATCATAGCTAATATAAACTACTAGGTATTTCATCTAACTTTATCATTTTCCTTATATAACTTTAGTTCCTAATTTCATAAAACACCTATTGCTTTTAGAGCTGTAACCTGTGGTCATAACACTTATGCTACAAAAGCAAGTAAATTATTATTAAAATACCTTAAATTAATCTATAAAAATATAACATCTGGTGTTTGTGGAATAATTGATAATAGCTATAGTCTAATTAGAAAACTACAAACATTAGATAGCTGTAAATATATTGTAACTTATGATTTTAAAGATCTATTTAATAATATTGATATAAATCATTTAAATAGAATAATCATAATGTTAGTACAAAATAATATTCAATACTTAAGCAACGAAATTAAACTAACTCGTTTCAATAGGCTCCTAGAATTAGTAACTAACATAATTACATAGTTCATAATAATAGTATATACTTACAGTCCAAATGTGTACCACAAGGTGGTAATGCTTCAAGTATGCTAGCTAATTTATACTTATATTATTTTGAAATTAATAATATAGAAAATAGCAATTACAATATATATAGATATATAGATGATATAATAGTAATTAATAAAAGTAATAACCCCATAGACTTAAATTTTTACCCTCCTAATTTGGAACTAATTAAAAGTAGCCATGATAATATTAATGTAAACTTTCTAGATATTAATATTAAATTAAGTACTCACAGTAAATTTACTTTTGACTTATACGACAAAAGATCTGATTATAATTTTAATATTGTTAAATTTCAAAATTATCTAACCTGTTTACATAAATCGGTTTTTAATAACATTATTGTAAATCAGTTAGTTCGTATAAATGGGCTATGTTCTAAAGACAATAGGATTAAGCATATTATAGACTTGAAAGCTGTGCTAACTCGTAATAAGTACCCTGTAAGTCTATCCAAAAACATAATTGGTTGTTTGTTGTTTTAATGAATAGTTTGTTCTGTTACATTAATATGTTAAACATAACAATAGGTTAAAAATAGAAATAATAACTACTAAAAATAAAAATAAAAATCATAAGTAAATAAAATAATAATAAAATTAACTCAAAGTAGTAACAGTAATAACTAAATAATAAAAGGAATAATAGTCTTAAAATACGGTAACCTAAGTAAGTCCGTAACTGAGAATCCACTACCTCAATGGTTGCAAGTTTTATGACGTCAGTCATCTTGCGGTTACAAGTTCTTAACTTCCACTCGACTAGCGCCAGATTTGGTGTTCTTTGGTTAAGTACTTATTCAACTTAATTCATTTATTAATCAATTCTTCTGTTAATAATGGATTTTACGGTGTCTGAGTGTGTTTATTTAATAGATCATACTCATCAGAAACAATCCATTGGTTTTTAGACTGTATTGACACCGCTGATGAAGAAATGCTGTCAAAAACCTTATTCATACTTTTCTTTACATGATGTTTGATCCTGGCTGCAAGTAGCTTTAGAGCTATTACAGGTTTTCTCTTTCATCTTATTCTTATTTATATATATATATATATATGTCTGTGTGGGGGGGGGGGATACCTTTCGTGTGAAGGAGTATTTGCATTCATTAAAGCAGAAATCACTCCAATTTTCTCACAATAACAAATGTATATTTATTTAAAGGATGGTTAAAATATTATACCCTCTACAGGTCGTCTTTAAGCGTCCCGTTCCCCCACGTCCGGGAACCCGTCTCTCTCGTAGCAATAGTGAACCGTCCTTTCTCCCCCGACATAATCTCTCCTCTCAGAAAAGTGGTTGCACGGATCGGGGTTCATTGCCCTCTCCGGCATCTCGGCATCTCAGCTCTGTTGTCAGGAGTGGGGCAGTGCAGTTCTCGGGAACTGCCGAGAAATTAGTCTCATATATATATATATATATATATATCTATATATATATATTATATATATATATATATATATATATAATATATATATATATATATACACTGGTGAAATAAATTAAGAGAATTTGCATATTTTATCGAATTTCATGAAAAGAACTGAACTGAATGTAAAACCACTGCTTCTAGACAAATATGCAAATCTTGTACGTCAAATACGTAAGCGTACACGTGTGTGTAGGCGGAGCCAGTAGAGAAACAAGCTTTATTGACGCGCGTAAGTTAAGACGCATTTCGTTCGCTAGCACACCTCGGCAAATTTCTTGGTGTTATTTTGCAGCAATCAGTTAATTTCAAATTGTAACACTAAAAATGAGTAACCACCAACGTTTAGATGATGGAATGAGGTGGCGAAATGTGGGGAGGCTAGAAGCAGGCCAATCTCAACTCCAAATTTGTAGAGATTTCAATTTAACGCCCAGCGTCGTGTGTAACTTATGGAAACAGTTCCAGGATACCGGATCCATCGAAAGAAAGCCTGGGCAAAGTCGTCCAAGAGCCACGACGGCCAGAGAAGATCGCCATTTGTCGATTATAGCGAGGCGTAACAGGAGTGCTACAGCTTCTCAGCTCTCTCGTGACTTGTATGCAGCCACAGGACCCCGTGTATCAAGGGTGACTGTTTCCAAAAGACTTCATGAGAGAAGGTTGTTTGCAGGAAGACCTGCTGTTTGCGTCACGCTCACTTCTACGAACAGGAGAATCCGTTTATCATGGTGCAGAGAGCATAGAGATTGGAGTATGGATCAATGGGCGACCGTTCTCTTCACTGATGAGTCCCGGTTCAGCCTAAACACTGATTCTCGCCATACGTTCATATGGAGAGAACCAGGGACCCGCTACCTACCCTCCAATGTCCGAGAAATCGACCATTATGGCGGAGGAGGTTTAATGGTCTGGGCAGGCATCATGTTGGATGGCCGCACACCTCTCCATGTCTTTGAAAGAGGCACTGTGACTGGTGTGAGGTATAGGGATGAGGTCTTGGAGACCTATGTTCGCCTTTTCAGGGGTGCAGTTTGCCCTGAGTTCATTTTAATGGACGATAACGCGAGGCCACATAGAGCTCTTCTGGTCGACGAATTTCTAGAGAGTGAGGATATTCGCCGGATGGATTGGCCAGCCAGATCTCTAGACCTTAACCCTATAGAGAATGTCTGGGACGCTCTGGGGAGGGCAATTGCAACTCGCAAACCCCCTCCGCGAACCATCCAGGGAATGAAAACAGCGTTGCTGAACGAGTGGGACCAATTGCCACAGGAAATGATAAACTGTCTTATTTCAAGTATGAAATCACGCTGCGAGACCTGTATATCTGTAAGAGGAGACCATATCCCCTATTAACCCATTTTTTTGTTTATTCTGCAACCGCTGTTTCATACCTTCCGACTCCAACGAGTGTCACGCACGATCATGCGTGTGTATTGCAATTATTGAATGATTATTTAATACAATGTATGTACATATCAAATTTCATTAAAAACGGTACAGTAGTTCTAGAGATAATCGACCAAGTCTGCAAATTCTCTTAATTTCTTACACCAGTGTACTATATAACTTTTCAATTCTCATGGCAACTTGAAAGTACAGCTGCAGTAGTACAGCTTTATGTTTTCGAGTGTGGGTTGGCCTCTTCTGTGTTCAGTTTTTGTGAGGTCCTGCAGAATGGAATCCGAATGAAGAAGGTTCTTCGGTAAACAAAAATTATAAAACAAACGTTTTTGCATATACCGTCAACTGGGATAACTGTGGCCCTTGCTGGTAATTTTGGCCCAACAAACGAAAAAAGAGGAGAGTGATTAAAATCACTCTCCTTTGTGATAATTATCCTAAGTGATAATTATCACTTATTTATTTCAAGGGCCAATAGGTGCCAGTACTGCTTCGACTTTCTCATAGTTTTGTCTTGTAGTTCCTCAGTTTACCACAACTACAGTGCTGCTCCACTTTGGTATCACTAATACGTATATTGTTGTTATCTTCCAACTTTTCCTTGTAAATGTGATAGAATACGTGATTCAGAGCAGGTAAGCGAATTGCCTCAGTTTATTATTAACTGTTTCAACTATTTTCACTGTCGTTATCTTGATTTATTTTGTGGTTTGCCAACTAATGAATATTTACTACATTAGACAAACTTTGTCCCAGGTCTTGGGGTAACTTTGGCCCGACATGGCAGTTGGGCCAAAGTTACTCCAACTACTTCCTCTAATTCTAAAAAGGGTACAGTTTCAAAGAGGGGAAAACGACAATGCTCCAGGTCGACAGAAAGTAATAAATAAACATTACAAACAAGCAAATAAATCTTAAAGACAGGCGGACTCTGAATTTGTACATATAAGCTGTAGATGATTTTGTTATTGTGAAGTACGATGGTGTTAAATATCCTGAAAAGATTTTAAGTTTAATAGATATCGACCGACTGTTGAATGTAAGAAAAGAAAACTTAAATTTTGGCGTTCGCCAGAAAAACAAGACTGTATAAATTATGAGTGGGAAGAAGTGGGCGGGAAAATCAATCCTCCGAAAATCGAGTCAAAGGGGAATCAGTTTATTGTTCCAGAACTGAATTATGTTTCTTCTCCACAGTTTGGACTATCAATTCATCAAAACATATAAGACCGTTAAATTACTGTTTACTGTTTATCTATTATTATTTTCTTTTCTTTGAAAATTCCACTCGCAATTTAACAATAAAATCAGTTTTGCATAGAAAAAATGTTGATTTATTGATTTTTTCCAAATTTAGCTTGAGATTAACTCGGATTAGATAAGATATTGATAGATAATTTGACAGTACTTGTACATGGTCTAACATTGGCCTAAGCTAGCTCAACAATTTAAATGTTTGGTTCTCAAGAACTGGGCCAAAGTTGCCCCAATTCAAGGTAACATTTTCCCAAAATTTAAAAAAATTAAAAAATTGTTTAAAGTTTGTATGTATACTTTAACAAGGGTTTATATTACAGTTAAATATGTTTAAAATAATATAAACCACTTACCATATCAAGTTTTTATTGGTTTTACAATTATTATTTGCTTTTCCTGTGACATAAATATGAAAAATTGGACAAAGTTACCCCAGTTGACGGTAGATCAATATATATGCCGACTTATTCTTGGGGGCCCCTGGAGAGTACCACACCAATAATTTTACACACTTAATCATGTACTTTTTAGTGACAAACTTTTGGGGTGAAGCAGAGGCTGTCTTTGTAGCTTTACAATAGCTTGCGCTTCGCCTCTCGTCTTTTAAGAAAACTATCATTTTGTCCGACTCTCGTACAGCCCTGGAAGCCTTAGCAAACAATAGAGGCCACAACTACTACCGTATTCAAGAGTGTAGAACATTGATGGGGCATTTAATACACCGGATGTCCTTTCAGTGGATACTTGCATATTATGGCTTACCTGAAAATGAGATAGTGGGCCGTCTAGACAAGAAGGGTAAGAAGGTTTTCAGAAACTTAACAGGCCCTTGACATACCATTCTTCCAAGCTTTTTACAAAAATGACCAGCAAAAATGCTTTTAAAACGAAGTCTAATGAATCCTCTAAGAGAAAAGCCCTGGGTTACTTTATGTAAAAATTCTTTTTTTGTTCCTGACTCTCCGCGTTTTGCTGCAGTAGCATGTTTTAGACTTTTGACCGGCCACGACTGTCTCTGGGCACATCTTTCCCAGATTGGTCCGGCTGATTTGTCCGACTGCGTCTTGTGTCATTCGGGTTACTCTAGGACTGCATTACATCTTGACGCATGCCCTGCACTTTGGAATTTTAACTCCTCTTATTGAAGTTTTAGAAAGCCCGTGGTAATGGCCTAGCGGCCAACTGACTGACATTTGTGAAATAAATAAAATAACACTCTTTTTAGTCGAATAAAATCAGTCTGACACTTCTTAGAGTAAACGGAAAATTCTTCTACCATTATTTGAAAATTTATCTACATTTAATACATTTAAAAAAATTATCCACATTCCTCATTGTTTTGCAGACTTAAAGAGCGGTTAACTTAAAGGCTACGAAAAAGACTTTTATCCGCTGATTATCCATTCAAAAATCACTTACTTTGGAATGGCCAGAATTTTTCGGTCCATTTACATACGAGGACGTGAGTGGCATTGCTATATCTTAAATTTAACTATTTAGTGAGTATTCAATGTTGACGCTTGCTTGCATTTCACTGAGATGAGCTAGACTGAGCCCAATCCACCATCAGTTGTATAGAAACTTTATATTCGGTAAGTACTCTCCATATGATACAGGCGGGTTTTTTTTTTCTTGTGAGCAAGTGCTTAGTCGTGAGGCGTTATTTTTGGATGAACGTTACTAATGAACAATTGTATTCTTGGGAGGGGGGCGGAAATTTAACACTTCGTTTGAAAGTGAAAAACTTGTATGAGCTAAAATTTATTGTCAGGATTACATATATATTTATGAGTGATGTACGTGCGTTTTTTTAAAAGCATATAAACACTATAAATTGTTTCTTCTTCTTACAGAAGGCAATAGGAGAAATGCGCAAGTTGAACTCGTTGTCTGTTATCCTACTGACAAAATAATTTTAACCGGGAATAAATGTTTTTGATTTTTCTTAACGAAAAATTTTAGGATGCGATTACGATCCAGCGCACACTTTTTTCCCCCATGCCTATAAACGTCTTTTTTGTTGCTGTTTTGTTGCTAATATTACCTCTAGAGTTAAGACTTTCATGTTTCAGAGATCTTTTGACGCTGCAAGACTTGTGTCTGACGCTGCAAGCATGAATACATCAAAATCTAGTGAAATCGCTTTTTGGTGTCGGGGCTTATTCTAATGTTTATACTGCAACATCGTATAACGCATGAAAACGGGAATTTGGAAAAATAACTAAATTTTTTAAACGTGTGAAACAATGAAATCTAGACGGTCAACGGCCTTGGTATGTTAAATGCGATTCAAGAAAATTCTGGCTATAATGAAAGGGGAAAAATGCATTTTAGTCGTTCAGATACGCCACAGGGTAATCGTTTTGGATCGGTAAAACGTCACTGAGCGGAGGTCATAAATCAAAAGATATCTCAGCCTTTCATCGAGAAAGAGTTGAATACCCAAATTAATGGCAAAAGGTCTTCAGATCTATTGCCACATCTTGGTGATTAGTGAGGTGTTGATTAGATCCTTTATTTTCTGTTATCTGTTGTTAAAACAAAATATAAATAAGAAGACGTGTGCAGTGACAAAGGATGAATTTATTTATATACTTCACTCTGATTATTTAATTTACCTTGATTATTCAGACAATAGCGTAAATAATTTTTACTTTATATTATTCCTTATGTGACAGGCCAAATTTAACAAAATTACTATTCAGTAATTTTAACATCGTAGCTGTAATGCATGAAAAATGAAGTTGAACATTTTTAAAAAATATCAAAAAAGGAATGTTGTTAAGATTTTATTGATTCAGATGGATGAACTCTCAATTTTAGAAATTATGGCTCCGATGCCATTCCTGGCGGACGTTCGAAGCAAATTTATTTAACATTTTGGCTTATTATCAATCACTAATCTGCCATCGTAGGGACTTGATCTTCATAGTTCGAGACGGATGTCTTATACTGTTATCCCGGTATGTGAGGAAACATTTTTTTCAGAGTCCTTCATCAGTTAACTGAACTCTTATTGAAGCCTGTCTGAAAAACCCGTTAGTGAAGTATAACATACTTTAAGACTGTTTTGCATTTTGGATTTATATAAAATATAAACGTCGGAAACAGAACCTCGGTGCGGGAACTTCTTGGGCATGAGAAATTTTAAAAGGATTTTACACATATGCAGTAAAATAGAAAAAAATTCAGGTAGTCTCTTTTAACGAAACTATCGCAGGTTATTAACATAGGATTACTTATCATTGCTTACCTCTTTTGTATGTATATATACATATATATATATATATATATATATATATATATATATATATATATATACATATATATATATATATATATATATATATATATATATATATATATATATATATATATATATATATATATATATATATATATATACAGTGGACGCTCGTTAATTCGAACTCGGTTAATTCGAACTTTCAGTTAATTCGAACTAATCCAAAGGCCCCAAAAAACTTGTATTGGAGTTAATGTTAAAAATATCTCATTAATTCGAACTAAATTTTTATCATTTCGGTTAATTCGAAATAAAAATTTGACAAAAAAAATTCTTTTTCCTCGTTGAATGGAGAAAATACACACTGAATTTATTATTTTGTGTGTCAAAATTTCTTTTCTGTGTAAAGAGGCACATGCCTGCATTCCTAGACTATTGCATGTCCGCTAAACGGTAGTAGCTATTGTCCTACTTATTAGTGCTAAACGGAAAAAGCAATTTTCCTTTATTTGGATCGATTTTCTTAGAATTTCAGAAAAACTAGTCTTTACTACAGATTCTAGGGAGCTGCGTCAGTTATAACTGCAGTGCAGACAAGTTAATGTGGTCAAGTTTTTCTTCCTCATTGTGTGGTGTGAACGTGAAAAAATTCAGGATGTCTACACGTGGAAAGTACAAAACCCTAACTTTGGAGACAAAGGTAGAAATTTTAAAGAAAGTAGAGAATGGCGAATGTAAAACAAAGTTAGCAGCTGACTATGTAATTAAAAAATGCCTTGTCAACTAATTTGAAAGACAAGGAGTCAATTTTAGATTCATGGGAAAAATCAAAATTTGCTAGAGGAAGGAAACGCATGGGAAATGCGTCCCAAGGAGTTCTAGAAAAAGCTCTACTGCTATGGTTCCGGAATGTTAGATCTCGAAATTTTCCGATAAACGGAACCCTAGTTCTGACGAAGGCTGATGAATTGGCAAGTCGAATGGGTATTGAAGATTTTAAATGCAGTGATGGATGGCTTTCTCAATTTCAGTAAAGGTATAATATTTCTTATCAAACTGTATGTGGCCAAAGCTCTGATGTAAACGAAGACATATGCACTAATTTCGGTAGGAAACTGCCAGGGCTTTTCTCTACTTACCTGCCGAAAGATATTTTTAATGCGGCCATAATGGATAAAGCCATAATGGACTCTATTAAAACTCTGAAAGCATTTATTCAGATGGAACCTTCCTCTGAAAATGAATTGAAATGTTTACTTCAAATCGAGAAGCTGGCTGAACAATGTAGGCATCATAAACAGAACCAAACATCAATTTTACAGTGTTTCCCCAAAGTGTAATTCATATTTTTAATAAAAGTTTACTTTATACTGCATATCTTCTGCTTCAGTGATACACATTTAAAGTTATATATTTTCTCTTAACATCGGATAATTCGAACTTTTTTCTGAGAACCTTTGAGTTCGAATTATATATATATATATATATATATATATATATATATATATATATATATATATATATATATATATATATATATATACAGTGGAATCTCGATTTCTCGTTTTTCAAGGGACCGACTGAAATGAACGATAAATGCGGGAAAACGATAGATGCGGAAACATAACAAAGAAATCTGATCGTTGGGACTGGATAAAAGGAACGACACATACGGAAAAACGATGGATCCGAAAACGATCGATCGAGATTCCACTGCATATATATATATATATATATATATATATATATATATATATATATATATATATATATATATATATATATATATATATATATATATATATATATATATATAAATATAATATATAATATATATAATATATATATATATAAATATTATATGTATATATATGTCCAAAAGTAAAACCGTCCCATCCAAAGGTAAGTTTGCTGAAATCGTATGGTCACTACGTGCAGTCCCGCATGCACCAGAATGTCACACAGATTCAGTACGAAATTTAGGGTCATTGTAAACTGTCAGTACTTACTCCATCAGGAGTAAGACTAGGGCACTTACCCATGCTCCTCTTGGCCTCAACAAGTGCAGTTTCCAACTGGACCACGTCGGGATGGGGGTAACCGATGCCGATCACAATACATCCTACAACTCCAATAGAGGACACAAGTCCCCTAAGAGAGTCATAATTATTCCCGCCATTACCTGCACTCTTATGAATTTCACCATCACTATTGAACTGAGTGCTATTGAATTAGAGTACGAATTATAGTCGTACTGTATTATTGTATCAAATTCCATAGTGGCGAAGACTCCGAGATCTCATTCATCTCCAGTCCCCCAGCGGCAGCAAATTGAACTAAGAACAGAGTTAAAACATTTTCTTTAACGTCTCGTACCCCTCTAGAGGTAAGTACAGCGAAATTTCTTCCGAGTGTTAAAATGAGAGGGTGCAGACCCCGAAATTATGGTTAAAAGCATTAGCTACGCACATCTAAATTTGCACCGAAAGTACATCATGGAGGGCGCAGGCCCGAAATTCGCTCTGAAGCCTACGAATATAATCGTACCGTATTATTGTATCAAATTCGATTCACTGATACTTGAAAGAGCACCAGTGTAAGGAATTATCACTATACCTGATACGAATATACCAAATTTTGTCTTATATCTAAATTATATGAAGTATTATATGAAATACAAGAAGTGTTAAAGAGTCAACAAAATCATGATATCGAGCCTTATTTTCATAATTCACCAGTCATAGATAATTTGATTTACGATCAATGAAATTTTCAAATAGAAGATTTAGCAAGTTCCGGAAGCTCTCCTACTTAATTAGAGTCTAATGCAAATGTAGTGTCCACTGCACTGTGTTCCTTTGATGGTATAGGTCCAATGAAATGCATAAATGATCAGTCATCTATTAACAATGCACACCAAATTATTTATTTTTAAACATAATTTTAAAGAAAAATTAATCAGATCTAGATCAGCTTACAGCATTCCTCCAGATCTCCGATCACACACTACGCATTTTGTATTTCTTCATTTATATGAGTACCGTCTATGATATCAGCCAATCATTTTGATTGGCGAGAATGACCACGGAGTCAAATGCCATTACATATAGCGGCTTCCCATACCATAAGTTCTCAAATATTACACTTCAGTACGCATTTGTCATCTAAAATATTCACAAACAGGACAAAAGCTTGTAAATTTCTTCCCCTGTAACCAAAATTTTCAGTAATTTAGCTGATACATACGATACATATACAGGGCCCGACTTAGCCTAATTGGGGCCCGGGGCAAAAACTTCTTTTGGGCCCCCCCCTCTGCTTCACTACTTCAGTAATGAAGAACTTAATACTTAATACTAAACTTTCTATTCAATTTGGGGGCCCCCTTCTGATGTGGGGGCCCGGGGCAACTGCCCCGTATGCCCCTGCCTTAGTCAGGCTCTGTACATATAAGTTAATACCGAAAAACCTACTGATACATACAAGGGACAATTCTCAGATGCTATTGCATAAAAATTCCCCAGCAATAATACATATGGCAAACGTGTTTTCGTTATGCGACCCTGCTTTGCGGACATCCCTTGATGCGGATGTGGACACTATTTTCCCAGTCCGCCACAATGCATAATAGAACCCTTATTATGTACACTGGACGTTGGAAATAGAACCTCGGTGCGGACACTTCATGGGCATGAGAAATTTTAAAAGGATTTTACATATATGCAGTAAGATAGAAAAAAATTCAGGTAGTCTCTTCTAACGAAACTACCGCGGGTTATTAACGTAAGATTACTTATCGTCACTTACCTCTTTTGTATGTATATATGTATCTATCTATCAATCTACGCTGCTCAAAAAAATTAGGGGAGCAAGCAAAGAAGTTAAGAAAACCGTGCGAGACAGCCACCTATTGGCATAAAATGGATAGTACACGCGTATCAATGCGCAATACAGAAAAAAAGACGTAAAAAATTTGTAATTAAGCTTTAATTCTTTGAAAATATGGAAAAAACATGAAAAGATGATTTAGGGCAACAATTTGGTTACATGTAAACGATAAAAAAAAGTATTGTTTAGAAATGATGCAAGATTTTTAATATGGCGTGTGGTCTCCTAGAACAGCTAAGACTGCTGCACACCTGTTTTTCATGGATGCGATGATGTTATCGATAAGACTTTGGGGAATACTGTTCCACTGCTCAAGAAGGGCAATCTCCAAGTCTCGGAGAGTAAAAGGAGGCCTTGGTCTCGCAGCAATGCGTCGTCCTAGCATGTCCCAAACATGCTCGATTGGATTCAGGTCAGTAGAGCACGCTGGCCATTCCATACGCTGTATTGTTTCAGCTTCAAGCATGTTCTCTACAAGACGAGCTGTATGCGGTCTGGCATTATCATGCTGGAAAACAAAGGAATCTCCAATGGCTGCAGCGTAAGGTATGACATGAGGTCTCAGTATCTCGTCTGCATATCTTCGGGCCGTCAAAGTACCTTTCCGAATGATATGCAGGTCCATACGTCCACCTATGCTGATTCCACCCCGTACCATAAAACCAGCTCGTCTGTATTGTGACCTTTCACGGAGGAATGTGGGATTATTTCGAGTGTCCCTTTCCCTCCATACCAAAACATGTCGGGTATCACACTCCAGACTGAATCGGGACTCGTCTGTAAACAGCACTTGGCTCCAATCATGTTGCTCCCAATCTCGATGTTCAGCAGCCCATCTTCTTCGAGCCGCACGGTGGCGTGAGGTCAACGGAATGCAGACCATTGGCCTACGTGCATAGAGACCTCCCTGATGAAGCCTATTACGTACTGTTTGGCTGGACACCCTTCGTCCTGTTGCCAAGAGCCGACGAGCTGTTAACAGTATATACCGGTTATTAGAACAGAAAGCAAATAAAGTAAAGATGATTTTCACTCACCTTCCTTTTCATCGGTGATGCTACTCTGTCTATCTAAAATGATCACCTAGAGTTGTAGGGTTCTTATTTATTTACACAAAAAAACAATAAATAAATATTCGATTCTACTGAAGACAGACACATCTTTAATAGACGAAAACACAAGCCACACTCTGGTTACATAAAAACAAGAATAACAAAATTCTCCCCTAGCGGGAGACAATCTAAGTACACTGTGACGCAACATATTCTCCCCCCTTTTTTGGGTCGTATTAAGACTCAAAAAATGTAGTTTAGTTAAGTCAAGAGTCCAGGCGTTTAGGCACCCGTATTTTCCTACCATACCTGGTCACATGTTCTCTCAGCTCACCATCAGGAGTGATACGTCTTCCAACAGGCGGAATTTTGGGGGAATGTGCATCCGACATTCCTTGACGACTGGTGCTAGCAACCACTGTAGGAGATGAGTCAGTAGCCACCGAAGAGGAAACAGGAACCACCGGAGGAGAGTCAGGAACCACTGGAGGAGAGGAATCAGTAGTAATCACAATCGACTGCAGACGCTCTAAGCACACATTAGATGGATCAGGCTGTATCTCTAGAGGGAAGACTCTTTGCACAGGTCTGATTAAAATAGAGTTGTTACACTTTAACTTAAGAGTACGAATTTTTCCATCCTTGCCCCGGATTACCTCTATCGCTTTTCCCAAAGGCCAATAGACCCTCTTCTTATTCGGATCTTCAATGAGAACAACTTCTCCTATGACGAATTCTTTAGCTTTTGCTTTTGGTCGACCTTGAACTAACTGACTTAAATATTCTTTTCGAAAGCGCGATTTTAAGTCCTGAAGAAGTTTCTGGCGATATTTTACTCTTCTTTGAAATTTTGAAAATTCACTCTATCTATAGCTATATCTTAGCTATATCTGCCACATAAAAAACTGGATTTTGTGTCAAGAACATTGCTGGTGTTAACGGTACCAAATCAAGAGAATCTTCTGATACGAAAGTCAGAGGTCGGGAATTAATTATTGCTTCTATATCGCATAAAATCGTAGAGAGTTCATCGTAAGTCAAAATAGTTTTGCCCAAAGATCGTCGCAGCAGCTCTTTTATCATCCGCACGATCCTCTCCCACCAGCCTCCCCACCAGGCCGCTGTAGGAGGATTGAATTTCCACTTAATTTTGTCTATTTCTGTCTCATGCTTAATTTTGTTCCAATTTAAATTTTGGAGTTCCCGAAAAGCTCCCCTGAAATTCGTTCCGTTATCACTATAGATAGTATCAGGTCTACCTCTGCTTGCGATAAATCGACGAAGGGATAGTAAAAAGTTCTCAGTTGACAGAGAAGTAACAATGTCCAAGTGTATTGCGCGAAATATCGCACAAGTATAAAGAACTATCCATACCTTTTCACCTTTTCGAAGATATAGAGGTCCAGCCAGATCAATTCCCACCACTTGAAATATATTTACATCTTTGACCCGATCGGCAGGAAGAGTCACCGGTTCACTCACAGTCGGTTTAGCATTGTACCTTCGACATCGAACACAGTTTTTGACAACGTTTCTTATGGATTTTCGAGACTTTAAAATCCAAAATTTTTCTCTAATAATTGATTGAAGAATCTTAACACCTGCATGGTGATTCTTTTTGTGAAAGTATTCAATGAGTCTCTTTGTTAGCGTGCATTCACTGGGTAATAATATAGGCGCTACAAAGTCTAGATCATCATTTCGCTCAGTGATTCTAGTTTTCACGCGAATTATCTCTTCATTGTCTTGAAACGCATTTTCAATGGGAACAGTATTGAGATCTGGAAAGTAAGTTTGTTGAACTGAGCGTATAAGAGCCTTTTCTGCAGCCTCAATTTCCAAGACTGAAAGTTCGTGAGATTTTCTATTTTCAGCCGTTATGCGAGAATTATTAATGAATCTTAAAATCCATGCGATTAGACGAATTATTGAATGATAATCAGAGAATTTAGTACAATACCAAGGAATAGATTCCTCTGTCACATTCACGCAATTCAATTTTACTTTCCTGCGTTCAGAATCGAGATCATCTTTTTTACAAACTATTTCCGTAACCGGCCACGTTTCACGTGAATTAAGTAACCACGGCGGACCCTCAACTCAATTAACGTCTAACAACTGTTTTGGTAAACACCCACGTGAAATCAAATCAGCAGGGTTCAAAGTCCCTGGCACGTGTCTCCAATTTTCATGTGGTGCAATTTTATTAATGAACTAGCGGCCCGTTCCGACTTTGTCCGGGTTGAACAAAATATTATACCAATAAATTTCCAGTTGATAGCCAATAAATTGTAAATGTTTTTTTACCTTAATAATAACCTAAATAATACCTTAAATTAATTGTATGTTAGTTAATAATTAAAATAAATTTTTTTTAAGAAAAAGGCTTGCCAGAGAACGGCTAGGTTCGAACCGCTAGCGTCAGAACAGAAGCCCACCGCCATAGCACCACGATAAGGATCGTTGAAGACTTCGGAACAAAAAGCGGTAGAAGACAGTAGCGGAAGCAATGGAGATTGTTAGGATTAAGCCCCTAACTTTATTTCTACTGATCAGATATCTATACTAATAAAGGGACAAGTGGATGTCGGATCACGTGACCGTAACTCATCCGGGCGGGCCACTCCTCGAAAAAAAAATGGCCGACAAATATACAGGAAAATCGTTGTATTTTTTTTCTCATGAAAGTACATAAATGTTACATATTTGGAAAGAGCTTCGAAAACTGATAATTTTTTCTGCGTACACTTATTCTGTTAATTCAATAGTTTTAGAGATATTTGGATTCTAATGAAGCGTCATCGCGCGTCATCGCTCTTTGACGATGTAAACAAAGGGTGATTCGTTCACAACATGATTCTCACTAAAAAATGAATCACTGAAATGAAATGTGTCGCCGTGTCTTTTTATTTGAAAAACTAAATATTGAAATTGTTTAATAATAAAAATACTTTATTGAAACTAAATAGATATATACTGATTTTTGGTGGATTTACTGATTTAGATGTGAAATGATTACATTTGGTATTTTTTTCCTTTCTATATTTCTTGACAAATCTGGTTGAAACTTCGTATACTTATGTTTTGAAGCCTGGAGATAATTCTAATATAAGTTTGGAAGCTTTAAAATGCTTATATATAAATACAGTTTTTAAATAATATTTCATCTGAAGGCGTTGGAATCCATCTATTTATTATAATTAACTCACAAAACACAGTTTATATAAAAAGCGGACTGTACACGAATTTCACACACAAATATTTATTTTAAACATAGCACTGAGCTTAGCGAACTCTCTGGCCGCCATTACTCCACACATACCTCTTTTTCCAGTTCCGCGGGGAACGCAACAGCCACACCACACATAGGTTGCGGCGTACATGAATTTAGCCCGCATGAGTTGGGGCCTTAACATACCGCCGGCCTTGGAAGAATCCACAGGGATCTTCCAATTTACGTTTTTTTTCTTTTCAATACACATTATTAGTCCAATTATACATGTTAATCACAGGGCAATTGATTCAAATTATATGACATTAAATATACAATAATACAAAATATCACACCTCTAGGTTTAAGACAGCAATTTTTGTAATTGGCCGTTTAAAAGTTCCTGTCTGAGTTTTAACATTAACTAAACGGACTCTCTGATCCTTACCAAGGAAAACATCAGTAATTTTACCCCTTCTCCATGTGCAAAATGGTAGATGGTCTTCTTTAATTAGCACAATTTTCCTGACCGTGGTTCTACCACCTAGGGGCCAAAATTTAACTCTTACAGAATTTAAAAGGGCCTGAAGGCGAACACGCAACTGTCTCACATGAAAGGTATAAAAAATTACATCACTTAATCGGCCGTTGGGGATTACAATTAGATGCTTATGTTCGAACGGCAAGGAAGCCTTTTCCAATCTACCACCTACACAAAGAACTCCTTGATTATCTGCAAACACATTTAAACAATTTAGCTCACTTACAACAGATCCCCTATCCACAAATACCCTTTGAGTATTCTTTAAGACACAAATCTCAGCGTTCTTAATCTCCTCATAGGTAAGTGGTCCTCTTTGCCGTTTTTTCTTTTTACAATTTGCAGTGAACCTGCGAATATAGCTATAAATTCTAATTAACTTATCATAATTATTACTCAAATTTAACAGTTCATCAAAAAAAAAAAAGAAATTTCAGAACTTAAAATTATACACTTAGAGTCACTAGAATTTAGATTTTCTGCTACTTCAGCAGTTTGGTCGTGCTTTAGTTCTTTATTGAACAGATCCATGTCTATGGGCTTAAGTTCACGGTCAGCATTAGGAATACATTCAGTTGTCTCCGGCCATTCGAGGGTAAATGTTGGCCCATGCCACCACAAGGAATGTTCTTGTAACACAGCTGGTGAACACTCGCGAGATATTATATCTGCAGGATTTTCAGCAGATGAAACATGTCTCCGTTGAGAGATCTCTGAAAGTTCCTTATCTGTTAATTTCCTCATTGGAGCAGAAGTTACAATATGATCACCAGAACAGTGACCACGTAAATTTCCATTATAATCACACCTACTGCTTCCATCTAGTGGGAAATCTTGTGAGCACCAGGCACATTCTGGATCAGCAGTAATACAATCACCACAAGTTTCTTTAGAAACACATGGAATACCAGTTAAATTTCAAGAAGATTTAGCTCTCTGAGCGTGAACAATTAGTTGGTCATCAGCATCCAGTTTGTATTTGAAAGCAAACTGACGGTCGTTGTCATCTCGGAAAACACACAATTTTTCTTCATCTTTGATTTCAACTTTGTCAACGCCAGTTGTACTAAATGTACAAGCAGTACAATTCTCTGGAGGAACATCATTGTCATCAGGAAATATCTGACATCCAACACAATCACTAACATCATCACACCTCAGAGTGCAAGTTGGGCAACTTTCGCAATCACAATGCCCACTGCACATTTTTTCAGTACCAGGTTGAATACAATTTTGAACGGAAGTACTACAACTGTAGTCATTTTCTTTCCAACCCTCTAGACATTTCCATTTTCCACAGTTGCAGATTCCATGATATAGACAACTAGAAATCCTTCCCTCAAATCTATCACATTCACAAAACTGACCATGTATCTTCTCTTCGGGATTTTGACGCTTTAAGCACTCACAGTCACCACATCTGCAAACAGCTCTTCGAGAGCATGGCTTTTTATAATTTCCAAAATAGCATCCTAAGTCATCGGGTGCTAGATCCCTAGATTTTGTATCACATTCACATTCTCTGCCATCTTTATCATCTTTCACTCTTTTATTACTTGATTCCTTATTTAAATTGTTCTTTTCTCTAACTAATCCGCAATGAACGGAAACCTGAGAACATGGACTAGAAATGCTTCCACTTATCAAGTAGCCAAAAACAGAATTTTGGAGAATTAAGTTTGTATTTGAAATATGTAATCTTCCCTGTCTCAATAATTCCAAACACACTTCTGATCCGAGAAGCACATGAATGCTACTTCGTTTATAAAATTCAGGATCAGCAAGATTTATCATTTCTGGCATTGGTATATTTAAAAGATTGATGTTCTGATTTGGAATTAGATTCGTTACTTGCGACACAATAAAAAATTCCAACTCTCTATAGTAGTTCTGGGACTCATTAAATAAAATAGCAGTAGTGCGATAGGCTACATTCATTGAATTTCCAGTAATACCTGTCACAGATAAATTTTTTTTCTCCTTCTTTAAACCTAATTTCTCAGCAAACACATTAGATATTAAACTTATTTCGCTACCGCAGTCGAGTAATGCCCGCGAAGTTGCAAACACATTACTGACTGGATTGCTAATGCTGACTAAAGCAGTAGTGAGCATTACTCTTTTTTCTTTCTTTTTTGTTATCACGGTGAATGAATTTTGCACAGGCTGAAACTCTGTCACCCCTTGACTCCGTTCCACATCTGAATTTAGCCGGGTCAGTTCAGAATCTTTCTCGCGAGAATAGCCCGACAAATAATTATGCTCCTTTGAGCTATCACAAACTGAGGGAAAAGTATTATCTGGTTCGAATGACTTAGCCTCCGCGTTCAACATCTGCGTTTGGTTTGAAGGGGGGGGGGGAATGCTCTCTCCCTCGGAATGTGCAGTAGGGAATTGTGCTTTATGTTACATTCTAAGCAAGTATATTTTGAAGTGCAATTTCTTACTGTGTGACCATTTTTCGACAAGCAATTAAAACATAACTTGTGTTTCTTCACGAACTCGATTCTGCCGTGAACACTCATTTTCAGAAAATTGACACATTTATACAAGTTATGAAAGGCGTCTGAATTGCAACAAATACACTTAAAACTCGAATTTTTCACATAAGAAACTAATGTTGTTACTCTTTGATTTTGTGGATACTTTTTTGGATACACAACACTATTAGATGTATTTGAAGACTGTAGGATACGAGCATAGTCCTTTAAGAATGAAATAAGCTCGGGCAATGTTGGTAGTTCATCCTTTTTACAATTTCTTTCCCACCAAAGCCTTATAGTTGAATCTAATTTTTGCATCAAAATGTACGCTAACACAGTTTCTGAGAATCCTTCAATCTTTTGCTCTAAGATTTCTAATGAACGGATGCATTCAGTTGTAGTATCTACTAATTTAAGTATGGAATATGAATTATCATTGGATAGCTGAGGGATCGTCATAAACCTTTTTAAATGAGCAAATACTTGATCCTTTTTATTGGAATATCTTTCTTCCAAAAGATCCCACGCAATTTTATAATTTGCATCACTTATTGAAATAGACTGAACGATTTTAGCTGCGTCACCCTGCAAGGATAATTTTAGATAGGAAAGTTTCTGTGAACCAGATAAGCTCGAATTGTTGTGAATCTCTAAAACTGAGCCAGTCTTGTATATTACCATTAAATGATGGTAAATTTAATTTCGGTAATCTCACATTTTCCAGATTGCTAACTTCCGACAAATTTGAAGTAGATTTATTTACAGCTAATAAACTTAATTGATTCTTACCAATATCCACAAATTATCAATACTGTCATTAACTGACTGTTGTTCTTCGATAACCCATTTAATTGTGCTAAGATATTTAAGTGTAATAAGACGACAGACGACACGACGCAAGGTTTGTTAGTGCTTACGATTCGTACTGGTAAAAATTTTACATAATACGGCCTCAACATCACATTTAGCTTTCATTTGTCATCTTTCGTTCAGTTTTCGATGGAGAGCAAAAGCAGTGATGAGTTTTTGTCAAACACTTGTGAATTTTGTGAAAAAAGGTTTACAAAGAAGAAAAATATTTATCAACATATTAGAAATATTCACAAGATTGATTCAGATATCGCAGGCAAATTGAATTGTCCATCATCGGGATGCAAGTTAACATTTGTCTACTATAAAGATTTAAGGTTACATTTAAACCTCTTTCCATCACTTATATATTGACTGTGAAGAATTGACTCTCAAAACGCATAATGAAATTCATAGAAGTCATAGGAGAGTTCAAGGGATGGGATGGGAAATAAATGATCCCATGATTCAAGAAATAAATGTAAATAAGGGGCAAATACGCTCCCAAAGATGTGTAAAATTATTTTATGATGTACAAAAATTAAAAGATTGTGAAATATGTGAGTTGAAATGCACTTATTGTAAACACTGTATTCATGAATATTCATGTTCATGCATTGAATATGGCATAAAATTAAACATGTGTAAGCATATTCATGCTATTTGCTTAAGAAATGAATCTGATGTGAAGTTATGTAAAAGAGAAGAGGATTATGTCATAAAAGACTTGACAAAAGTGAGTGCTTTAAAAGCCTAACCTCCTCAGATGTAGGACTTAAATCATAGAAGAACTTAATCATAGAATTCAGAAGTTTACTTGAAAGTCTGGTGCTCTGATGCATTTAAAGACATGTAAACAAATGTTATATGTCTTAGATAAATAATTAGACATAATAATAACTGATAGATGGCAGCACTGAAAAACTTATTTTTGGCAGCCAATCAGATTTGCCAGCCGGTTAGAGATTTAACGGCTCGTCTCCTCTTCCATTGACTTCGGCGGTTCAAAGAGTTTTGAAAGCTGAGGATCAGTGCACTGCACGCGCCTCGGCCGTCCGCGTATATCGGTACCATTCGCGATATCCTGCTATGCTCGGTTCGCGAGATTAGCCCGTCCCCGTGTCTGAACAAAAACCAAATTTGACAAATCTACAGATTACAATCTTTCGTTTAAGACTAAAATGAAGTAAATCGATGCAGTAGTTTTCTCTCACGGACTGCCCAAAAAGTCGTTTTAGCAACTTAAATATATGATGTGAAATATGAATTTTGCATTTCCTGAATGTACAGAAAATAATTTTAAAAATAAATCATATCCTGTTAGGACTGATTTTAAATGATACATATTTCTCAGAATCAATATTTTCAAGAAGCGTAGTTGGTGGAATATTATCCCCCAATATTCAAATGGCCGGGCGCTGGCATTCGGTACCAGTGTTTGTGGGTTTGAATCCCAGTCTTGGCATGAATGTTTGTAGCCGTTCAGAATCGGCTTCAAGCAGTAGGTCCCGGTCTAATTAGCCCTTGTGTAGCAAAAATTGACCTTATCGCTCTAAACCAAACCCAATATTCAAATACATAATAAAATTCATTTGACAGGAAAATAACATTTCCTGCTATTCTCTAAAATTTCAATGTAATGTGATAATAGCATAGCCCACTGACAGAGTAAGAACATGATTTCATTGTCACCCGTGCACAGAGGATTATTGCATGATATAATAATATGCATATATTTTTATTTTGAATATTTTGAAAATATTTTTTCATTTGGATAAATGAGACCAGTTTTTCAAAGTGACATCTTATCTTAATACTGGGTAATGCCATCCAAAGGTAATATATCCATTTGATTGTGGTTTAAAAAATAAGAGGGGATAGTCTGTCATCTTTTGCTCAAAGCTTCGAACTTTATCACACCAATCATGCATGGTTATTTAATATTAGTCTGTACTTACTTACCTCTGTTTGGGATAGAAAAAATGGAACACAGTGGATAATGATTGTTATTAAAAAAAATTTAAATTTTCACTGATATCAACATCCACAGAGTAATGAAGACATGCGTAAAGAATCCACAGACTAATGAATTGCATCATGATGTTAGTGGAGTTTTCTTAGCAATACGCATATAAATAGGTTTATGTAACAGGTAAATAATGCTTCGAAAACTGTAAAAAAATTTTAAATTCAATATTCTAAACATTTTATGAAAGATGAGAGTATTTAGAATACCTTGAAGGTCTGAATTCAGTCTTCAAGAAGTGTAAACATTTCTGAACTTGCTTCTTTCTTTTTTTTAAGAATACATGAACACATTAAACAATAAGATTTACTGAGTAGAAGGGAAAGATGTGCGAGATGTTTATTTTTTTTCATGGGATGAAAAAAGTTATGATTTATAATAAGATGCAAAACAAACTATGATCACTTTGATGATTTTCTGTTTTGTGACAATCAGCTTATGATCAAATACATAATAAGAATATATATTTTCTTTATCACAAATGTGGGTTAATATATAGCAAAATATAAAAAAAAATGTTTTATACTTTTTTACATCTTACATTTCTAATGAAAAAGTATTCTAAGTTTATGAAAATTTAAAGTTGAGATTTTGCTGAAATAGACATTTCATATACTAAGGGATATAACTGGCCAAACATGTACCTTTTTGATATTTCTTTGCATAAACTACAGTCTGTGTTTCAAAAACTTAAATCTAACACCTGTTAATTTTTGTAATTACCTAGGTTTTTTTTCTTCCCATTAGTATATTCCTGAAACAGAAAATTCAGTACAGGATTAAATATGAATAATAAAATAGAGCATATGTAAATTTTTATGGATCAAATTGACCTAACTCTGGAAAGATATATGATTTTTGTAAAGATACATAACTGGAAAAGAACAGTACTTTTTCTTCATTTGATATTGAAGGAGCATTATTTTTACTTCCCTCGTGATGGGGTAGGATACAAAATTTGTCACTGCCATCCAGTATAGTAAAGACATTAAAGGTTCTATTTAAAGCTTTTTTTACCTTGATTTATAAAATATATAGTAGTCTAACTTATGGTTTCTGAATGCACTGGTTTTGTTATGATTAACTTTAACATCTTTTATTGAAAATAAATTTTTTATCTCTTACTGGAAAACTAGAAAAAAGATAAGAATGAAGAAATTTTTTCCTGAAAGTGATTAAGAATGATGGACAGAAATGTTAATTTGTATAAATTTGATGAATGAAGTTGGTTCCCACAATATAAAACTTGATTATGTATTATGTTTAAACTTTTTGTATTATGTCATTCACTTATATATGTTTATAATTTGTATTGTATAAAGAATTATAAATTTGATCTCTTGAATAGTTTTAGATGTGTGTTTCAAAAATTACTTTTTCATTCTTGTTCAGTTTTTAAATATAACATTTCTTATTACTGTTTTTTGTTTAAATGACAAGTTTAGATATAACTACAAAATGTGCTATTTGTTAAAATTTTGAAAGATATTTTATAACCCATATAAACCTAATATTGTTTCAGAACTGGGCCTTTTTATAAGCCTGCAAACCAGAAATTGCTTTGGCTTTCTATGGTAAATATAATTTATTAAATTTTCTAATATTTCTTGCTATTGCTTTTAAGGTATATCACCCATTATAAAAAAAAAATCTGAAATAAAAATATGTATTTAAAATAAAGATTTCAATGACTAACAATTGTTTTGAAATTTCATGACATAAAATCTGTACAAAATCTATAGATCTATATCTTGTTTTACACAGGTAACTTCCTTTACTGCTTCCTGAAAAGAATCTGACATTGTAGGGACATCATCCTGGTGCAAGCAATGCCACATGAATTTGGAAAGATAAGAATCAAAGTGATCCTTAACTTTCTGAATGCCACATAAGGAACACTTAATGAGTTCCACATCTCCTCAATGATCTCGTTTTGGGAATTGCATGCCATTCAGCAATCAGATGACAATAGTTCCCAGATGCACGTACTTGCACAAAATACTCAACAACACAACCTTTCCTCTATTATCAAAAACTTCCACAAACAACTTATTCGTACCTCTCAATACCATTTCCTCATTTTTCCCAATTATATTTTCTTTATGCAGATTTACTTTAATTGATTTTGACAATGATTCCTGGTCCACCAAGCATGACACTTTCGTGCACTACACTATCAACACACTCACCTACAAAAATTCATTCAATCAGTTAGTGTTTTTTTATACCTCCAATTCATGTGTTATCCAAGAACAATGTGTTTCTTTAACCCATAAATAAGTTAATTTTAAAACCATAATTAAATCTAATTTATTCTCTAATTAGCAAGTAATCCAACATGCATACAGTATTCAATCGCACTTCTCTTCCCTGCATTCTGCAAATCTTGAAATAAGAAAAATCCAAATTAACTCGCCCATTCTGTACAACAGAAATCATTCTTAGCAATGAAAAGCATGTCCAGTCTATGGAACTGCAAATCCCAGAAAGAACATTTCACAGATTAATTTTTTTAAATAGCTGTGATTTAAAAATCTGGATTAAACTAGTCTACCAGTTAATAACAATCCCTGATTGACTATGAATTATTCAAACTGTGGGCAATATATGGCTAACTTCAAAGCATTTAATAAACATGACCTACATTTGGCACTTTATCACCATTTTGGCAAAAATATATATATATAAAAAAATCACCCAAACAATAAAGTGGCTGTGGTGCCGTGTATTGAGTATCAGCCAAAAAGGATGTGGTGCAGGATGATGGCTGAATGGCTAGGGTGCTGGTATTTGGTCTGTAGGTTCAAGTCCCACTGTTGGCATGGATGTTCGTAGCCATTCGGAATCGGCTTCAAGAAGTAGGTCCTGGTCTAATTAGCCCTCGTGTAGCAAAAAACATCCGTAGTGCTCCAAACCAAAAAAGTTGTGTAAATTGACTACAGCAGTGTATCAGATCAGCAATTTACCCAGTTTCTGTTATATATGGCAGCCTTGTAAAAAAATAAAAAAAGGAATTATAGTTTAGTTTGACTGACCTTCATTTTTGTGTAAGAAATTTGACAAACCCCATAAAACAAATCATATGACAGTTAGAAATTATCCAAACAAATGCGTAATTGCTAAAATTATTTTATTTTTTTTTGTTTGGCTTTATAGCCAGAAGTGCCAAATATTTGTCTCTGAATTTTCAAACTTGTTTTTATAAATATCAAATCTTTAAGAGGTGTATTTAAGATTTTTGTTCTTTTATTTTCTATGATTACATTTAAAGAAAAAAATTTCTTAGCTAAATGATGTGTCCAATGAATCTCGTTTTGACTGCCTATCTGTTGTGGATTTGGGTTCATGCAGAAGATAAGGCTACTGAAAGAGTAAACCAGAAGGCTGAAAATATACGGTGTGCAATTGCAGGTAAGTGTTAATTTTTTTAAAAATATATATTTCTTGTACTCAGTTATACGTTAAATAATTAAAAATAATGTATGATTACATTATTTTTAATTATTTAACGTATAACTGAGTACAAAAAATCTATATTTATATGTTTTATATATTTTATTATGGCATATACAACTTGTGCCATAATAAAATTTAAGTACCACAAATCAAAATTTTTGCTTATTGGAAAGATAAAGGAGAATGCTCTGAAGAGAGTTATGTATGTATACATATTGAATCCATCAAAATTTTATTAGAAAATTTAAATATTTTTGAGAGAGAGAGAGGGGGGGGGGGGGTTAAACATGTTTTCTAAGTATTTTTATCTTGTTCATAGATTGAGAGAATTTCTTTTGCTGTAACGATATAGTTTTACAGATATTTATTAAAAAAATAGATATGGTCTGTGAAAAGTACCATTCTATGTGTACCATTCTCTTATGCAGCTATTATCAAATAATTAAGACTGCTGAAGTGATTTCTCTCTAAAGCTCAATAATATCTGAATGTATTGAGGGTATCAGTATTGTATTTTTTCTTTTATGATTCATCATATTTCAATTAGGCAAATTTATCAAATGCATTTACTTTTTGGAGAGAATAAGGTCAATCAAATTCATATAATAGTTATGAGTAATTTACTAAATGGTATGCTATTTAATTTTCTTAAATATGTAATGAAATTCTAATTTTTAAATGTTTCATAGATGGTGTTAAAGCACTTCGATCCTGTTCAAATTTTGAAGACATTTATTTAGATCCTTGTGAAAATCCGCAATGTAAGTTCCATAGTTGCCATGTCTTACAAAATGCCACATCCATATGTTTAAGATATGAAAATGCTGTGTAACATCTTTTATTTTATTCATACCCTAAATAGTTTTGAAAAATTATAGTTTAAAATTTATCTGTTTATGATCATCTTATTTTGAAGTTTATTTGCTCTATATATTGTGTCATTTCAGTACATACTTATTTTTGTTTCAATAATATTAATTAAAAATTACTTGAAGCTTTGTAAGGTAGATTGTATGTTTATCTGAATTAGAAGAGTTTTTTTTTTATATTATATTTATTATGAGAAAAATGCAGACAAATATAAAATTCACTCTTCACTAGGAAAGTTATGAAAAATATAAATTATGCTTTTTAAGCCTGAACTATTTATTTCCTATAAAATATGAACATTTTAAGGTAAAATGTCTGTTTTGATTAGGTGTTGCAGAAGCTGCAAACTTGATTGTTCATTCATACGATGAATTGAAACAAAAGCCTTCAAAGCCTAAAAGTCGGTTACATTTGTATAAATATGAAAAGTAAGCACTCAAATTATTTAAAATATTTTTTCTTCTGAATGTTTTGTTTAAATGCTTAATGCTATGTAATGTTATTATTGATGAAGTTTTAAAATTAATTATTTGCAGCCTACAGCCCAGTGTAGTTTCTGAATTTGAGAAAAGAGTGATTTTTGCCAATAGCCAAAATTTTGCCCGCTTGCTGATGGAAACACCAGGAAATCACATGACTCCATCTATTTTTGCATCTACTATTGAAGAAAAATTTAAGAACACTGCAGTGAAAATTATTATTAGGTAAGTTTTATATTGCCGAACTAAATATTTTATTCTCTTATTTTTAGCTTCAATTTGGTTGCCATTCCTCTCAATCTCCCATTTCCCCCTTTTTGAGATTAAAAACATGGGATGTTAGCCTTTTATATTATTTATATAATTTTTGTAAAAAGGCAAAACATTCTTTGTCTTGAATAATTGTCATTTTTTCATAATGGTCTGTTATACATGTGGATGAAGCAAGTGGCAATGTAACAACCTATTACTAGGCAAGGGCTTGGATCTTCCAATCTGGGATGTAGGTATGCCCCTTAACATTTAGATGCATTATATATTGTCACTATGCATTTGCAAAAACAATTCCTAATTACATTTTGGTTGTACACTGTGAGTTCCTACCTTTAGTTTCGTCCTTACTGCATCCAATATTGCTTAATCCGCAACATTGTTACCTGGTACTCTTAGAGTCTGATTTGTAATTAAATTTTTGGCAAAGTACTTCTTTAATGTTATGATTTGTAAGAATACAGGGGAATGTATCCTTGAAATTGGTTATTTTACTTTTAATAAGTGTATAACATTTTTCATTCTAAATCTGTTTTCATAAATACTACCATCATTTAATCATTTTTTACCATACCTCAACACAGAGATAAAGACTGGATTGAGTCTATGAAGATGGGGTCATTCTTGAGTGTAAGCAGAGGTTCTGATGAGCCTCCTAAATTTGTTGAGCTTCATTATGATGGGCTTCCTGGATCTGAGGGAAATGTTGCATTTGTTGGAAAAGGAGTTACTTTTGATGCGTAAGTATTTACCAGATTTTACAGAGTTATAAGTGTTATCTGTTCTTGACTGATTGTGGGTTTCCTCCAGTTGTGCATAATTTTAAGTCTTTCTTTCCTAGTTAAACTACCAAAATTAATATGAAACTATCATACATCTTATATTACCTTCAAATTGCTTATCCATATTTATGTAGTTGTAAACATAACTATGGACAGTTTTATCCTAAGTATAAATATCTTGGAAATCTATTAAAACAGTAAGTTGCTAGTTGGGAAGTAATATATATTCCAGTGATCAAAGGATCTGACATTATCAGGGCTGGTTTCATCCCTTTTTCTTTTACCCTTTTTTTTTAATTATACAGTTAACTAGACTATGACTTTTGAACTAGATTTAAAATCATAATAACCACACTATATCCATTAAAATAGTGTTTAAAAGAATTTATTGACCTGTGGAACTTGTTCTCATGATATTTTTAACAATGGTGTAAGCCCCTCCCCCCCCCCCCTTTCTAGAATTGCCTTCTATATGCCCTCACAAATATATTTTTTTTTTTAAATCCCGACTATTAGAGGAAAATTAACATTTAACTAGGTAAGGATATTTTGAAAATTAATGGAAAATAGAAACTTTAGATACCAAGGTTTCTACTCTGTAACTCAATTTGAAACCATTAAATAATCTGCATTGGTTCGAATAATTTCTATTTTCTCATGAATCTTGTTTTATTAGCAACAGATACAAGAATTAGAGAGCAATTCATGCAGACTTATTTCTTTATTTTCTTCCTTGAAAATCTGTCCCACTATTTTAAGAATTATGTTTTATCTCTAGTACATTTCATTATCACAACTATGTGAGCAAGTGTGTTCTAAAAAATTTTTTAAACTGTAAATTGGTCTTTATTAGAAATACTCTGCATAGCTTTTAAGTAATTATACTTAAATAGGGTAATATTATCACTGCAGTTAAAAATCTTCATATGTGCAAAAAAGGTAAATATTTCAGGGCATACAAGAATTAGTTTACACACATACTAATGAGTTTATACCTAGCAATTTACTTTTCATTTTCAGCCACTATGGTTATCGAATTGAATGCAAACTCCTCCTAATAAGAAATGAACTCTTTTTTTTGTAACATGCGTTAAAGCTGCACATAAAAAAGTTATTCCATGTTAAAAATTTCACATGGATTTTTTCAGGAAAAACGTGTTTTTCATTCAAAATTTTATTAATTTCAAATTAATATAAGAAAATACTTCTATAAAATGAAATTAAAATAGTAAAATTTATTTTTTGCATAAAAAAAGGAAATGAATCAGTTTTGAATTATTTTTTATGTTTCTTATCATCTGGCAGATTGTTGGAAAAACAATGGTGATCCTTTTCAATTGATTGTTTGAGGTCTTGAAGGCAATTCAAATTTAGATATTGTGGTTGAAATAGGTCCTTTGTACAATGCTTGTGTCAAGTCTTTATTAGCGTTAGTTTACTTTCTTCATTGGGAAAACTTTTGGAATTCATCAGCATGCAGGAGTTTGTGTGAAATTTCACCTATAGGACAGTATTTCAATGCTCAAATATTCATCATTGTCAGATTACCTACTTTTTTCCCTGGCCTTAATGACAAATGAGTTGATATATTTTCAAAATTCTTGAAAAAGTTGTAATCTACAGCGTGTATGTCATAAGGTTGCTTTGGTCTTACAGATCTCATCTGTGCTCTCATCTAGTAGGAGAGTTCAATGGAGGAATGAAAATTTTTTCTAATGTAGTCTAGAGACTCACTCCATAGTATTTCTCTAAAAAATTTGTTTAATCAGTAAGGGCATTCACTAAGACTGTTTCCATTCTGATGGCAGCAACCACCTGATATTAGACTAATTTTTGCATAACTACAGGACAGAGTGGACAGGAAATGTATAATGCAACTTATAAATTCATTTATTTAAACCCCTCCATTGATTTCATGTCGAACATACAAAGTTACGTCTGTATTATTTAAAACATATACAGTGAAACTGTGCAACTGAAGCTTCTGTTTGTGATACATACTTGATGCTTCAGTTTTTGACAGAGTAAAACACTTTCGATATCCACTGTATTTATTTTCTTACTTTTCACACCACTTTTTATACACTTATGTATATGGCATGTTGATGAAAAAATTTGCTCCACATAAATCTGATTAGAATAACTCCTGTAATAGTGACTAAGAACTTGAGGTATAAGCTCTATCCATTGGTTTACATTAGCTTTCATAGTCTCCAGTTGATTTATCTTGTGAAGTCACTTTCCTTTTTTTTCTTTTTTTTTAAGTGGTAGTTTTACATCTATGAATAAAGTCTCTCTCATAACTATCTTCAGTAATGAACATATCTTCAGAATTTCTCTTACCATATGCCTTTGGGAAAAGCATATCATGTCCTATCTTTCTTAGTTTTTCCTCCTTGCCTCTTGCACTTTTCTTCTGAAGTGGACATTTCTTGTAACTACTAAACCTTTAATATAAGCTATATTGATATGTTAAGATTACCATATTACCTTTTTTAGTCTACATTTACCCATAGTATATTGTAAATAGCATTTAATATATGGACTTCATTAAAAAAAAAAAAAATCTGAAAACTTAGTGCTGTACTGTTGGAGGAGCAAGGGTGAAAACATGTAATAAAAAAATATACAACTCTTTGATTATAAAATAGTATAGGTGAAAAAAAAACAACTATTATATAAATAGGTAAAAATATAAAACTCTTTTGTTTACTTTACTGCAGTGGGCTGCATGATCTTCAAGTCGGGTATAAGTCCATATTCACCCTTTCTATCCTGAGAGCATTCTGAAACTTTAAACGTAATTTCAAAACAACCATGAATTTTGTATTCAAGCTCCTGACATTATATTGTTATTAATTTTTTTATAACCTATATACGCAAGACCTATATGTCCCTTTTTCTTATTCTTCAAGTGAAGTTTAGATATTCATCTTGATCCTTTTTCACTATAGTGGGTTCTATCATTCTCTTTGGATAATATTTCCTGATTTGTACCTTTCGTATTGTAAATCAAACCAATTTCATTTCCAGTTTCTATCTCTGTCTCAACAGCTTCAACTACCTTTTTCTTTTCTTTTTTTTTTTTCATTTCCTCTTTACTTTTGCAATGAGAGTAACTCGGATACATATTTGAACTTGTGAATCTACATGAAATATTTCTGTATCATTTTCATAGGGTTCTATTACATCAGGTACTGCATCTTTTTCAAAAGTTCCAGTTATATTTTGTGTTCCTGGAAAAAAAAATTGCTATTAAATCGCCATTAGGATGAACAATCTAGTCAACAGAACCTACAACCTTGGCACTTTTAAGTTCTGTTTTATCTGGCACTGAGTGTAAATCAGAAACATTCTCAATTTCAACTTGTGAGCCTAAATCCAGAATTTCTTTTTCATTTTCATTGATCTCTATAAAATCTAACTTGGCATGTTTCTCAAATTTCTGTTATGTAGTTTTCATTTATATCTTGTGTATTCATGTGACAGTCATCTTCATTTTCTTTTTGTGCATTCGACAGCAGAGCTAATTTCAACACTGTGTTCCTCCTTGAAGTTATTTTGACAACACTATTTTTATGAACACTATTTTTTGACACTATTTAAAAAAAAAAATTTTTTCCAAGTGTCTTTAAATTTAAAATATCACTATATATATATATACATACATACACAGATTTTATAATTTTATGTACAAAACATAACATAAATTTTAAATTAAAATAATACAAGCATAAATATTTTGTATAATTCATCAAAATTTAGTAAACTTCTTTCTAAAAGCAATGTTTTACGAAGTAGACTTTGATATGTCAGAGCACAGACTAGAATTTTCTAAATAGTAGTTTAGCTTTAAAGTTTGCCTTAATATTTACTGCTCTTTTAAAGAGTCAGAATTGTACCTTTTCACTATAAGAAATCAGCATTGTTTCATTGCTATGTATCATTTTTAAATAAATTTAAAAAATTGATTCACTATTGCAGTAAAATTTTAGATTTCTCGTTTCTAAATAAAATTTTTCTATAGTTATTTTTATTTAGTGTGTAGTAAAGTGAAGTACATGTGTTACTTTCAAATGCTTTTACTTAATTTTATGTAATAATTAGTGGTGGAATTTCTCTGAAACCTTCATGTGACATGGACGAGATGCGAGCTGATATGGGTGGTGCAGCTTGTGTTGTTGGAACTATTTTAGCAGCTAGTGCTCTGAATTTGAAAATAAATGTCAACGGTATTTAGTTTTGGTGTGTCTTATTTTTAATAAGTGATTTAAATATAACTTAACAAATTTTCATTTTGGGTTAATTTCAAAATGTAATACAATTTGCGACCAATAAACTGGAAAATTTTAACATCATAAAGATTTTTTTCTTCTCAAGTTTTATAATTGACTGTTAGCAAATGCATCTTATTATTACTGATACCAATATCATAACACTAAAAAATGGTTCATTATTTTTTAATTAAAAAAATCATTTTATTGAAGTTATTATAATTTTGTGATAAATTACATGCTCAAACTCTCTTTTAAGGTTTTATTCCTCTTACTGAAAACTTACCTAGTGGCAAAGCTACAAAACCTGGCGATGTTGTTTTTGCAATGAATGGAAAATCCATTCAGGTATAGTCTAAATTATAGAATTTAAAATGAATGCAACTGTAAAGTACATAATTATAACTAGTGATTCTGTTTACTGTACCTTTTTAATATGGCCTCACTTGCATTGTAAATTTATTGGTCACGGTTAATCTCTTAATGTATTTATTTCTTTTGAAATACAATTGTTTAATTTTAGATAAAATTTTCATTAATAAAGTATCATGATGTACAGCTTTCATAAGAATTTGATCACCTTCTTTTCCTGTGCATGAACTAAAAGTTATAATAGAGGTTTAAAAGGTTCTAAAACACTGTAAATGATGCTCTCAAAAGAAAATATTGTGAACTTCATTATAAAATTCTGACGAAATGTCTCCTATAAAATTCTGACAAAGTGTCTCCTATAGGTTGATAATACAGATGCAGAAGGAAGGTTAATTCTAGCTGATGCTCTGTGTTATGTTCAAAAATTTAAAACCAAAGCTGTTGTGGATGTTGCAACTTTGACAGGTTTGTTTTTTTAACTATTACCAATAAAATGTATTTTTATAGTGCACAGGATGGTATAGTTTTTGTAAAATTCAGCAAAAAATTGTACGTTCAGAGTTTCTGCATACCTGTAGGAATTCATTAGTTTATGAAGCTTTTTTGTTAATGTATTACTGTGCAAAAATCCAACATTTGTAAGCATGAATTGTAACTTTTTCTTTTTAAACCTAGTGAAAATTTAACAATAACATAGTGAGAGAAGGATAGGGAGGGGTCTCCATTATGCTTTTCTTTTTAATCATCATAAAATCTCTTATTGAACATTCACATGTGAATATAATTTCAGTCTCAAAGTTTCCGTATATGTCCTTGCATGTCAAGCATATATAAGTAATAATTTTTAGTTTAAAACAAGTGACACAATTAAAAGCATTCTGTTATATAAGAATTCTGTAAACTATAAAAAAAATTGTTAAAACTCTAAATAACTGATTAAGTTTTAATATGATCACTAAAATTTTTCAAAGCCTGAAAGCTTGTTTATGAAAATTTCTTGTAATCTCCTAAATCACTGTAAAATATAACAGAAGATAATTTTTATTTTGCTGTGAAATAATTGGTTTAAATTGTATTTTAATGAATTTTAATATGACATCGACTCAAAAATGTGTTAAGCTAATTATTTTTTGCAGTTGAAACTTATTTTTTGTTTCATTTTATAGGTTTTATTGCGATTGCATTAGGAGCAGGTGCAGCTGGAGTATTTTCAAATGATGATGAATTATGGAATACTTTAGACAAAGTAATGCTTTTAACTGGTTTGCTAATTTTCCAACTTCTTAAAATTCATACAACAAATGTTAACATCTTTTTAAAATTTTTGTTTCAATTATTTTAGGCTGCTTATGTAACTGGTGATAGAGTATGGAGAATGACTCTTTATAGTCTTTATACTAAGCAAGTTTCTGAAACAGCTTTAGCTGATTTAAATAATATAACTAATTGTATAAACGGAGGGTCATGTACTGCCGCAGCTTTTCTACAGGTACATATGATCATTTAATAATCTCAGTAGGCTAATTATAGTAAGTTATGCTTTGCAATTAGAATATTAATATTTAAAGTATATTTAAGTTGTTGGATTTGTTTGCACTTATGTAATAAAAAATTTTACTACTTAGATGTTGTGCTATGTTTGATTAGGAAATAATTCATCATGTTTATGTTTTAGATCATAAAATTTCACTTATGGTTAAGCTACTCAATATCGAAATTTTACTTTTGGACCCTCAGAATGCCTTAAAATTTAAATAAGAACCTATTTGTCAGTTATGTGATTATAAATGTTGGTATATCTGTTAAGTATTTTGTATTTTAGGAAAATTGCATACAAAGAACTTTCAGAGAATTTTTCATGTTAGATATTTTAAGATTAAGAAAGAGTTTACTATAAATGATTATTTTTGCAAATGAAGATAAATTTAATGAAACCTTCTCATATGAATTCTTAATAATGTAATTAGACTTTGAAAAGTTATCTTAGCTTAACTAAGCTAGGATTCACAATATATAAATTAGATGTTTTAGGTATTTATTTCATTCAGAATAAAATTTTAATGAGCAGAACCCTTTTAAAATAGTTTTAGCCAGACGTATGTGCTCAGTTTTTTTGTTCAAATGTTTTTCAAACTTGAATGTTACCTTAATATTTTGTATTATGAATGTGTAGGAGTTCATAAATTCAGACACTAAATGGATGCATCTAGACATAGCTGGTGTTATGCAGAACAAAGATGAGGTGCCATACCTATCTCGTGGAATGGCTGGTAAGTATATTTCGAAATTGTATAATAGAGATAGCTGTTATACTGCCAAGATCACAAATCGAAAATTTAACAGTGAAAAAGAACAAAACATCTCTTTAAAAAAATTATTTAATTTTTAACCTTAAATATGGTTTTCTGTAAAGTTCATTCATTAAAGCAAAATTGTTCAAATTTTAGTAATTTGTTTATGCAGAACTCATGCAAATGCTTATAAATATGCCCTTGCACTTTTTAATTGCCTGTTAATCATTTTTTTAAATGACCTGTGATTATCAATAATTAATTTGTATGCATGTGTATATGTATCTGATTTAATTGACATTGAAAACATTTCTTTATTTAAGATCCTTCCCCTAACAGGGTTCATACAATCAAATAAAGTCCTTAGGAATGCCTTATTTTAATGTAGGATTACATTCCTCAATAACGGTCCTTCGAAGAGAGAAAAATTGTCCTGCGTCGCAAGTTATAATTTTTGTAGCACGCCATACCCAGTAGCAGTAAACAATTAAACAGAAAAGTACCAAAATGCGTCAAAAAAATTTTAATTTTTTAAAAAGGTATGCAAACAATAAGTAATCCTGCGTTAATAACCCAACGTAGTTTCGTTAGAGGAGACTACCTGAAATATTTTTGTTTGTTTATAAGTGTTTATTTTTTCTTTTGTGGTCCTTAATTTTATTTTTTCCCTTTCTGGTCCGTATAAGGTCTTTTATTTTTTAGTAGAAACTGGGTTTGCTTTATTTTGTTAGTTACTAAACAATGTTAGTGGTTGCGAGAGCAACTACTTCTCCCCCCCCCCCCCCCTTCATAAATCTTAAACTATCAGTGTCATTAGCTGATCTGTTGCATCTTCATCCTATGGACATTAATTTTTTGGGTCTGCAAGGTGGAGGGGGGACAGCAATTGTTATGGTTTCAACCTATCACTCCTCAGTTTTCTAGGTAAGTTTCTTTTAATCTGATCCAATTAATTGTCGGTTAACTATCCTGTAGGTGGTTACATTTGGAAAAACATTTTGTATATGTTTAATGTGTCATCAGTAGATTGGTATGCTGAAACTTTAACTTCTGAGCTTAAATAAATCAGTTGATAATTAACAGCCAAAGCAAGTGTTAAGAAAATTAAATCTCTTCATTTAATCTGTAGGGATATGAATCACAATTAAAAATAAAGTGGTACAAAACACAACCCTTTAATTTTTTGAAAAAAAAATCTTCATATGAAAATTACCAAATTTTGTTATTGATAATGAGAATGCTTGTTTGATATTTTAAAAATTTTATTTTGAGAAACTCTGTTTTTCTCTTCTCCTCCTTTATCGCTTTGTAGGATAAAAAACTGGTAGGGAGCTGTTATTTTTCACTATATGAGTACCTATAGTAATATAAATTTAAGAATTTAAATGAAAGTAACTCTAATAGATTAGAATACATAAAAGTAATTTTTATTTTTTCTTTCTGTGAATTTTGGAGCAGTGGTGTAGTGAGCATAACTGGCACCCGGGACATGACTTTTTGCCGCCCCCATGGTCTTGGGGACTGTTTGGCACCCGGGGCATGATAGACTCCCTTCCCCTCCTCGCTACGCCACTGATTTGGAGTTTACAGTTTTGGGGAAATTCATTTATGGTCTTATTTCTATACTTAAAATCATTTAAATGTGTAAGTTTTGGAAGTAAAGCCTATTTTTAGTCATTTTTAAGGTCCTTAAAAAGTCCTTAGGAACTATTTATTTTTGGTTTCCCTAGATGAGTATGAACCCTGCCTTCTGTTTATACTATTTCTTTGAACTATTAGTTTTTAGAAGCTATTTGTTTTATGCAGAAGCTGAAAATTTTTAAGAAAGCCTATAAATTCTTTTTAATAATTATGTTTTTCTTAATGCAATATTATACTATTTCTTTCAGGTCGCCCAACTCAAACATTAGTTCAGTTTTTGAGACATTCATTCTCTTATGATTCTAGTTGCCTTAAAATTTTTACGTAAATTTGGGAAGGGTAAACATTAAATATATGTTGCATTTACATGTGTGCTATTCTGCTCTATATATTGGAAGAAGCAACAACTGCAATTTATTTCTAATCACTTAATATTGCTATAGCTATGGGTAGTACAGACAGTGAAAATAGATCACACAATTCAAATTTAAGAGCATACTTCTTTCCAACAGCATGAAGTTCAGTCTTTTACTAAAAATGAAATTTTTATCTAAATAACAAAAGTTGAGCTTCAAGACTGTTAAAGTTTTATGCGTTACATATTTAGTGTCATCATGGTTCAAAATAGACATGTGCAAGAAGTCCAACGATTTTGGCTAGTGATTTTTGCCAGAATTCCTTTTGAAAGGAAAATAATGAATTTTATTTAAATTTTTGTAGTGGCAGATTCCAGAGAAATGTTTTAAATGTGTAAAAAAATGTTTTAAGATGGGCAAATCCACTGTTAGAATGACACATAGTGTTAAAATCAGCAATCCTCCAGAATGCAATTTCAATGAATAAAGAAATTTTCTTTACTTTTTACCATGTTTTTATTAACTTGCTTGTTTGTGTTTGTCCAGTACAAATCTTGCAATAGATTTTTCACTAACTTCCTGACTAGCTAGACATTTGAAACTTTTAGAATAGCTCAGAACACGATGACAATGCATTTTTTAAATACTTTTAGCCATCTTTAAGCAGAATTAAATTAATTTTCAGTTAATTTTGTTTTGTAGACTGGTGCAGCCATCTATTGACCGGAACGGGAACAAAAAATTATATCAATTAACTTCATTTTCTTTCAAGTTGATGGGATAATTCATCAAAAAAAAATTTAAAAGTATTTATTAATACATAGAATTGTCAAGTTTATATGATTCAACTTAAAATTTAAAAACATGGTATATAAGAAGTTCTTTTTATCTTGTAATTATTTTTTTATGATGTCCGAACAATTATCCACAATCCAAAGCCACAATCTTTGAGAGTGATAATAGAAAATTGCTAATTGCTCAGACACATTCACTTGTTGCTTAAAGCAGGGACCCACTCTCTTTCAATAAAAAATCACTTGACCCCAATGAAAATGTTTTGGTGGCATCAATTTTTAAAAAAAATAGGAAATTGTTAACAAAGATTAGAAAAAAGAAATGAGCAAATTTTGTCAAATTATTTTAAAAATCTATGGACTGTAGATTTTGAGTATATATTTACTTTGCATAATAACAATAGAAAAATGTCTTGCTTACCTTTCACACTAGTTTATGCCAAATCTCAAATGACTAAAATTTCATATTTAAATATCAGTATGTATTTGAATTCCATTTAGGTTAAAAATAAAATAGAGTATGGTTTCAAAATAAGATTCATATTAAAACATAAAACTAAAAATTTCATTTATATAAATCTAAAATTTGCTATTAAATGCCTGTTAAATTTCAGATTAGGATTAGATCATTGGGCCTGAAAGGATTATACATATAGAAAAAATATAAATTTTTCAACACTTAAAAGTATGTAATTCTAGAAAATTTCAAGCATATTTTTAAATTTAGTAATAGAGAATGACATAAATTGACTTTAAACTATCCACGACTTTCCTGTGGGTCATAAATCACAGTTTGTGCACCACTGGTTGTTTAAGCAATAGTGTATCGTAATAATCAGGCTGAATGGAATTTTGAAATACTGGATGAATGCTTAGGAGAAATGAAAAAGGTTGTCCATGGTTAACATCAAGAGAGAAGGCAAATATGGATATCTCTGACTGACTATTTACAGCTTGCCCACAGCAGTTTGGCCAGTATACCCAGAAGACCACTCTTTTAAGACAAAGCTTTAAACATTTGCTAATATGTATACTAAATAATTTTTTCTATTCAAATTTGTGTGTGCACTAGAAATCAAGTACAAAATATATTACATAATGTCTCAGTTATTTGAGATTGTTGTAAGATAAGTATAACAGTCATCATACCATATCCAGTCATTTGAAATATATTCCAAAATTTTCCTTGTGTATCCCAGTATTTTGAAATATGCAATCTATATGTGCTGATATATGCACAAATTGTGTGATGATCAAGCGTATTATAATATCTGTAATATTTGATTGAGACACCTCTCTCCCTGCATCCTTCTAAAAAAAAAATATTCATATACACTGCTGGCCATTAAAATTGCAACACCAGGAAGGAAAGCAAATATCAAATTTTACTTATTTTACGTATACAGCATGGTAGGAAGAAAACTTTATTAAACTTGTAGGCAAACCGGGGGTACACAGGGTTTGATATTACTACACACAGCTGCCGTCTCTGGCAGCTAAAACGGCTCTAACCCGGTTAGGCATAGAGTCGAACTGGGCTTGGATGACAGATACGGGCAAGTCATTCCATGCTGCTTCAAGTCTATGCTCCACTTCATTAATCGTAGTGGCTGGAGAGCGGTGACTGCCCACTCTCTCAGTAATCCATGAACAGATGTTTTCAATGGGTGAGAGCAACAGTCGAACATCCTCTGTGTCGAGGTAGGTTAGGACACGATGCGCAACATGCGGTCCTGCGTTATCGTGTTGAAAGAGGACATATCCGAGCCTCGAAGATAGGACACAACCACTGACCTTAAAATCTGAGAAAGGTAACGTTGGCTGTTCAGATTACTGATGACGCGAACAAGAGGTGTTCTTGTCGTGTACCCAATGGCTGCCCATACCATCACACCAGGTGCAGGGCCCGTATGACGATATCGAATGCAAGCGGGCCACGTGCGTTCTCCTCGGTGCCTCCAGATACGGATACGTCCATCATGATGCTGCACGTATAACCGGGACTCGTCTGACAGACGACGTGGTGGCACTTCTCTAACCAGTTTTGTCGTTGGGCGCACCACTGTCGCCGCGCGTCTGTATGTTGCAGTGTCAAGGGAAGGTAATAATGGTGTCCGTGCTGCTTCAGACGTCCTCGCACTCTCCGTGCGGATACTTGTGCTGGAAACAAGCCCATTTCCTGACTCAAGGTCCGTGGTGTGGCTGTACGATCTTGCAAGGCCGACTCGACAACATGTCTGTCCTCTCGGGCGTTAGTGGCGGGAGGCCGTTGAGATTCTGCATGACGTTCAGTATGACCCTCCTGAACCCATCAATTCCATATTCGCATGACAGTCGTTGGATTCCGACCAATGCGAGTTGCAATATCGCGAAACGGTATAGCGCACTCTCGATAGGCCACGATCCTGCCGCTATCGAATTCCGACACGTGCTGGTAGCCGTTTCTCCTTATACGAGGCATAACACTATCTTCTCATAAACAACCAGCATTCAAATGCGATTTCCGAAGTAGAAACCCGCTGCGTAACTTTCCTTTTATACAGAGTTTGAGATGCCGCTTCTCCCTCCTGCGTCGTTCGATTGCGCTTCAATGCTAATCATTTGCATATCCCAGCATCTTCCTTTCATGTGACTTTGACGTTTGTATCATCCCTCCTTCATGGTGTTGCAATTTTAATGGCCAGCAGTGTAGTATACATCAAAAATAAAAACCCCATTCATGAATACCCAGTATGTATACATCATTAAATAACATCAATTTAATTTCTCATCTCAGCCTCTTTAAAGTCTATTAACTATAAACTTTTTTTATAAACAGTAATTTTAAGTGTCTGGTGTCACTGGATTTTGTCTCTTTGGAAATCTTGGATAAACCTATGTTTGTTTGGTCCAAAAGTTCATATAAGCAAAACACATTTTTAAGTAACTGGCTGCAAAATATAAATATTTGTCTTCTGTATGGAAGTGAAAAAGAAAGGATTAATATGTATACATATATAGTGATGTCGGCGGACTCTCTACTTGATCTCCGGTATTATATGTGAAATATGGTACAGGGGTTAGCTTTTTGAAGGAAGCAGTTTTGTGTGTTGTTTGCCAAAAGACGGTGAATAACGATTTATTTTTCCAGTTTTAAGTTTCTTTACAACTTTAATTGAGTATTTACCAGAGGCGATTTGACGCGCGTACGATCAAGTCCATCGATCAAGAAGCGTGCCGCTGTCTACGAACAGTAAACAGACGAACAACGAGGAGTAGATTCCACGTGTTTGGGACAGAGGGCTGTTCGAAAATAGGCAGTCGAGGGAGAACCGGTTTGGACTGGACGATCAGCTGTGCTGACCAGAGAGGGAGGTCGCCAGAGCAGGCCAGAGGGATGGAGACAGGGGTTCGGCTTTGACGGAGGTCGACTTTGCTCGGACCAGCTGGACTTTCGCGGGCCGTAGAGCTGCGAGCTTAGTGATTGTGATTTTAGCCGGAGTGCCTTACACGTGTGGTTGTAGATTTGGCTGGAGGCCATGAATGCACTAGAGGTGCAAAACTCAGCGAATTAATGTAAATATTTTGTAAATTCGCTAGTTGAATAAATGTTTCTTTACTTTCATTAACCAAGCGTATTCTCAGGGATTTCTGAGGGAACAGAACGGCTAGGACTTCCAGGTCCGGGCGGAGCCATAGTTCGGCATGCCATCAGACAGACTGGGCAGGGAAGTCGAGTTGCCCAGCTTATGATAGTATATATATATATATATATATATATATATATATATGTATATGTATGTATATGTATATATATATATATACAGGGTGTCCATAATTAAACTTCCCTACTTTAAAGTTGTCTACAGTCGAAACTATTGTTCAGAAAGCTATGAAATTTTGTGTAGGGCATATTGAAGGGATGGGAATTTGTTTGAGCGAATAAAAGAAATTAGTTGAAAATTTTACCACACCAGAGGGCGTTTTTTGATGAATTACACATTTACGACTGGTTCTATACTTAAGATATCACCGTCTTTTTATCCATTGGTCACCCTAACACAATAAGTGATACTCATTAAATTTTGCAATCTTTAAAGTGATTGCATAGTCGATCGGAAACTTGTTCGATAACTAATTTATGGACAAAAGATTTGAAGGAACGAAGAAGAAACAAATACGCAAATTAATTTTTGTCGACGTAGAGCAGAAGCTACTATAAAACCTAGAAACTTTCATGGAGATTTTGTTTTCAGCGTGCTTGCTATTGCTAATCAGAATGTTTAGCCAAGTCGGACTCCGACCCTTGTGGTGCTAATTCAAAGCTGGAGCCGCACCTTCATCGCCCATAGCCTTCGGGACTTGATCTGATGTTACTGTCGGTCAAGGGGCATAAACAACAACAATAACAACAGAATGTCATCGTTACGATTACTAGATCGAGCTTTGTTAGTAAAATTGTTTTACCAAAACGATAATTTAGCACTAGTTGCTCTACAAAGTTTCGGAGTTTGAAGGCCATACGAAAAGGTTCATTGACCGTTAAAGGTCTTCTATAAATGGTGGCCAAATTTGAAGATACTGGTTCTTTTAACATTCGTTCTGGAAGAGGAAGGAAACCTGTTTCCGCAGAAGCTGTAGAGAAAGTGGCCCTTCAGGTGGAAGAGGACAAAGCTTCCAACGAACAGGCTAGTACCAGTGTCCGTTGTGTGGCAGAAATATTGGATCTACCCCGTTCAACCCTGTTGCTTACACATGATTTCGAGACTCGACAGCGGTTCTCACTTCAGTTTCTTGCTCGCTTTGAGGTTGATGCAGAGTGGCCTTGGGATATCCTCTGGTCAGACGAAGCACACTTTTATTTGGTCGGTTCGATGAATACTCACAACTGCCGAATTTGGGAACCAGAAAATCAGCGTTCCGTTGCATTCACCGAAAGTCACCGCGTGGTGTGGATTTTCTTAATTTTTTTATTCTCGGCCCCTATTTCTTCGAGGAATTAAGTGCTAGAGGTCCAGTAACATGCTTGGTCACCGGGGAGCGATATGCATCCTTGTTACTGAATAAAATTGTTCCGGATCTGCAATCGCGCCAGTGCCTTTCACGCACAATTTTTATGCAAGATGGAGCTCCTCCACACATTAACTTTCGTGTTAAGAACGTTCTCAAAAATCACTTTACAGAAGAACGTGTCATCAGCCGCCACGTTCCTAATGTATGGCCTCCCCGATCCTCAGACCCCCAACACATGCAACTTTTGGTTTTGGGGTCATGTGAAACATCTGGTCAGTCTTGATAAACCAAGAACTATACCTGATCTGAAAGACAGCATTTCACGACATGTTCTCAGCATTTCCCCAGAAACACTGCGGTCAACTGTTGAACATGCTATCTTACGATTTCTAATGGTAGCTGAAAATGATGGCCGTCATGTTGAATATGTCTTGTTGTAATAAAATTTTTAACTATAGTAAATGTTGGCTAAATGTGTAATTCATCAAAAAACGCCCTCTGGTGGTGAAATTTTGAACAAATTTGTTTATTCGCTCAAACAAATTCCCATCCCTTCAATATGTCCTACGCAAAATTTCATAACTTTCTGAACAATAGTGTCGACTGATGACAACTTTAAAGTAGGGAAGTTTAATTATGGACATATTGTTTATATATATATATATATATATATACACACTGAAGTGCCACTGAATTAGGGATAGCAAAGCCTATACAAATTGTGTAGCGCTGCGCATCATGTATGCGCAAGGGAGGGCGCTGTGGTAACTGCATATATAGCGCGTACTGTGGTTGTTCTGAATTAGTTGTTGGAATTGCCAGTATGGGTAAACTGCCTGATTTAGACGCCTTCGATCGCGGACAAATCGTAGGTGTGTGACGCATGGGCCATTCAATTTCCGAAATCAGACAGCTAGGATTTTCAAGGTCGACAGTGTCAAGAGTATACCAAGAATACATGGATGGTGGAAAAAAAACTAGCGATCGGGCAAACTGCAAAGGACAATTAGCCTTGACATAGCGTGGTGAGAGACGGCTCAGGCGTTTTATACGTAGCCAGCGAAGCCAAACATTATCTCAAATTACCACCCAGTTTAATGACGGTGCCAGTCGTACAGTCAGTAAAAGGATTGTGCAACGCTCGCTTCACCGTATGGGTTTCGGGAGCCGTCGACCTACGAGAGTATCATTGCTCTATACTCGCCATCGGGCTGCACGTCTTGCCTGGGCAAGAGAACACAGAGACTGGAGTGCAGAGGACTGGAAACGAGTAGCATGGAGTGATGAGTCTCGATTCCGACTACTTAACGCCGACGGGAGGCTGAGAATATGGCGTCAGGCTCATGAAGCCATGAATCCTGCATGCCTGGCTGGAACTGTACGAGGGCATGGTGGCTCAATTATGGTCTGGGGTGTTTTTTCGTGGCACAGTTTGGGATCTTTGGTGCGTGTACCAACCTCCCTCAATACAATTCGGTACGTAGAGTTGCTGGATGATCACCTCCATCCGTTTATGCTGTTCTATTATCCGCAAGACAATATAAGTTCTATTCCAGCAAGACAACTGTACCTCTCACAAGTCCTGGTTGGGTACTGGTCGGTTGGATGAGCATTCCTCAGACTTCTCCGTCATGAATTGGCCACCTAGAAGCCCAGACTTAAATCCTATTGAGCATCTTTGTGATGTTTTGGAACAAGGCGTGAAAGGCCATCACACAGCACCAAAGAACCTTACTGAATTATGGACAGCTTTAGCCAATATTTGGCAAGCCATTCCCGTGGAACGTTTCCAGAAACTTGTTGAATCTATGCCTCGTCGTGTGGCAGCCGTTATCAAGGCCAGAGGAGGCCCAACTCGTTACTTTTAGGTATCCCTAATTCAGTGGCACTTCAGTGTATGTATATATATATATACAGTGTATATATATATATATATATATATATATATATATATATATATATATATATACAGTGGACGCTCGATAATTCGAACTCAAAGGTTCCCAGAAAAAAGTTCGAATTATCCGAAGTTCGAATTATCCGATGTTAAGAGAAAATATATAACTTTAAATGTTTATCACTGAAGAAGAAACTCTTCTAGTATGTATAACCCCAGAAAATATATTATACTATATTATCTAAAGTTAAACATATTAAAAAGCAATACAGACTTACCTTAATCATAAAATGAAGCAGAAGATATGCAGTAGAAAGTAAACTTTTATTAAAAATATGAATTACACTTTGGGGAAAAACTGTTAAAGGGATATTTGGTTCTGTTTATGATGCCTACATTGTTCGGCCAGCTTCTCGATTTGAAGTAAACATTTCAGTTCATTTTCAGAGGAAGGTTCCATCTGAATGAATGCTTTCAGAGTTTTAATAGAGTCCATTATGGCTTTGTCCATTATGGCCGCATTAAAAATATCTTTCGGCAGGTATCTAGAGAAAAGCCCTCGCAGTTTCCCACCGAAATTAGTGCATACGTCTTCGATTACATCAGAGCTTTGGCCACATACAGTTTGATTAGAAATATTGTGCCTTGACTTAAATCGAGAAAGCCATCCATCACTGCATTTAAAATCTTCAATACCCATTCGAATTGCCAATTTATCAGCCTTCGTCAGCACTAGGGGTCCATTTATCGAAAAATTTCGAGATCTAACATCCTGGAACCATAGCAGTAGAGATTTTTCTAGAACTTCTGGGGGCGCATTTCCCATGCGTTTCCTTCTACTAGCAAATTTCGATTTTTCCCATGAATCTAAAATTGACTCCTTGTTTATCAAATTAGTTGACAAGGCATTTTTTTTAAATTCTGTAGTCAGCTGCTAACTTTGTTTTACATTAGCCATTCTCTACTTTGTTTAAAATTGCTACCTTTGTTTCCAAAGTTAGGGTTTTGTACTTTCCACGTGTAGACATCCTGAATTTTTACACGTTCACACCACACAATGAGGAAGAAAAACTAGACCACATTAACTTGTCTGCACTGCAGTTATAACTGACGCAGCTCCCTAGAATCTGTAGTAAAGACTACCCAACAAACACAAGACTGACGGCAACTTGACGGGCCGGTTCTGGAGGCGCCGGTAGAACGATAGGCTCGGGGAAAATGATCCGTACCGTTGCCGGGTGATTTACGAATCTCCGATGGGGAATCCCGTATTGTGTACCCTTTTGAGGGCCGGTGATGGTTGGATGGGAATCGATCCGAAACCGCTTTCCCAATAACGTCCCGTAATCGATAATCCGATTCGTAACCACAAGTAACAGAAATCTGCATCAGATTTATGGATTTGAAAGGGAAGGCGAAGATTAAATTAAACAGACTTTTCATAAATATTTATTTCACTTTTGTGAAACTTCTTTTGCACGAAAAATTCACATAATTTTCCTTGTATGAAAAGATTGTATTATATCAGAAGTATACGGCTGACATAATATAATCTTTCGGTTATACTATGTGATATATGCATAATATATATCATCTATATATTTAATTTGCTAAGCCGACTTTTTAGGCAGTCCGTGAGAGAAAACTACTGCATCAATTTACTTCATTTTGGTCTTAAACGAAAGACTGTAATCTGTAGATTTGTTAAATTTGGTTTTTGTGACAGCAATTTCTATTAATTAGCGGTAATTTACAATTTACAATTGATTTTTACGCATGCTCAGTGGCATGTTTAAATCTGTCTTTAGAAACTCACTGTTTCCGCGCACGCTCAGTGACATGTTTTAATGATAAACACGTTTATTCCGAGAAGTCTCTCTAGATCGATCTCTGCCTTATTTATATTTACTAGCTGAAGTACCCGGCATTGCCCGGGATTTTAACAATATTTGTTAACCAAAATCAACACAGTATAAATAACATAGAAAAAGTATATGTGAAATGTTATACACATCTCAGAATTCAGGAATTTCAGCCTTTCATCATTGAAGCACTAAAATCTGAAAAGTAAAAATGTCAAATTGTCTAATGTTTGCTAACCAAAATTAATTTAAAACTAAACACGTTATAAATAACATAGAAAAAACATGTGAAATCTTATACACATGAATAAAATGAAAACCCACTAAAAAAATATATATAAAATTATAATAAACTCCTCAGAATTCAGCTAGATTTAGCCTTTTATCATTTGGGCCAAAAAAGAAGCTGAAATTACAGGTTTAGCTGAAATTTCCAATAGAACCATGATATGACTCTAGCGTTGCCTCTTAAAAAATGAAGTGTTTGATTGAGGGCTGCAAACCATTCAACTCCTCTCCACATTAAACTCCTATAAACATCATCTACATATTAAATTCCTTTTCTCTCCATAATAAACTCCTCAGAATTTTGGTAGATTCAGCCTTTCATCCTAGTACCACTAAAGCCTGAAACATCCTCTCCAGAAATATAAATTTATTAATTACAATAATTAAACTCACGCAAATGTATGAATTACATAAGTTTTTTAACCAACATTTGAATAATTCGTAAATGAAAAAGCATATGAAAATAAAGATAATAAGAACTTCCGGAATCGAAATTAATGACCCTTAATTTTTAATTAATAAAAAACCAACATAATATGAACAAAAACGATAGTTGTTTAAAAGCATATGAAAATAAAGCTATTATAAAGATAATAATAAAAAAAGCATATGAAAATAATGCTCGCGTATGAAGTTAACTTTATGATATAAAGATAGTAATAATAATATAAACCGCGTGCATAAAATATTTAGCTTTTCAAGCGAAATAACTTAATTTTTAGAAAAAAACTACTTTTAATCGAGAAATTAAATACATTGCACAAAATTTTGATTTTACCAACTTTCTACCCTACAATTTACACCCTACTTCTTTGAAGTTGGGTGTTGAAACATCCTCTTTGAAAAATTTACACCCTACTTCTTTTAAATAGGGTGTAAATATAAAGTTTTAACAGCGAATTGAATGCCAGTTAAAAATTATTGTTGTTTAAAATCATATGAAAATTACGCTATAATAAAGATAAAAAATGCATAGGAAAATAATGCGTGCGCATGAAGTTAACGTTATGATATAAAGATAGTAATAATAATATATATATATAAAACAGTTCCGTAACTAACTGACTGACTGACTGATTGACTGACTGACATACAACGTACAGACCAAACCGCGGGAAATAAAAGGGCTGAAATTTCGCATGGCGATTCTTCTTATAGTGTAGGATTGCACTAAGAAAGATTTTTGAAAAATTCTTAGATTTTTTTAAAATTAAATTTTTGAGTTGTTTTAATAACTTTTTTTAAGTTTGCATTTAAAATAATAATAATTTGAGGGTTATAAAATTTATATCACGAAAAATATCATAAAAATTCCTTTAATATGAAATCTTTTTCGAATCTTTACCTCCATTTTATGATTTTTGGTGAATTTTTAAAGATTAATTTTTAGAATTTAACCTTTTACATGCCACACTATGATCAAGGAATAAAGTACCATATTTTGCTGCGTAACTTTGGTCGATAACTTCCAGGAAGTCGGTCCAACAGGTGTACTCCACTCATTCCTTTATTATATAATTTTATAATGTAAGGTTAAGGAAAATCAACTTTTATTTTAGCTCGGACATATCTTTTTGCTCTTCCTAATGGTTCGTGAGTGATAAAATTTGATGTAATAGTTACAACAAAACTATCGTTCCAATGGCACATATAAACTTCTCCATCGCATCGGTAATCAAACTCTCCACGTTGAAATTTCGATATTTCTTTTGCTGTTTTAAGAGAACATTGTCCCGTTCTGGAATCTCGCACTGTGCCGATTGCCTTAAAGACTTTGTTAGATAAATCTGTCAGCAGACTGTACGATGTAAAAAAAGTTATCGAAAAATATTTTGCGTTTCTCTGGATTGATCAATAAAAGATAATAGTTCGGAGACAACTTTTGATCCAAGTGGCAAATTTTCATTTTTCGAACTTTTTCCACCGTAGATAGACACAGCATAAGGATAACCATTTACTGAGCAGATCATCCAAACTTTGAAACCAAAGCGAATTGGCTTTCCACGTATGAACACCTTAGCCGAACGATGTCCATAACACGGAACCATGGATTCATCAATACTCATATTTTCATGAAAAAATCCAAATTGACGAAAATTTTTTCCAACCTCTTTATAAAAGGGAGAAATTTTTCCTAATTTATCGCCTGGTTCCAATTTACTATTATCAACAATGTGGAAATACTTTTTTAACATCCGAAATTTATTTCTGGGCATTGTATTGTTAACAATTAGGATATGCAAATCTTCCTGAGAGCTCGAATATGTATTTTCATCAGGTACTGAGTGGTAGCCAATAAACAACAGAAATCCAAGAAACTGCCGAATGTCATTTGCGTCGACGTCTAAAGAGTCTCCTTTTTGTAGGGCATACAGCTTTGTAAGTTCGGCTGAATTTTCTAAGTAATCAGACGGCAGAATGACTGATTGACGGCAGAATCACTGATCACGTGTGATATCACTGCTTTTGTATATCGTTACATGCCAATGTTCCTTTTTTGGAACATTGCATTTTTACGCAGTCTTGAGGAAATATTTCTTGTTATTATTTTAATTTATTTTATTAACTCGTTAAACTTGTCCTTTGCAAGTACGATGGGGAAATTTTTGGGTGGATTTGAATTTTTAGGAATTCTATAGAATTTTTTTTCTTACGTACTGTAAAAATTGTGAAAAAAGCTGATTTTTAGAAATGTTTCTACGCTAAAATATTCATATTTGAAAAAAAAAAGTCAAAAAATCAATCATGCCTTCTATAATATACGGTAATTTTTTCAAACTGACAGATATCACAGTTTATTTTTAAAAAAATATTAAACATGGTGTTCCAAAAAAGGAACATTGGCATGTAAAAGGTTAATTTATTAAACGCTGATCACGTGATTTCTTTTTCTGTTACTTTAAATAAATTTATCTTCACATAACAACGAAATACGCAAGAAAATGCTTTTTTTCTTGCTAATGCGGCAGACGATTGGACATTATTCAAAAAAATATTAAAATAATGTAAAAGATATGTTCCTCAAACTGTACTACATTAACTGTACTATATTCTTTAGTATGTCGTATGAGATTTAATTTGAATATTTTCTTCTACATTATTTTCTCTATAAAAATATCCCTTACGACTTTTTTATTAATATATTTTTTTGTTTTTTTTACATCCATCGTATACATTGATCGTCGTATTTATTATATATATATATATATATATATATATATATTGTCATTAATTGCATACACTGACATTGTATTTAATTTGAATGTACCGTTCGTTTAGGAACGCGTTTATGAGGTGTTGGTTTATAGAATACTAAAAGTTTAAAATAGTGGCGCCATCTATTGCATATCTGTGAATCGAGAATCGCATCCTTAAAAAATTGTTGATTATCCTAATTGTTAGCAATACAATGCCCAGAAATAAATTATTGATGAATGTTTGTTAACCAAAATCAATTTTAAAACTAAACACAGTATAAATAACATAGAAAAGATTTAGCCTTTATCATTGGAGCAAGAAATCCTGGAAAGTAAAACATAAAATATATAAATTTATAATTAACCTACCAAAATCCATTAAAAAACTAAACACAGTATAAATAACATAGAAAAAAAAAGCATACGAAATGTTATACACATTAATAATATGAAAACCAATTAAAAATATATAAATGTATAATAAACTCCTCATATTTCAGCTATATTCGGTCTTTCATCATAAAAAAGCTGAAAAAAAATAATTAAAAAAAATAGTAAAATAAAATAAAAATAATAATTTAAAAAATAATAAAATAAAATAAAGATAATAATTAAAAAAATAATAAAATAAAAGCTGAAAATACAGGTTTAGCAAAATTTGCACGATCCCATACTCGAACCCGAGTCTTACGGGGTACCAAATGAAGCGTTTTAACGACTACGCCACGATTATACACAAAACTGGTGAGTAAAGTAAAAAATATACGCAATGAGTTTTTTGGATTGTTGCTATGGATTGGTGAATATACATACATTTATGGAGTAAGAGGAGTTTTAAGTGAGAAATAAGTTAGCAGGATAGAAGCTTAGTCTTTAACTCTTCAATAGACACAAACACATAAGCTAGGGGGATTGCAGTAGCGATTAAAAAAGATCGTGACACTTAGCGTGGTTGATTCGAATTTTCCATCGCGTGTGAGAGTGTCAATATGCCGTTGGATCCGATTTATTTTAGAGTACAAAATCTGACTTGAAAGATTATTATTTTCATTTATTATTCTGGTTTAATATATAACTTGAAACTTTTTGATTTTATTTATTTTTATCTTTTCGCTCGCTGTTTGCCAGCTAACCCTAATGTGGACGCCATATTCAGAGAAGTGATTCCACAAAGTGTAACAGCTTACAAATTATTGGTTTTTTATTAATTAAAAATCAACGATAATTAATTTCGATTTTTGAAGTTCTTCAGACCCTCGGCTGTTTTTAAAGACGCCTGTATGTAAAATTTTACGATCGTTGCTGCTAAACTGTGGATTTCTATACAATTACAGAGATACAAACATTCATTTTTATATTAAAAAATATAATTATCATCTAATTAGATGATAATTATATTTGTGAAATACAACAGTAAACCTCATGGAAATTGTTTATTTCATGCTGTTTAATTAGCGATAATTTACAATTTAAAAAAATTGCTTTCTGCACATGCTCAGTGACATTTTTAAATCTGTCTTTAGATACTCACTAAGCACGAATCCACTTAATCACAATTTGTTTCTGCGCATTATTATGATTTTCAACATTTGACGATGTGTTGAATATAATTTGTGTATTAGTACATTCATTTACTATCTAGCCGTCATGTTTTGACAGACATCAACTATTATTAGATTATATTAATTTATTTTTGGCTTTTATATAGAAATGAAATAAACATCCACTTACAAATGGATAATTTTTTCGATCAAGAGTTTATGCCCAAGAGAGCAAAGAGTAGTACCTGCCTAAATTTGTTTATCATTTTGATTAAGACTGACTTTTCGGCAGACTCTCTTGGATGCCAAATCGGGTATCTATCGGGGCTTCATTTCAAACCCTGGTTCTCTTCGATTTACCTGGCAACCCTACCAGCAGATACTTATCGCCAATAACAATTTCGGTAGGCGCTTCATTTCCTTTTTCGGTAGACCACTGGGTTACACTTATTTGGACTACACTTATTTTTCGGTGATGGTGTTCGTGGCGCTGCACTTGGAATCATTTTTTTACATAAAAATGACCATTTTCGTTTATTTTCAGCGCTTTTTTTTCTTTTTTTTTTGGGGGGGGGGTAAGTGTACTGATTTTGCAATGAATAACACTACCGTTTTTATTTATTAGAATATAGATATATCCATAGCATAAAATAAAATACTTCGAGCTTCGAGTGACAGTTCTCTTTTAAACGAAATTGAGTCCGAATGGATTTTAATAAGTGTTTAACAGATTAAACACTAAAAACATATCATACCTTTTTATACCTCTATACCAGTGGCGGCCAAACTTTTGATCATTACGGGCGACCTTTAATTTAAATTATAGGCTGAGGTCTACCAACATCGTATGTGTTGAGTGATCATAAGAAAATTAGTAATTTAAAGCCAAAAATTAGTTTAAATTAAAAATAATCATAGATATTACTAATTATATTCAATATCAAGTTATTTTAATAAGATATAAAAGGTTTTCTTCTTAAAAAGTAATTAGTTTATAAATAAAACAATATGCTTTTATTTTCTTATTAATGCGAACAATATTATTGTAAATTAATCTTAACTATTATTTTTATTTCATATTAGAGGACGCGCTGGAAACATGACATTGCATATTTTCGGCAAGCTTTTCATACTGTGGTTCCTATGTACTTATAGCTATTCGTAAACATACTACCAAATGGTAATCTGTTAAACGGGAGCGATGTTTTGTTTTGATTGCATTCATGGTAGAAAGTACACCGTACGTCAGTGTGTAATAGTAGTTCCCCGAAATCAGATTCACGTTCCTCTAGCAATGCTCTGAATCTGCGTCTTTGCAAACTTCTTCCACGAATAGAATTAACTATTTTAAATGCGAAATTCATCACATCTGAATTCAATATTTTTTAGCACAATGCCTGCTGTTGGATAATGCAATGGTAGTTTGTTAGACTTGGAATATCATCATCAATTTTACAAAGAGTAATAAATCCATTTTGATTCCCAACCAATTACATATCAGACAGGCGGGCGACTGGGAATAGTTACGCGGTCTACCAGTCGACCGCGGTCGTCCCTTTGGCCACCCCTGCTCTATACAGTCAAAATATTGTTATTAAAATATTGATTTACATTGAATTATATTCGTCATTTTTAACAGTATTTATTCGCATACTTTATACCTAGTGATGTATAGAACAATATAGAATGATTCGAGGAAATAAAATAAAAATATTGTTGGCTGCAAATAAATTTCACATAGCTGACCAACGTAGATGTAAAGTTCTAACACCCATTGATATGAACCGTATTCATATTTTCCGAAAACGCTTCATAAAAAAAAAAATGTCATCAGAGATTAAATTAGAAAGTGTGTGTTTGTACGTATGTAAATGTTGAGAGTATTTTAGTAGCTTTTAATGTGCTAGTAAATAGATAGTGTACTAATTATTTTCTTCATACAAGTATTCTGCGTATATCTTGTTTGTGATGCAAGTCTTCACCTTCACAGCTGCAGTTGTTTAATGAAAATAAAAATGCTTTTTAGGATAATTTCATGTTTCAGTTTGAATAACAATTTTGCAGTCATATAATATTTTCTAAATTATTTAAAGTTAGAAGAAAAAAAATATTTTTCTCGTTGTTGATTATTTTTCATAAACAGATAAAAACATTCAGATTCAGATCAATATTTTATTTTTTTCAAAAAAATTACTAATAGCTTCGCAGAGGTAAAATTTAAATACAATCTGTTCCATTCACCCATGAGAAATGCCCACAAGAAATGCACTTTCTTTCACGTGCCAAACATCGGCATCTATTTAGTCTCTGATAGTGCTTATATAATGTTTCACTGTCACCGAGTACAATGAGGTAGGATACTTAGTAGGGATACTAAATTTTCGTATTTACGAAATACATGCGAATAAATGTGAAAATATTTTTTTACTACTTTTAGGCGAAAATTCGGGAATAAAAGGCTTTTAAGCGATATTAGTTAATAATAGTAATAATTTATTGAGATAATTACTCAACTAAGACCATTCACGGTCTTTAACGGAGAAATATCACTGTTCGTCGGATTTCATCCGAATTTCACCCGAGCAGTTTGCTCGTATACCGGAATCGAACTTAAAAATCTAACAGTAAATTCAACCGATCAGCTTGCTTTCTCGACAGACTGTTCGTTATCCACTCAGGGTCAGATTCTTTGTTCTCTCACATACCAATTCTGGGGTCTTAAAACGGCGCAAGCCAACTCTTTCTGAGAAGTCGTTTTCTTTCTCCCTCCCCCCCCCCTTGTGTGGACACACTTTGTTTGCAGGTGGCAAGTAGAAGGCCCCTTTTTCTCAGAATTGGGGAGAATAATTTCTTCCCTCGCATCTAAAACATATGGGGAATGCTGTCTCTCGCCAACACCCCCTCAAGTGAGAAGGAGGCGTTGCCCTCGCTCGGCAGTCCGTCAGAGGCAAAGGTTGAAAAATTAGGTGTCCGTCTTATGGGTTCCTAATTTTTCAAAATCATATTTTTTTAAGAAAAAGAAAAAAAATCTGTAATATCATAATAGTGAGCCATCCATTTTTGAGTAAAAAATTAATTAATTTCTTTAAGAACTGGACTTGTAAGATATTATTTAAGATTTTTGGCCTTAAAATTAATGAATGTAACTATTTAAATTTCCAAAAGTTAATAGTTTTTGGTGCAAGCCAAGAATAGTGATTCTCTTCAAATTTATCTTTACTTATTAGATCAATATATGCAGTTAGGTAACATACAATAATTATAATACATACTTTCGTAGTCGCTGATACGCTGAAAAAAAATAAATGATCGAGGCACTGAGTTTAATTACTGTGCATGAGTCACTAAAAACGTCTTTCTCTACGTCAAGCGCAAGCAAGTTAAATCGGTGAAGGATTTAATCAGAAGTATTTTTCTTACCCATCCTCACTCCTTTAATACAATATGAAACTTTTTGTCAAGATTTAAGACTTAAAAAACCCATTCTCCCTTTTTACAGTTGAAAAACAGATGCCAGTTAAATAAAATGACTATCTCAAATATACAGAAGGTCGTTCGCACTTTATGGAAACGATTGTGTACTTTATTTCTGTCGTTTGCATTTTGAGATAAAAGTTTGGCAACTTCAGAATAATTGCCTACTTCTGTTTTGTTTTGATTGGAATGTAAAATAAAAGATTTATTTTGAAAATGGCCCATAAAATTGATAGATGGCTCGAAGGTTACGTAACTGTGCTTTCCGAGGTGAAATATTCGTATTAACAAATTATAAAGCGGTCTAAAATTCGCGGCTATGGCATTTCAAAAAAAAGGTATTTCTAATACATTAAATTTGAAAGGGAAAAAAGTCTAAGTGAAAGTAAAAATGAAAACATGACCGCGAAACCTCACCCTAAAACTGTTCGAACGCAGGTAAATATCGAGAAAGGGAAGTCTCTGATCCTAAAAAAAATCCGCCGCCTTAAAGATCCATTGAATCGAAACTAGGAATGTATTCTGGCACTGTAAGTAAAATCATTCATAATGATTTGAAGTTAAAAAATATGTTTAAAACTAAAGTTCATCTGCTTTTACCAAAGCATATTGCTGAAATGAAAACAAATTGTAGAAAATTATATGTAAAACACTTAGCTGCTGAAAAATGGAAATTTGTGGTAACACTCGATGTTGCATGGGTATATTTAAGTGACAGTAATAAAAAAAGATCAATTTTATTTTGCTCAACTGACGAAAATGACCGTACGAAATGACTTTGTCAGTGTACAGAAAAGTTCCGAAAGGGATTCTAGATAGTTGCACGATTTTGTTACAACGGCAAATTAAAAATCAAAAAAGTCTCACGTAAAGCCAAAATTAATTCACTCTACTATCAGCAGAATATTTTAGAACCAATTTTTGAAGAAGAAATTTCAGCCTTATATGGAAAGGAAATTGATAAAGTTGCGCCTCATATGATCAAAACCTCAAGTCACACGTCTAAATCAACTGTCGCTTATTTAGTAAAGAAAGAATCAGAACCAGGAATAAAATGTATCCCATTTAATGAAATACCTGTAAAATAACCTGACGCTTCTCCAATGGACTTTTGCGCTTTCGGTTTATTAAAACGAGACTTACAACTAAATCAACTGTCGCTTATTTAGTAAAGAAAGAATCAGAACCAGGAATAAAGTGTATCCCATTTAATGAAATACCTGTAAAATAACCTGCCGCTTCTCGAATGGACTTTTGCGCTTTCGGTTTATTAAAACGAGACTTACAAAACGGCATCCAAGAACACTGAACGGACTTTGGAAAACGGTCCAAGAGGAATGGGGTGAAATTGACATGACAATACTAAGAAAAAGTTAACTTTCATGGAAAATTCGAGCTAGAACTATTGTAAAGAACCATGGCTATCAGATAGAAGCAAATCGCCGAAAAAAAAATACGACATTTATACATAAAAATTAAATTTCAAAATCGTTTCCATAAAGTGCGAACGACCTTCTGTACATCTAAACTCCTAATATCAATACAACATTTTGATACCAACATCTTAACTTAAAAAAGAAAAAATGCGAAATCACTGATAAAAAATAAACATGTAAAGAACGTAATTTGTTTTTTTAATGATTTTTTTTCTTGAAACGTCGCAAATGTGCTTAATATATATTAAGAACAATGATGCTACAGAGGCTGTTCACACATTTTTTAGACGATGTATATTGTATTCACAAAACTAAATTACATAAAATTCTTGTGTTTTAAATGTTCTATTTGACATCCCTTATTCTGAACTATCTTTCGACACCACAATTTCCAGGATAATAATGCCTTTTGAAGTGTCAGAGGAGGTATTCTATCCCATTCCTCCTGAACAGCTTTCCAGAGTCCTGTAAGGGTTTTGGGACGACGTTTGGATAATGCAGATTTTAAAAGTCCGAAAGCACAAAAATCCATAGGTGTTACATCGGGAGATTTAGTAGGGATATCAGTGAAGGGTATGGCCTTGATACCAGTTTTTTGTTCCATTTCTTTTAGGAAATTTACAGTGGATTTTGATGTGTGACTGCTAGCTTTGTCCTGATGGAGTCTCACAGATTGATGGCACTGTGGGTAAAGCGATGGTATTTCATTCAGAAAAATTGGCAATAAAATATGTTCCTGAAAGTATTTGGAGTCAATCTTGACATTTTTTTCCACTCTCTTTATTTTTAACTTGCCATTATAAGAAAAACCAGCAACAATCATGAATCCCTTAGAAAAACTTTAATTCGATTCTTTGAACCATGTACTTAAATTTTTTCTCCCCTTTTATGATAATAAATGGCTTTTTTTTGTTGCAGTCATTTAAATACACCCATGATTCATCTATTGTGACAATTGTTTTCCATTTTTCTTTGGATAAGTGTTTCTCATATAGAATTCTGCAGCGTGTCCTGCGTTCAGCGATATGATTTGGAAGAAGACGATGCACATAGCGTTTTTTCGCTTTCTTAAGATTTAAATCAACGTTTATCATTTTGTTTACAGTGGACACCGAGCATTTTAATGATTTTGCAACTGTCCTTTGACTAGGGGGATTTTCTTTTAACATTAAACAACGTACCTTTGCAATAGTCGAAGATGTCCGTTTTTTCCTTGGATACTTGTTTGGAATTTTTGTCCCACTTGAGGCTCCAATTTGACGATTTTTTCCTTTCTTGTTGACGATATTACCTATCGACGCTTTAGATATCACAAAACCATGACTCTCACATCGTTTTTGGATAACGGAGTATACATATTTCTCTTCGGAAAGAGCATAAATGTAGCCTTCGAACCACTGCTTTGTTAAAAACGCCATTTTGAATAAAAACAAAACTTTCAAGCCGCAGACGATAATTTTGACTTTCAAAAACATAGTTCAATTGCAATTATTTCTCTTGCAGCAAACGATTTTTTATTACCGCTTACCAAAATCGTCTAAAAAATGTGCGAACAGCCTCTGTATTTACACTGGCAGATAATTTAGAAAATTTTGATAGCTAGATGTTTACATCTTCGGTAGTCATTAATTTCATTTTCACGTAAATATTTCCTCTCTTCCTATTTATTTCAGGCATTCTGTAGTTTCCCTTGCTATCTATAGCAAGTCCCCCCTACACATGTATACATTCCAGAATGAGAAAATTTAATTCTAAGTTTCTTAAAAATTATTAGGCCAGTGGCATCCATTAAATCGTTTCAAGGGGTTCAGAGAGCCATCTATTAAAAGCTTTCAACGAGAAGTTACAAGAAATTTCAAAGCCTCAGGGAAAAAAAATCTTTATAATTTTTTACTAACCTAATCTTTATCTAATATGTATTTTTAACGCTTTAAGCTGATCGTCTACATAAAAGGATTTTTTTCCCGCATGAAAAGTAGTATTTCACATTATTGAAATTCTGAAACATGGCTAATTTACTCTAAAAAATTGATTTAACTTTTCATGTATTTTAAGCCGTAGCTGAAAATTCTTTGATGGAAGCGGGATAATCAGAATCTAAGTATTTGTTTTAAAGCATAAACATTTTGATCACAAGAAAGCTGAAAGTTAAAAAAAAAATATTTCCAGAAAATAAAAATAGAAATTAATAAAAGAAAAGTGTCTATGGACTCAAAAAGACTTTTATTCCAGAAGAGTTTTTTTCAGTCCCAGCCTCCCAAAATACTGTTTTAAATTTTTCGATGTCCGTGTAAATTACTACTCATATAAATATAAGTTCAGCGATCTATTGACAAAATACGTTTGGCGAGCGTGCGATCATGACGTACACAGATTGGCGATTTTCCGTCATCTAAGTCTTTGGCGAAACTTTGGCGCACGCTATTTATACCAATTATATTTCGACACAGTTGCTATCTTATTTCTCTACTTCGAGGTTGGACATTTGCGGCCATGGCGGGACTTAGAAGCGAACACCTCCGTAGAATGAAATTCGTGGAGGGGGAGATATCTTTTTCTGTTTGTCATTGCTCTTTCCCCACTTCTACTCACAGAATGTATGAGCGTCTCTTTGAGACAGCTGTCGGTTGAGCAGGATTTTGTCTGTGATTCTCTTTTACGGCGGGATCTCTTGGACTCGGTGTATGCTTTCCTACACCAGGGAGTTATAATTTTTCCTACACCAGGGAGTTCCTACACCAGGGATTAGAAACACCACATCTGCTATCTCTCCGCTGCTGGACTGTGTGGTATTTTTTTAATTTTCAACATTTTTTTAAATATACCATCATTGGACAATGACCGAAAGGTATGTTTAATTTCCAGTCTTATCATATTCAGCAATATGATAAGACTGTAGGATGACAGAATATTATTATTTTTTATTTCCAAAGAATAAACTTTTCAAGACCTATTTGAAGATGTTTCAAAAAAAATATTTCATGAACAGCTAAGATTTAACAACGAATCACTCTTTGATATGCAAAACAATGAAACATTTTTTTCACTTGTCAACTACTAAAAAAAAAGACTGAATAAAATTCATAAAACATTGAACTACATTCAATTTTAATTTTTAATCATTTTCAAATAAATTATATAAATTAAGATTATATAATCGGGTAATTCCTGATTTTCAGGAATTATTCTGAATAAAAATTTTAGGTGATAGCAGAGATTAATATTTACTATTACCTGAAAATACACGAGAAATGGGGAACAGTTAAAAATATCAATACTAGTTATACATGGAGAGCCAGAAAAAAAATAAAGTGAAAGGGTAGATATCAGATCATATTATATATAAAGGTTAAAAACAATCTCATTAATAAAAATAAAAAGCATGTGAAAGAAATGTTCTACAAAAAACTTTGAAAATCTGCCGGTATTCCGATTCCGGCTCACTACTGGCGAGTTGCCCTGATTCACGGCGCTTTGCTGGCTGCGAGATGGGTACTTGACGGCCTGTCGGCACCAATTATTGCTCCCGTAACCGGCCCGTCAACCTCCGGTTACTCGACGGCTTACTGTCCACATTGATGGCTTCGTCGCGGCTGTCTGACGGTTCGCAGTCGGATGAACGATGGCTCTATTCCTACCGGAAGCGGCCCAGAACTCGACGGGGTAGTCGCGGGCGAGAGGACACGACCGTGACGGAAACGATACTGACCTAATGCGCCGGCCCGGCAATGGAGAAATCGGCTGGCCGGAACCTTCCGACCCCGGCCCGATGCCTCTGTGTTTGTTGGGTAGTTTTTCTAAAATTCTAAGAAAATCGATCCAAATAAAGGAAAATTGCTTTTTCCGTTTAGCACTAATAAGAAGGACAATAGCTACTAACGTTTAGCGGACATGCAATAGTCTAGGAATGCAGGCATGTGCCTCTTTACACAAAAAAGAAATTTTGACACACAAAATAATAAATACAGCGTGTATTTTCTCCATTAAACGAGGAAAAAGAATTATTTTTGTCAAATTTTTAGTTCGAATTAACCGAACTGATAAAAATAAAAGCATACACTTATTATATAGGATTTTAAATTTTTAATAACATTTTAAAGCACTTTCTTTTTAAAAAATAACACTACTGATGTAAATAAACTTACTGGCCTGGTCTTAGTTTTTTTCTCTTTTAGGGAATCGGAGCGTCAAAGCAAACGAAGAAATATCTTCGCTAGATGCATCCGATAAGAAAGCATACGCCAGCACTTAAATCTTCCGGAAATAACTTTTGTTCACCTATCTATGACACAGAGAGTATACTTTTACCATCTTTTAGTTCTCTCAAACTCTCGATTTTGACTTTTTTTCATGGACTGTGACATTCATCACCCTATTATTGACGTCTTTATCCACCATTCCAGTGCTACTAATACCAACACGTGGCGCTGTCACCAATTTGCTATCATCTATCTATCGAGCAACCGCACGCTGATTTGACTCTTCCAGATACACCGGAAGTTTTTCACCTCCACCATCTTCTTTTCGACATCATATTTTTCACACCATCCCACCAACCACAGCAGCTTCCCAGCATCAACCCGAACGCCACCGAGCTATTCTCCTACCAACATCGGAAGAGTAAGGCGGTGGTTAGACGGGGAGTGTTTGCAACCCACCTCCCATCGGTACTCCTCGGAAAACGTTTTCGTCAAGAGCGGACACGGCCAAGAGGTTGCAGAAATCGCCCTTCACCAGACACGGCTGAATGACTTTGAAGACTGAATAACTGAACATTTATTCATAATAAGTGAACATTTCAACGAAATTGGGTATTTAAGTCATTGAGCTTCCACTACCGCAAAAGTAGGCAGAAATTACGCAGAACTGCATTATTATGAATGCTCAAATGATGTTTAAAATATGTGATGCTGTATTTGTTACCAATAAAATATTTTTCGGACGTTTTGAGATATTTATTGTGAATTTAGTTTTAAGATACACATTGTATTTATTGCAAAGAAAATTAATCTTTTTGGCATGTCTGAGCTTTTTAATGCTTTCTGTAGTGTGCATATTTAAAATCTTAATTATAGAATTTAGGTTATAATTTGTTACTGCTCTTGTATGTTGAAATAATGAATGAATAATGAAATAATGACTTATCGAAGGAAAAATATTTTTTATTGTTTCGGGCTTCTAACCAATCAGACTGAAAAAAGTTATCTACAAGTGTCACCCTTTTAAAATCAGAGCTTTAATTCGTTGCTCACAATTTGAGCAATAAATTAAAAATCATTAAGTAAGGATACTTCTATCATTCTTTAATATCCACAATATCAGCGTATTCCAAACTAACCATGATCCTCTCTTAACTTTTAAAAGCGGTGGTAGAAAGAGAATAATGTTGCTCTCTGTAACATGCTTCTGTGTTAAGTGCTGTGAAAATGTGTCTTAGTCCTATTAAATGTTTTGCTACTACTCTGCTGCTCTTTTTACTCTGCGTGACTAAATTCCCATAATCCACAATATCAGCGTATTCGAAACTAACCATGATCCTCTCTTAACTTTTAAAACTCTCTGGATGATTTCTTCCCGCGTTCAAGAGCTATCTCGCCTCTGCTTTCATAGGTTCTACTGTGAGGACATTAATCAACACACAGAAATGTCAGTAAATAGCCGAGAATTCGCACAAAACATTTCAGCAGTAAAATCTTACAGTAAATAAAATCTAAAGTGACTACCTCTACGCATTAAGTCTTTATTATCACATATAAAAAGTAATGGGGAAGTTCTAAAATTAAGAATTACGAAAGCGTTAAGGATAAAATCTGGACACTAGTTTTCTAATAAAATGGGTATTTTTATAGTTTTATACGATCTTTTTATCTACGCACACACGGAAAAAGAGAGATTTTAAGAATTCCGTAAACGATTTCTTAAACTAAGATCATTTTAGGATTTTTAGAGGTGAGTGTTGTCTTTATTTTGCGATTGTTTTCACAAAAATATTCGCCATGGGGGCAATTTCATAGATTTTCATAGTTTACATTTCATTTCATCATGGGTGCAATTTCATTCTCCCATAGAAAATAAAGACTTACAGGTAGAAAACATTAATTTAAAAAAATTACTGAGGTGGAACATTGTTTATCTTAAAAAGTTCCTACATGAAAATATGTTTATTGTTAATACATATATAGATATAGATATATAAGTAGATACGTATTATATTGTTACTATTTACTTCTTGAAGTTCTACTAAATTTGTTTAACAATATTTATGTTAACAATATTTACCGAATACATTGGGAGTCGCGATCCACATGTCGAGAACATCTGATCTAAAACAATGAGAAATAATACTTGTTCATACTGTTTTAAATCTCAAATATTTCAGTTCGAGCAATATTTAACCATACACAAATAGAATTCTCAATGAATAAAACAACCCGAGATCCCGCAGTGGAAGTACTGTCACACCTTGGCAATCGTCTGCTTCGGTGTTCGACGCATTTCAACGTGAAAGTAATGCTTCCGTACTCGTCACACATGCTAAAATATGTATGAGACAAGACGGCTCACTCCCCAAATCTGTCTCTCCAGATTAAAAAAAATGCCGAATTAGGTAGAATTACAAAATTTTTTTCAAAAGTATCATCACCCTAACAAAGCTCGAGCAAGCCAAAATGTGGAACTGTCTAGTGATCAAGCAATGTCTCACTTCAGAAGCATTATGAAACGTAGGCAAGTTTCAATTGATAGGTTTGTAGAGAAAGTCCCTAAATCTGATTCTACAACAGGGATCGGAGTTGTTAAAATACAGAAAAGAGAAAGAATCCCTGTGCAATCGGGAACACGAAGACACAATCCCAGTGTCTTCGTGTTTAATTGGAAGAATACTTCCCTTCCAAGCAATAACCCTCTCCTCCTCTACTTCGCCATTATTTCATGAGGTCATGAACTCCTTTCAGTACAGGTTGAGTGAAGATAAATTTCATCTTATTTCATGTAATTAGAGTTTTCAATTATGTCTGTCTAGTTTAAATATTTCGTATGAAAATTTAAACATCCCATCAATTTAAAAATTACTCAGTAGAATGTGAAATTTCTGGTTTTCAGGAACGAATTAATTCAATTTACATTAATACTTATTTGAAAAATTTGTTCGGAACTCGTCATTTTCGGTACTGTTGAACGAATAAACGACAAGTTCCGAGGTACCATTTTACTAAAATTTTGGAACAGTCGTCATAACATCAGGCGAGACGTTACTTGGTAATTTGTTGTGAAAAAAAAGAAAGAAAAACGGAAAGTTTTATCGGTCATATCAGTTTACACTCATGTTTTCCCTGTCATTTATAATGAAATAATTTTGAACCAAATAGCATTTGGTAGCCATACCGTAATTTCAGTTACCAAAACACAAAATTATCGCGGAACGAAGATGAAGTGAAAATTTTTCTCCTTCAACTATTGTTTATAATATGCTGCCATCTAGTGCTTCTTATTTGAAAATAAATTGAATTAGTTTCTCTCAAACTTATTATCTCATACCAGTTTCCTGTTTGGACAATAAGTACCACATTTCTGAGCCTCACTTGAATATGATATTATGTAAAATTGCAAAAGAAAGTATTTTCAATTAATGGACTGTCTTATGCAACAAGGATTACACTGAAACTGCGAAAATTGTATTTTAATAAAGCATTAAATGAAACATACCACTTACCAATGCTTTGTTCTCCAGTTAATAAACAGAGTATTACTATTTGGCCCCCAGATATTATTTCACAGATGATAAAAGAATATTATCTGGAAAAAACTTATTAGAATAATAAATTTTCTATCTCAGATAGCAAAACATGTGTGGCACCATGCCAGCTATTCAACTCGAATTTTAAACTTTTGTAGGAACGGTTCCTCGTTCCATAATACTGTCCAAATCTATCCATAATTCGGCAAAATTAGTCAATTTTTTAACCTTGAAAGAGCAAATTTCCTCAACATGTAATCAAGTTACGTAACAAAGCATTTCAATGTATTTTTTTCAAATAAATAAGTGATAATAAAAGATAAAAAGCTAAATTTTTTATTGATGAATGAATTCATTTCCTTTGTTTAAGTTTTATTATTTTTCCCTTTACTTAAATGTTGAAATGTAACATCGAGATTTACATCCAGTCTATTTCAATGTACATTTTTCTTTAAAAATATGTTTTAAATTAATGTTTTGCAATAGTTTTAGAAGCATAAAAACCACCTTCAGCAATAAATACTATATTTCAAACTGAATTCAGAATCTAACCAAAAACATTATTTCAAAGTGTTGAAGAAATCGGCATCTCTCTACGAGAGAGAGAAATTATATTTTCTACTTTTAAAAGGTGGCGGAAAGAATATTTGTTAAATCTGAAATCAGCTAATTGCACTGCATCAACGACAGCAGTTCGAGGTTTCAAAGTTTATGACGTGGTGCTACTTGGAGATCCCAAGTCAACTAGAAATACGTGGAGAATGGGGAGGATCATAGAAGTATTCCCCGGAAGAGACGGTAAGGTAAGATCATGTTGCGTGAAGTTAGATTCTGGTGTTGTGAAGAGACCTACACAACTTTTGTTCCCTCTAGAACTCTCAGACTGACAAGTGATAGAGAAACGAACTGATTTGAACTTTACAAACTTTTTTGAACATTGAACTTTAAATATAATTGAAACTCTTTGAATATAATTGAGTATCTATAATTTTGAATTGAATGCTATTAATGTATAAATATAATTGAATATGTATAATTTTGAATTGCATGTTATTAATGTATAGGTATAATTGAATATCTATAATTTTGAACTTTTATTAAAGTATATGTAATTGATTTGTTTGTCTGTTTTAGTTGCATTTTGTATTGATGAACCTTGCAGTTCATGGGGGGGAGGGTGTTGCAACTTCAAATTTATGTTCTCCAGATGGCGCTGCAACGCACCCTCTCCCTATGTAAGTACTTTTGTTTTGGGAGAGCAGAAAGAATCGAGTAAGCGATATAGCCCAGTCAAAATAGGTTTTATGGCTAAAAAAAATATGAAAGTTTTGAAAATTGGTGGAGATGTTTGTTTAGGCATGCTAATGAACATACTAAAAGTCCCCACCGATCAGACTTGAGCTTTCGCCGCCATCTTGGAAAATGTGTACACTTTTTTGGTTTTTTGGAAATAACTTTAAAAATATTGATTTTATAAAAAATAATTACATACAAAAATTAAAGAACATTAAATTATGAAAAAAAATCATTCTTAACATTTTTTTATATGTCTAACAGGAACAAAGATAATTGACTTTGAAAAGAACACACTATCATACCTGGGACGCGCAAGCGCGGTTCGCCATCGCGGTGGGGGGAAATACCCGCGCATGTGCATACCATAATTAGCCAAATTAGTTTTACACTAAATGGGAAGGTTTTTTGTATTTTTTCAAATAACTAGGGAAATATTAACTTTACGTAAAAAAAGTTTATTTAAAAAATTAAAAAACATTAAATTATGTACAAAAACGATTTTATACATTTTTGTCGTAAACCTAACAGGAACAAAGATATTGACTATAAAATCGCGTTGATAATGGAGGTAGCTTTAAAGTCTGGTTGCAGGCGCTCTTCTTTGAATATCTAACCTCTCCCACATTTCGGCATTCTTTAAACACAAGAAAATAGACTTTAATGTTTTTGGCTATGTAGATAATTAATCATTATTAATTTTATACATGAATGTAGTAAACTTGGGGGTATTCACTATCAGATTTCCATTGCGAATAATTGTTCAAGCTTACCTACTTCAGGATTTACGTGCTTTTTTCGGTACGGGATTCTCCCCTTCGTCAGGCATGTATAAATCGTCTATGGATCCGTTAGCATCGGCCCATTCATCAACTTCTTTCATTCGATCGTCATCATCAACAGGGCTGATGCCATTCTGACATACCCCATTGCAATTATTGCAGGCCGATGTGCAGTTGATGCCTGATTTCCGACATCCGCATCTTACTCCATTGTCAGTTTTACAGTTGCAAAACACCATGTTTAAAACTGAATCGGGAGCTACTGCATCCATAGTTGTGATGGACACAAGAATTTTCTCTTGACGCTTCCAGCCCCACAGGCAGTCGGACCTTTCTTTTTCAGGTGCTCCAAAGTCTTCCTCATTTTAATTTCGATGGCTCGTATTTGAGTGTGTGCGTTTAAGATTTCTTGCGATGGTGGTTCAGTAGCAAAATCTCGAAACAACTCACGGAGATTTTTACATTCCAAATCCGATATGTCCATGCCGTCAAAAATTATTTTTGCTAAAGCTGTTAATAAATAAGCTCGGACTGCCCTAGCGTATGCATGGCCAGGCAACATTTTTTCTACTGACGTAGGTGCATAAATCAAAGTAATTATTTCTTTCAACCCACTTCCAGCCATTATGTACCCAGTGCAGCCTAAGAATGACATTAAAAGATGGAATCCACCAAGCCTCACAATACAACTTGATAATAAAGGATTGGATGTTGCTGCGACTATCTCTCGAGCTTTAATATACAGTGGTTGGTCAAATGTGAGTATGCAAGACTTTTGGTGCATTTTAACATACTGCTGGGCAGCATATTTCAGCACAGTGAAAATGGTGTCATACTTGCTTGGTGGTAAATTAACAAAAGGAAGGGGTATTACTTTGGTCTTTTCACAAGGCTGGTTTCTGGTTATACAATGGAAAAATCCTTTCCATTCAGCTATCTGTGGAAGACCTAACCACTTAGCACACATCCAGGAGATATCAGATGGTTTAGGCAGTGGTAAATCTTCCGCTAAAGGATTTAAGACATTCAAATCTTCGATAGTAATTGTTTGTAACCCAGGCCCTCGAAAATTTTCAAACGTTTCTAGAGGAATGATTCACATTTTGCCTACGGTCGATGCGGATGCAACTTCAGTTAATTTTTTTATCTTCGTCCCGGGTTCCACTGCTGACGCTGGAGTAAAACAAGCAATGCCTCCCATGCTATGGAACGTATTCAGGCCATCGATTGTCGACACATTGAAATCTGCATTGTCAAATACGAATTGGCAGAATGATCTCTCGCGCATTTGGGGTTGCGGAGGATTTATGGCTGACATCTCAAGTGTTTGGGCTTCATAGTAAGAAGAACAAAATCCCAAATTCGAGAGTAATTTACAAAAATAAATCAAGACCATTGAGCAGAGGAGACATAAATGATCGTGGCCTTAGCGCTGATATAATGACGTGAGCTATTGAAGTGACTTTTTTTCCGCCTTAGCAGTCTTTTTTTTAATAATCAAGTGCTCCAAAAAAGATTTTAGGCGTTCTGGAATTCCCTTGTTCACATCTCTGAAAAAAGTATCACTTGGAGGGTAGCAATGATTGTCATAAACTGGTGTCTGGATATCTTCTTTTATTATGGTTGCAGCAGTTTGTACTATTCGTAGACGCCCCTCACGATCATTTCGTATCCTTTTGTCGTACCAAGAGTCTGATAAGACTTTCATTCCAGTATTACGAAAACATATGACAGTAACTTTTTTGGAGTTTGAAGCAAAAATAATGCCATCCCCGTATTTTTGTTTCAACTTATTTCTCAAAGTGATGTCGTCTGGAACTAGCCCTGTAATTTGAGATTTGAGTTCAGGTAGTGAGAATTGACAGTCGTCATTATTATCAAGGAAGATGGATATTTCGTCTACAGCTGCTGAGACGTAATCCGACTCAGGCCGCCCTCTCTGATTGGTGCAGTGAGTAGAACAAAAGTCATGAAGTGATCTTGGTGATAAATCTCATCAGCTGCAACTAAATCAGCAACGTTTATTATACGACACTGAACTTCCTCTCCCCACTGGTCATGTCTATTCTCTGCAGCTTCAAGAACTTTGTGTTTCATTTCGAGACTCCTAACTTCGTATATAGTTCTTCGTCTGTCAGTTGGTTTTTTCTTTTGTCTTGCTTTGAATTCTTCCGTCTATCACTGCCGTACAAAAGAAACATTTTGTTCGAAAATCGAACTGAGGTAAAAAAGATAGTAAACTTACCGCGCGCTCTTCACTTTGGGATGTTGACGCGATTTCTACATTTCTTTTTAAATCAACTTTTATATTTCCTGGTCTGGTGTAATTTCTCCGACACAACGAATGAACCGAAACAGATTTTAAATGTTCCAACTGTTCATGCTTATTGTCTTTTCTTTGGACACTAGCTCTCTTTAAAGCGTCGATCCCTTTTCTCCTACATTCACGAAATCATCATTTGACATTAATTTTTTACTTATAAAACATATTTCTGTATCAGCCATTATTCACAGACGCACACGGAACGGTGACTAACTATTAACTGGCTAGGAAAATACTAGGGTAAGACCGATTTGGTGACTTAGGGTATGCACATGCACGTGTTTTCCAGGCATCGCGATGGGCACCCACGCATGCGTGTCCCTGGTGTAATAGTGCGCTCTTTCCAAAGTCAATTATCTTTGTTCGTGTTAAACTTAAACAAATATAATATGTTTTTTGTGCATTGTTTTTTGTAGAAGCTTCCTCCATTATCAACGCGCATTTTATAGTCAATATCTTCGTTCCGGTTAGGTTTACGACAAAAATGTATAAAATCGTTTTTGTACATAATTTAATGTTTTTTAATTTTTTAAATAAACTTTTTTTACGTAAAGTTAATATTTCCCTAGTTATTTGAAAAAATACAAAAAATCTTTCCATTTAGTGTAAAACTAATTTGGCTAATTATGGTATGCACATGCGCGGGTATTTCCCCCCACCGCGATGGCGAACTGCGCTTGCGCGTCCCAGGTGTGATAGTGCGCTCTTTTCAAAGTCAATTATCTTTGTTCCTGTTAGACATATAAAAAATGTTATGAATGATTTTTGTTCATAATTTAATGCTCTTTAATTTTTGTATTTAATTATTTTTTATAAAATCAATATTTTTAAAGTTATTTCCAAAAAACCAAAAAAGTGTACACATTTTCCAAGATGGCGGCGAAAGCTCAAGTCTGATCGGTGGGGACTTTTAGTATGTTCATCAGCATGCCTAAACAAATATCTCCACCAAATTTCAAAACTTTCATATTTTTTTTAGCCATTTGTCAAAATCGGGTCTATTTTGACTGGGGTAATAAGAGAGACTGGGATGAGCTATTGAGCTCCACTTTTCGAATCCCAGAATATAAGATTAAGATCTATTGTCCGCTTTTTGTGATGTCGGTAGCATAGAAAATAAATGTGATTTTGTGTAGACTGTGCTGCTTCATTTACAACCCCTGGATCGGACAGTAGAATTGCCACAACATCAAAACCTAAACATGATTTGAACTCCCATCATTAAATTTTTAAACAAAATTTCAAATGTTCGAGTGTTTTTTCCAAATGTATTATGATTTTTACATGAACACATATTTGATGGAAAATAGTCACCGCAAAATGCGAGTAGATAGAAATATGAAATTTTCAGCCTAGAAAGTGTCATAACTACATTTCTCTTACAAAAATCATTTAACACTCTTTGGTAGTACCTCCGCCATTGCAACGCTAACTTGCGAGGGTAATAGTGTGTATGTATTTGTTTCAGATAGTGCTTTTTGGTGAAGAGATTGATTAGTTATTTGAAGTACAGTGCTTCCCATTCCAAAAAAAAAAACGAAATAAAGACCATCAGGCGAAAACTGAAAACATAAATAATGAAAACACAAATAATGGAATGATTTATCGAGGGAACAAAAGTTTAATTGGGGTATTTATAAGTGGAACCTTCTTAGAATCAGAGCTTTAAGAAATTGCTCACAAACTGAGAAATACATTAAAACATCATCAAGTAAGTACACAACTATTCTTTTTATTACGCTTCATAACAGCCTATTTGAAACTAATCATGATACTCCCTTCACATTTAAAAATCTCTTAACGATTTCTCCCCGAGTCCAAGAGCTAACTCCCCTCTGTTTTCGTGGTTTCTGCTGTGGGGTCTTCAATCAACTCACAACAAAGTCAGTAAATAGAGATAATTGACAGAAAAAATTACTAGTCAATAGTGAAAATGTAGTTAGAACGATAGCAGTTGTTCTTTCCTAAATTTACCACGTTGATGACGGAAACGACTTAGAGAATCTCTGTTTAACTCTACTTTCTAAAATATGGGGTGGGGAATACTATTACAAAAGTGTCAATAGTGCTTCAGTTAAGTTCAATTCGTGCGATTCAAAATGCCTCGCAAATGCGTAAACTCTGTTGAAAATTTTGACTATATTTGTAGACTGGTAAATTTGAAATCACAAAAGCAACCAATAACATGAATGATATAGAAAGTTTACAGTCTGCTGCTCGTGAAATCGGAGACCAGGAGAAGCCCTGGGCTGTTCATATATGTTAGACAGTTTCTGCCTCGAGTTTTCATTTCTGGTTGACTCATAAAAGATCGTTAGTTGGCTTTGTTATACCCATGATCTGGAGAGAACGATGAAACCAAGTAAATGATAGTTATTTTTGTATGAAAACTTCATTAACACATGGTATTTCAAAGAGTAAAGAGTCATGCGTCACATATACCATCGGCAACCCAACCAATGACTCACGGAGTCGAACTGCCTGTTCCGATCCCACCTTAGTCCTATACAGCAAGCATAGGCGTAGCGTCGGGGGGGGGGGGCATGGTGGGCACGTGCCCCCAACTAAATTGAAATAAATTAAAACTTAATAGAATTTCAGTTAAAATCAGAAAATTGTAGAAAACTGTTAAGAAAGTTGGTTTTTTCCCGCCTTTTTAAAACTGTGAAACTGAAGAGGCCTATTATGTCTTAAGCCTCAACAGAGTTTTAACAATGATATGATCCATAACAAAAATTCGATGCTATATATTTTTCCTCATTTTATTTATATTATTTTTATTTTCCTCATTGTATAACTTTAGAATACTACTCAAACATCAATTCTATTGTTATTCAATTTCAAAAATTCCTAATATTTTATATTTTAAGGACGATCCGGCATTCAATGCGCAGAGGAGGACCCTAACTAAATTCAATTAGTGCTAGGGATGGGATATTGATATCGATATTATGGAAATATCGATATTTACCCTTCGATATTAAGTATTATAATATGGATATTTTATTTCTTATAATATCGGGATATCGATATTATATTCCCGATATTATCGATTACACATTTTGAAAAGAATTTATTTGAAATATATATAATTTATAAAAATTTGGGTTGAAAAATCTCAAAAACAAAGAGAAAAAACAATTGAGATATTGAAAAAAATTATACAGAAAAATTGAAAAATTAATCAGTGAGGGTCTATAATCAACTGTTGAAACAAATGGATAAAAAAAACTATTATACAATGTTCAATAAAAGTTATCGACTGATTCTACCATGAAGATTTCTTCCTGATAGTTTAATCTTAAAAGTCTTTTTCGTCAGATTTACTACATGTTTACATGTTTACTCCCTAAGACAAACATCTTTTGAAGCTTTTGGTTTATGTTGTTTTGAGTTGGAGATTTTTAAATTTAAAGAATAAAACTTTTTTGATTTTAGTTAAAGTTCTCTGAGGTCTTCCTGAAAACGAGCCAAAATGGAGCAAATTAATCCAGTAAGAATAAAAATTGATGGTGGAATTGGCCTATAACTTTCATTCATTAAGTATTATATACCACATCATCCCCTCTCACTAAGGTGTATAAAAGTCAGTTCCACTATAAAACCTGTCAGAAAGTTTCATGTCAATCAAGTAAACAAGGCGAAATATTTTGAAATATCTTGAGTTTGAAATATCTTAAGAAATAAACAATTAATCAAAATATTATGATTCATTATTTTAATTTATGAAAGCCCGGAAATGATTTAAATTGTGAATAGCTTATTTAAAAAAAATAATTAAAAAAAGATACGTAAGTAAATCAGGCAAAAGAATTAAACTTAAAAACATTATTATTTATATTTAAATACAAATAATTTCTAATATATACAAAGTAAATTTTAATGTAAGCAATCAAAAACTGTGTGAACAAATCAAAAATCGTTCGATATATAAAAATGTATTCTAGAATGAACAAAAAGTGAATAAAAACAATTATTGTCCATTAATTGAAAAAAAATAATTCTCCTACTGAGAAAGGAAAGGAGTTTATTCAATGTAAGACGACTTCTGGCTGAGTTAATTATATTCCTGGCTTGAGAAAAAATTCTTTCAGGTGGCACTGATGTTGTAATCGCAGCCAAATATCGCTTGGCAACCCCACATAGTTCCGGGTACAATCCAATTGATTTACTCCAAAAAGAAAGCGGATTCTTGTTGATGTCAGCTTCTGCAGGGGATCGCAAATAAAAGGCAAGCTCATCAGGAAAATCTGAGCTATCTAAAGAACTCCGATGCTACCAAGTTTTCTAAACCGTTTTGGAGTGTTCACTAAAGAAACATGATTCAGATCCTTCTCCATTGTCAGAATCGGAACTGTGTCCACTTTTCGGTGAATGGGCGCTTTTCAAAATTCCTTTCAGTTCTCGAATTGATTTGGTAGTAGTCTCAGGGTCCCTGAAGTATAATGTCTTCCATCGGGGTCCAATAACGTACTTACGGCCAGTGCTATTACATTCTCAACCATGAGCCGTTTTTTGCCGCTTCCAAGATTCCATCCTTCAGTTTGAAGCTAACATTTGACCTAGGTGACGTCTTGGAAATATTATTTTCTACCATTACCTTCCACTGTTCGCAATCGCAGTCGAGACCAGGTCTCGCATTTTAGTGCCAGGAGCCATAAGTCACAACAACAACAGGATGATTAACAGAAGAATTTAAAAAATTCAAAGCAAAAAATTCAAAATGGTAGACAATGAACTAGAAAACATTTTGCTGTAGCTAATCAGGACTATAGTTAATTTATGTTATATACTGAATAAAAGTATATAACATAAATTGACAGCAAATAAACCAATTCTAGAACTTTAGACATATAAATTTTATTTGATAACATGTAAAAAAATTAAATTAAGGAAGAAGTTATTTACTATAGATATATTGTATAACTTCTTCCTTGTAACTCCCTTTATGTTTTCAGGCTTTAATGAAGAAATGACATTAAGAACCTTGCATTTTGACTCCGTAATGCTAAATCTTGAATATTTATCTTTTGTTTACAACTAGAAATTTTAAAAGTAACAAGTTATTGCAGGTAACAATGGAATACGCAAGTAAAAATGAAATATTTCTAAACAGGCAAAAAATAATCCGCTAAACAGTTATGTTTCGAAATGCATTATTATAATGTGTGATATTGTTGTATTTTCCTTAACAAAATATCTTTGTTATGTATCAGTTCTTAACGAAACCCTAACTAGAGTAACGTTACTGAGCTTATTCTCTGCGAAAAAAAAAGTTTAATTTGCGAATTATCTTTCTATTTTCGTCTAATCATGGAAAGATTAAGAAATGTAGCCCGTAGTTTAATGAATGCAATGTAAGTATCACATATTGCCAGAAAATTGTTCTGTATGCCTCATTTCCTTATGTCTAACAAGTTACTTACATGAAAACTATACAATCCATCATAGAAATAACTGTTTTAACTTATGAAACTATAATTGATTAAATTCTCCTGTTTCATAACAATCTAGTCACTCACAGATAGTAAACTAAAGATTAATTTCCTAAAAGAAAGTAGAAATTTTAATTTTGAAGACAGGATTTCGTATGTTTTATACATTAATGTTTACAAAGACAGGCATTTGACAATTTCTTTTCTAGGCTTTTAAATTATTTCTTCAGTACCTTAAGCTGCATTACGAAACTAACAAGAATTAAATACGTCGTTTTTATTAGCTTATAATATTCTTATTTTAAAACACGTAACCATTTGATATTGACAAGAAAGTGATATGGTTACATGAAATATGTTCAAGAAGGGAGCCTAAAGTGTTAAAAATATAAACCAGTTCAACTTCTTTTCTTTCTTGTTTGTAGGTCACAATGCAATGGTATAGGATAATAAGAGAAAAATTCCATTAGTTAGAAGAAAAATACCAAAGTCTCTCTATAAACGGCTAGAACGCGACCATTTAACATATTCTGGTCACTTATCATTTAATTATAATAAATATCGATTAATAAATACACATTGATGCGTAGATCCAACGCCTGCATCAGCGAAATATATTTTAATTAGTAAGGTTTCCAAGGCTTGTTAAGAGCTCCTGAAACTATTCTTCATTTTGTAACATCAATTTATACGGTTTGGTGATATAGCTTATTTGGAAGATACGTAGAAAGTTTAGGTAATTGCGGAGAGATTTAGTCTGTCGATACACGTGGCGTTTCTGAAATCGTATTTTAATTTGAACTTCTTTTCAACTTGACAGATCTTTGCATCGTGAGAGCGCCGAAGAAAAAGAGGAACGGAAAAGAATTTTGAGACAGGCGAGAGTTCAGGCTCTCCGGCGAGAAAAACAACGAATGCAAATGTAAGTACAATAGGCGTTGGCACAATAGGCTATATAATTATACTCTGGTGTTTTATAGTTTCTGAAGATTTACTTGTTCAATGACAGTAATCCTAAAAAAATTGATAACTTACGTAGGAACATCTAAATATTGCTTCGAAAGGCCTTTGCTCACACATTCTTTACTGTCTAACGATTGATGATGAAACAATCTCAATTTGCTTATATCTCCTTTGCATGATATACAGGTGGTTGTCAAAATAATGGAAACACTAAGAAACATCATGAAATTCTTTATTAATGCGGCCCATGAACCCCTTTATCATGTAATACCACCTGAATTGTATTATACAAGTCATGAATAGTGGTTAAGAATATATTATACCATTATTCAGGGAAAAGTCATGAAAGTTCCTGTAGAGATACTGTGGTGAATATCGATACCTGACTCAATCCGCTTATACAGATCACAGTGGTTGGATGATATGTAGTAGGGAGGATTGTATACGGCAAGATAAGATGTTTGACTTCTTATTCGTTTTCTTCAAACCAATACTGGATAGATTTAGCTGTATGTATAGGGGTATTATCATTCTGGAGAACGACAGCTCCTGCAAGAAACAATGTTTGCACCATAGGATTGACTAGTGAGCTAAAATTTCGACATAGTCCATCCCATTAAATCTCCCTTTTAGGGTTATAATAGGTCCTTAAGATTACCATGAGATGCCATCCTAAACCCTGATAGATCTACCTCCATGATTGCCAGTTGAGATGAGACAGCCAGAAACTTACGCTTTTGTAGGTGTTCTTAAGACATACGCACGTCCTGTTGCGAGGAACAATGTGAACAATGATTCGTCGGACCACATGCCGTTAATCGACATATTACTCGACCAGGATTTGCAGTCGTAGTGCCATTCTGGACGATATTTTGCATCCGCGTCTATTACAAGTGGCTTGAGAATAGTTACTCTTCCGTAAATGCTTTGTTTGTGAAGTTCCCTTCTACCTATAACTAGTAGGTAACCCGCCATTTTGACGTCATAATGGAAAAAGTATATGAAAGTTAAAAAATATCCTGAATTATCTAAAATATTGCATTTAATCCACACCTTGTAAAAGCAATCCCTTTTATTATTTTTTTATTTATTTAGTTTTTCATGCGATTAGAGTAGTAGACTGCCATCCAACCCGTCATTTTGACGTCATAATACTAAAAATGACGTCATAATGAAAAATTTATATGAAAGTTAAAAAAATTTTTACAGTTCACTACGCGATTCATTCACATTCAAGTTTGTTGTTTACTTTCAGAATTCATCGCAAAAGTAAACAGATTTTTAAAAACTGTTAAATATACAGCTAAAAACATCCAATTTTTTTTAGTTCTGAATGTTTTATAGAAAAATAGGCTCAACAAACGTGATTTGATGGAGAAGATATTTGTTTTTAGGTAAGAAAAAATTCTGATCCAAATCTGAAATTGAAATTAAGCCTATCCGGCGGTTTGTTTACTGAGGGCTTCAATTGAAAGATGAGTACAGCCCGGAAGTGTCATACAGAGACAACGGCTATTATATATAGGATGGTTGATACCGGAACATGGAGATGCAGATTGAGCCCTCCAGTCACTTTGTTTGGAGTTGTTTTCTTTATTCGTGTCACAATCCGCTTCAATACCTCATCCGTCTCTTTCTCTCAGCTCTCCCTTTCGTCCACTATTCTGTATGGCAAAGGATGTTTTTCTGTGCACTCTGTATGCTATCATGACTTTCCATACATAGCTCGAAAATCACCCATTAGCCTGGGGGTTGCAGTAACAGATACTCCAATTTAAACACGCTCCAATAATTTGCCCTTTTCGCAATGTCTGTATGGTTTGACATTTTACCCTGTTCCCCCCCAAAGCACGATGCCCTTACCTTCATTACTGCTACCTGACAGTAGAATAATACTTACACTATATTATATGAAAAAATACCGTTGGCCAGACTTGTTCTTTAAGGAATACGAAGCACATTCATAAACACCACTAATATTGAGAGGTGTTTCCGTTATTTTGATAACCACCTACACATATATATATATATATATATATATATATATATATATATGTAACATGGGAGACAGAACGCAGACTCAGAAGATATCTAGTCTCCCATGCTACGGTGAGGAGATGCAGTTATGCTTAAATTAAATTTATTTCATGATTAAAGACGACTAATATGAGCTTTTTACGGAAACATTTTTATTCAATACACCGACCGATCCGTCGGTATGGATGCGGCAAGAGAAAATACAAGAGTCCGTCCTACTTCCGGACGTCAAGATTTATATAAACTTCATCCCATCACGTGATTAAAGGGTGTGTCTTAATAGTTGATTGGTTTAAAGTTGTTGTTGATGTGTAGAACTGATTTAAACTTGTACTGACGCAACGCAGCGTCCCTTTAGTTAAAAAAGACAGACATCTTGAATGATTTTGCCGAAGGCTGTAATAATGGAATTTAACGCGAATGCCCAAAGGGAATTAAATAATTTAAAGGATTAAAAAAGGGTTTGTAATTTGGAATAGTAAAGTGTAGAATTAATAGTTTTTAAATGTCAAGAGTGTTGAATTAAGAAATTACTAGTTTTTTAATATTATATATATATATATATATATATATATATATATAGTATATACCCCAACTAAACCCTAAACACAAAAAGGCGAAACCCCTTTTATCAAATCAATCCATAGTCCCGCCTTTCTATGCTAGTTTAAAGTATAAAAACTAAACATAACGATATCTATACAGAAAAAAAACATTTTATGTAACTTATCAGTATATGACATGAATTGAAATGACAATTAAAATCAATTATCTTTTATGATACGACACATTTCCTTACAATCTCAATATTATTAACTATATCGATATATCTCTTTCGAATTAAGAAGAAATAATGCTATGTTTCAGATGATAATATTTTCTTGCCTTGTTTCTGAAATATGGCAAATATGTTTTATAAAAAGCATTGCTTGTATTTTGAATGTTGTTTTTCTTCTCCTTGAAACGAGTAATTAAATGAGGGAGGTGGTGGAACAGCCAATAGAGGATGATCTCTGGAGGAGTTAGCGAATGAAAAATAACAGTAGAACATATGGCGAAGGTTTGATAATTCCCAAAGCGATGCTTTCAAATCCGCGAGAAACACTTGTTGTTTTCAATGGGTGGACTGCAAGGGGCACAGCCCCCTCTCCCCTGGTGCCACCTGAATTTTGACCAAGCACACCCAAGAGGAACATTTGGGGACTTGTACCTTCTCACATCATAGATGGACATTCTGGTCTACGGATTTAGTGTGCCCTTATCCCGCCTAGACAAGAAGATATTGAATAGCGTTCGTCGCGATTCGAACTGAGCATGCCCAGTTCGAAGCCTGACGCGAAATTACTAAGCTACCTCGGTCTTCACTGTAATAAAGACCGGAAAACCAAGTATCATATAAATTATTTGGTTATACAGGGTGGCAAACAACAAACATCTACAGTTTCTAAAGGTAATATTTTCCTTCTGAACATGAGACTTATAAGCTAAATTTTCCATTCGCAGCATGATGAACTTCTGCATGAATGTTGGAAAGGCGTTTCGACGTCGCATGAAAGTGAAAAATGGAAGTCCGGCCCATTGGATGAGGGCCCGACAATGGCTAGATATTAAACAGAAAATGGTCCAGCAGAACTGGGACCGGCTGATGAGTGAAGAGGCTGACCTGTCCAGCTTCGAGCCCTACATGGCTGATTTCGATCGAAAATGTGTTGTATGGCGTTCCCTCAACAAGAAATCGCAGAAGCGTTTGGATATTTGGTTAAAAGCAGTTAACTTGACCACCTTGCATATCTACCATTTCCGGAAAGAAGTGTAAGTATCGTCCATATTTAACTATTGTTTTCATGCCATATTGAAGTGGAGCTAGTTAATATATATATATATGAAATGACCCGAATTGGGTCATCTCATGAACTAATGCATCATCGTGGCCGGAAAATAATACAGTCAGCTTCAAGAACAATCGAATTTTTTTTTATGGGTAAAGCAACACATCCATCTCTCTTCAAGCCAGTCCAGTGTCTCACTCGTAAAAGGGCGAAAAATATAATTTGGTCAGAGAAGTTTCCAGAATTGCCGGAGGAAGTTAGTTTGTGGGAAATCGAAGCGTTTACGGCAAAGTAAAGAAAGAGGGGTTACCAGGACAGACATTACGTTCAGAATGGGCGATTATAGGTAGTTAGTAATATTATCACACACACACACACACACATATATATATATATATATGTGTGTGTGTGTGTGTGTATTTTTTTCCTTGAATCTTTTTTTCCCAACGCGACAAGTACTTTGTCCATACGATATTGATCCATCCAAACCGAACATTTTCCTTGAACCTGCTTGATTACCTGTTCATTAATTCCTTCTGAGCATACACTTATTATATAAGATTTTAAATTTTTAATAACATTTTAAAGCACTTTCTTTTTAAAAAATAACACTACTGATGTAAATAAACTTACTGGCCTGGTCTTAGTTTTTTTTTCTCTTTTAGGGAATCGGAGCGTCAAAGCAAACGAAGAAATATCTTCGCTAGATGCATCCGATAAGAAAGCATACGTCAGCACTTAAATCTTCCGGAAATGACTTTTGTTAACCTATCTATGACACAGAGAGTATACTTTTACCATCTTTTAGTTCTCTCAAACTCTCGATCTTGACTTTTTTTCATGGACTGTGACATTCATCACCCTATTATTGACGTCTTTATCCACCATTCCAGTGCTACTAATACCAACACGTGGCGCTGTCACCAATGTACTATCATCTATCTATCGAGCAACCGCACGCTGATTTGACTCTTCCAGCGACACCGGAAGTTTTTCACCTCTACCATCTTCCTTTCGACATCATATTTTTCACACCATCCCACCAACCACAGCAGCATCCCAGCATCAACCCGAACGCCACCGAACTATTCTCCCACCAACATGTGGAGGGTAAGGCGGTGGTTAGACGGGGAGTGTTTGCAACCCACCTCCCATCGGTACTCCTCGGAAAACGTTTTCGTCAAGAGCGGACACGGCCAAGAGGTTGCAGAAATCGCCCTTCACCAGACACGGCTGAATGACTTTGAAGACTGAATAACTGAACATTTATTCATAATAAGTGAACATTTCAACGAAATTGGGTATTTAAGTCATTGAGCTTCCACTACCGCAAAAGTAGGCAGAAATTACGCAGAACTGCATTATTATGAATGCTCAAATGATGTTTAAAATATGTGATCCTGTATTTGTTACCAATAAAATATTTTTTCGGACGTTTTGAGATATTTATTGCAAATTTAGTTTTAAGATACACATTGTATTTATTCCAAAGAAAGTTAATCTTTTTGGCATGTCTGAGCTTTTTAATGCTTTCTGTAGTGTACATATTTAAAAAATTAATTATAAAATTTAGATTATAATTTGTTACTGCTGTTGTATGTTGAAATAATGAATGAATAATGAAATAATGACTTATCGAAGGTAAAATAGTTTATTGTTTCGGGCTTCTAACCAATCAGACTGAAAAATGTTATCTTCAAGTGCCCCCCACTTAAAATCAGAGCTTTAAGGGGGTCAAGGACACAAAATTCTTCAAATTTTCCAAAACAGTTTTACTGTATTAAAAAATTGTATGTTCTTTTACGCTTAAAATGATATTTAAATCATGTTTCTATCTCAATTAGAACAGGAGATTCTAATTTTTATTTTGCAACGTTCTAATAGTAGCCAATCTGTGTTTAAACCTGAAATGCGTTTTTTTTTGTATAATGGGTTTTTCCTTTTCTCGTCTTTAAATTGTTGTAAGTCAAGAACCGTTAAAGACAAATGGTTCAAATTTTGAACATTTCTTTTTCAATTATTTTACTTTAATTTTGATTCAGCAAATTTGAAAAAATATTTACTTTTGAAATTATAATTTTTTAAAATAAGTTGCATCATTTTTTTAAAAGTTTTATTCTAAATATTTAAAATTTTTTTAAAATTTAATATTTAAAAAATCGCTAAATCAAAATTAAACCTTATATATTTCTGTTTAATTAAACGAAAAAATTTTGAAAGTCTACATATAATGTTTCGAGTTAATTTAACGGAAGGTAATTTAACGATTTTAAATTACCCTCCTTTTTTAAAATTTTTTTAGTTTAAAATTTTTAAAAAAAAACTTTATGAGTAGTTTTATGATGTGATTTTGTTTAAAAATTATGTGGTTAATCATCACAAAAAAATTCAAAATTTTAACTCAATAAATAATAAAAAAATTTTAATGTGTTCCGGACCCCCTTAATTCATTGCTCACAATCTGAGCAATAAATGAAAAATCACTATGTAAGGATAGAACTATCATTCTTTAATATCCATGTTGAAAATCAACGCTCATTTTCTCTCCTTATGCTCCTTACGGCATGCGTGCGCACACGTTAATTACGACGTCATCATATTTTTCTCCTGTACGGGAACGCTCTGTGAGCGGTGGTAGAAAGAGAATGATGTTGCTCTCTGTAACATGCTTCTATGTTAAGTGCTGTGAAAATGTGTGTTAGTCCTATCAAATGTTTTGCTACTACTCTGCTGCTCTTTTTACTCTGCGTGACTAAATTCCCATAATGGGTTATGGGGCCAGGCAGCTGCTATTCACTGCGTTATAACTAGTAACAAGATTATTTTCATTCGACGTACTGTCATTCGAAGAATTTAAGCCTAACGAAGCTGTCCGCGCTGTGCTATTCGACTTGTGATTTCTAGGCTGTGAAAATCTCCGCGAACAAAATGTCGCAATTGAGTACGATCGAAAAATTAGGCAAGGACAATTTTGATTCCTGGAAGCTGCAAATTGAAGCTGTTTAAATAAAAAATGACCACTGGGAATATGTGATTGGAAGACAAACTAAACCAGAATCTGGTATCCCAAATGAAAAGAATTGGATTCAACATGATCAGAAAACCCGTGCTGACATTATATTATCCATACAACCAAGTGAATTGTGTCATGTGAAACACTGTACAACTTCAAATGAAGTATGGAACAAATTGAAAGAAGTTTATGATTCAAAAGGACCGGCGAAGAAGGCTTCATTATTAAAATCTCTGTTATTCCGAAAAATGAAAGAAGAAGAAAATATGTGTGAGCATATAAATATTTTCTTCGAAATTGTTGACAAGCTCAAGCAAATGGACATTGATGTTGCTGATGATCTACTTTCGATTTTGCTTCTTTACAGTATCCCTGAAAACTACGAAAATTTTAGATGCGCAATCGAAGCACGAGATGAGTTACCGAAGCCTGACGCTCTGAAAATTAAACTCCTAGAAGAATGGGAAGCAAGAAAAGGAAAAGGGTGTCCTGAATCTCAAAATGCTTACTATAGTACAGAAACAAAAAGGAATATTCAAGAACAGAAGAAAAATGACAAATATCGGTAATATCCGAATAGGAATAATTTTTCTGAAAGAAGTTATGGAAATTTCAAGTGCAATTATTGTCACAAGCCAGGTCACAAGGCCTCCGAATGCAGAAAGAAAATATCTGACAGAAAAGCTGCTACAAATAAAGGAAATAACAGTTCCATGATGGCTACAAGTTATGATAATCAAATTACAATGGCCTGCAAAGAAAATCTTCAACAAGCATCATCCTGGTGCTTAGATAGTGGCTCAACGTCCCACATGTGCAACAACAAGCATTTATTCACAGAATTTTATCCTCAAGAAAATTCGAGAATTCAACTCGCTGTGGATAAAAGTGCTGAAGTCATCGGTATCGGTAAAATTCTTATAACCGTACCTACTGACAACGGTAAGACATATCTTACTTTAAACAACGTACTGTGTGTTCCTGAGCTAAAGTGTAATTTAATATCAACCTCCAAGGCCACTGCAAACAACCGTTCTGTAATTTTTAAAGAGCGGTATGCTAAAATATTAGAGCCGAACGGTTCCACTTTAGTGAAAGCTATCAGGAGAGGCGATCTTTATTATATAGAACCCTTCATCGAAACAGCTGCTGTTGCCAAGGTAAGTGACTTTCAAAAATGGCATCTTAAATTAGGACATTTAAATGTAAATGACTTAAAGAAACTCAAATCTGAAAATATGGTACGAAATTTAAATTTTAATGATGATGAATCTTTAAAAGATTGTACGATTTGTATAGAAGGCAAACAATCAGTCAGACCATTTCCCAAAGTATCAAAATATGAAAGTGCTGATTTATTAAATCTTATTCACTCTGATTTATGCGGCCCTATGCCTGTACCATCTCATGCTGGTTCTAGGTTTTTTGTGACTTTTATTGATGACAAATCGCGTTATGTAGAGGTTAGTTTTTTAAAAGCGAAAGACGAAGTTAAAAACGTGTTTATGAAGTTCAAAGCTGTCGTAGAAAATCGTTTGGATAAGAAAATAAAAGCGCTGAGAACAGACAATGGTCTAGAGTACCTAGGGGAAGAATTTAACAAACATCTTGAACAATGCGGAATTAGACGAGAAAAGTCAAGCCCCATTACACCACAACAAAATTCTCGAGCAGAGCGAATGAACAGGACTTTAGCTGAAATGGCCAGATGTTTATTACTACAATCCAATTTACCGCAAATATTTTGGGCAGAAGCGATAAATTGCACTGCTTATATTCGAAACAGATGTCCCTCTAGAAGTTTAACTGAAAACAAAACTCCTTTTGAATTATTTCTTGGCATCAAGCCAACCGTCTCTCATCTTAAAGTATTCGGACAAAAATGTTTTGTATTGAATAAGAGATCAAAAGGCAAGTTTGAACCTAGATCGGCTGAACATATATTTGTAGGATATTGTCATCAATCTAACAATCTAAAGCTTATCGCCTGTGGAATAAAAATTCTAGAAAAATTGCTATAAGCCGCGATGTTCGATTTATCGATGAGTTCGAAAGCAATCTTCCAAAAAGCGAAGAAATAGAGCTAATTTTTCCATTTAAAGAGTCTCCCAATTCAAATCAAAATGAAAAAGAGAAAATTACCCATGATGCACCCTCGCCTGTGCAAGAAATGTTTTCTGATGAGGGGGAAACACAAATTTCTGACCCACCTACAGCTGGCAGGGCGCCAGGTCCAGGTCGACCCAAACTTTTAAGAGATGGTAAACGAGGGCGGCCTCGTAAACAATATCGTGGGAAAGATGTAGAAAAAGCCCAAACAATTTTACATGTTTCGTCTACGGATAACAGCCCATCAGTTAGTGAAGCGATCTCGGGTCCATTTAAAGAGGAATGGTTAGAAGCTATGAAAAGTGAATATAATTCACTAGTAAATGAAAACGCATGGGAATTAGTGGAAAAACCAAAACATAAAAAATCATTGGTTGTAAATGGGTGTTAAAAACAAAATATAAACAAGATGGAACTATCGAGAAATTTAAAGCTAGGCTAGTAGCCAAAGGCTGTTCACAGAAACCGGGAATTGATTATGAAGAAAACTTTTCACCTGTTGCCAGATTAAGCTCAATTAGAACTGTAATCGCGTATGCAATTCAAAATGGTTTCACAGCATATCAATTAGATTTTATAATGGCATATGTAAATGGCGATTTGAATGAAGAAATCTATATGGAACTGCCAGAAGGTTTTGAGGATGAATCTAATACTGATAAAGTATGTTTGTTGAAAAGATCCCTTTACGGTTTAAAACAATCTGGTCGGCAATGGTTTAAGAAATTGGATGAAAAATTAAAACAATTGAAATTTGATTCTTTACATTCTGATAAATGTGTTTACATTTCAAAATCATCAATAGAAGCAATTATTATCGTGTATGTAGATGATTTAATAATTCTTACTAAAAATGAACACGATTATAAATACATTAGGGATGAATTATCTAACTCATTTAAAATGAAAGATATGGGTCATTTGCATTATTGTTTAGGCATAGAATTTATGCAAAACAAGGATAAAATCGTGATTACTCAGAAAAAGTATATTGAAGATATTCTGTGCAAATTTAATATGCAAGATTCAAAAGCAGTGTCAACACCTTTAGATAATAATGTGAAACTCACTAAAGATATGTGTCCTGAAACTGAGGAAAAAAAATCCGAAAGACATACCCTATCGCCCATTAATAGGATAGTTAATGTATTTATCTGTAGCAACTAGACCAGGCATCACACACGCTGTGAACTTTTTAAGCCAATTCAACAACAATCCAGGAAAACCTCACTGGTTAGCAGCCAAAAGAATTTTGAGATACCTGAAAGGTACCAAATTACAAGGACTGTGTTTTCATCGTAATCCAGAACCTTTAACTGGATATGTTGATGCTGACTGGGCATCAGACGTTAATGACAGAAAGGTCCTTTACCGGTTATATTTTTAAGTACGCCGGTGGTGCTATATCTTGGGAGTCAAGAAAACAACGAACTGTTGCGTTATCGACAACCGAAGCCGAATACATGGCTTTAACAGAGTCTGCCAAGGAAACTACACTTAAGACGATTCTTAGATGAACTTTCACCCGGAACAGTAACAGCTCCTACTGACATCATGTGCGACAATCAGTCTGCTCAAAAACTGACGCGAAACCCTGTATATCACTCTCGCACCAAACACATTGATATACGCCATCATTTCGTGCGAGATGTCCTGAATGATGGAGAGATTGATGTTAAATACATAGCATCTGAAAACATGCCTGCTGATATTTTAACGAAGGCATTAAATGCAGACAAGCACAAAATGTGTTGTAACTTAATTGGAATAAGTGTTTTAAATTCTTAATATCATCCAGTATCCTTTTCAGTATAATAATTAGTGTATGTAATGATGTGTTTTTATTGCATTTAAGTATTATCTATTTGTATTTACATTGTAATGTTTAATTTGTTTACATTATTATAGAAGTTTTGAATTCACAAGTATAATAAGTTTTGCAATGTAAGTCTGTATATATTTCATAAGTTTTCTTTACTGAGTGAAATATGCATGAATTGTATTCTCATAGAAAATGCACGTTGTGAGGGGGAATTGTTGAAAATCAACGCTCATTTTCTCTCCTTATGCTCCTTACGGCATGCGTGCGCACACGTTAATTACGACGTCATCATATTTTTCTCCTGTACGGGAACGCTCTGTGAGCGGTGGTAGAAAGAGAATAATGTTGCTCTCTGTAACATGCTTCTGTGTTAAGTGCTGTGAAAATGTGTCTTAGTCCTATTAAATGTTTTGCTACTACTCTGCTGCTCTTTTTACTCTGCGTGACTAAATTCCCATAATCCACAATATCAGCGTATTCGAAACTAACCATGATCCTCTCTTAACTTTTAAAACTCTCTGGATGATTTCTCCCCGAGTTCAAGAGCTATCTCGCCTCTGTTTTCATAGTTTCTAGTGTGAGGGCATTAATCAACACACAGAAATGTCATTTTATAGCCGAGAATTGGCACAAAATATTACAGCAGTAAAATCTTACAGTAAATAAAATCTAAAGTGACTACCTCAAAACATTAATTTTTCATCATCACATATAAACGGTAATGGGGAAATTCTAAAATTAAGAATTAGGAAAGTGCTTAGTATGAAATCTGGACACTAGTTTTTGAATAAAATGGGTATTTTTATATTTTTATAGTTAAACGAGGAAAAGAATTTTTTTTTGTCAAATTTTTAGTTCGAATTAACCGAAGTGATAAAAATTTAGTTCGAATTAATGAGACATTTTTAACATTAACTCCAATACAAGTTTTTTGGGGCCTTTGGATTAGTTCGAATTAACCGAATGTTCGAATTAACCGAGTTCGAATTAACGAGCGTCCACTATATATATATATATATATATATATATATATATATATATATATATATATATATATATATACATACATACATACATACATACATACATATATATACATACATACATACATACATACATATATATATATATATATATATATATATATATATATATATGGTAACCTATTTACCACGGGGCAAATTCAGAAAAATGCACAGACAATGAAATAAAATCCTAGACACTAGGCTTAAAACAAAACAACAATTATATTCTAAAAGAAAGCATTACATGGCCCGCTCAGAAGGGGGTGATAAGAGCGGTCCCGAGACGACTTGCCACTCCGATGGCAAAATCCGTTCTCCTCCGTTCAACGACCTTTCTCTCCCTCGATCTCCTGTAGCCAGGGGGGTGAGGAGGGGGTCGATCTGGCCCGATGCGTATAGCTCGTGCGTAGGGCATCAGGGTCCGAGTCTACATTCTCGACCCTTTCTGATAGGACACTGACCCCAGTGTCTGCTACCACATTGGAATATAACCTATAAAAAAACTAAAAATATCAAAGGTTAGAAAACTATGTACAACATTTTTTCGAAGGATCCTCATCAACTGAGGGAGCTAGTATTTCCACAGCTTCATAAAATCAGCTGCTGTAGTCGTGGTATTAGGTCCTCCGTGCTGACCCATTTTCTGCACTTCATACCGGTCATTTGCTTGGCGGTTGTAATTTGGTATGGGCCATAGAACTTGGGTCGTAGCTTGAGTCCGCTTCCGTACTGTGTGCGCTGAATCGCTACGAGCTCCCCTTTATTATCCTACGAGCTCCCCTTTATAGATGCGTGCCAATTTCCTGGTTTTATTGAAGCTTTTGCGGTTTTCGTCCTGTATTTTGAGGATGTTTTTCTTAGCTTCTTCTCGCAGGTTTTCACGCTCTTCCATAACTATTTATTCTTTCTTCTTCTAGGATCTTAAGTATTTCTGCGTTTTCTTTGCCCCTCAGTTTTATTCCAGTGAGTAATTCAAATGGTGTTCTATTAGTGCTTCATGAAATTGTCGCATTCATGGCACGTTGTACAGCATCGACATGCTTATACCACTTCTCTGGGTCGTCGATTGAAAGTTTTGCTAGTATTGGTATCAGTGTGCCGTGCATGCGCTCAATTTGTCCGTTTCCGCGAGGTATCCCGGTGGTGATGCTTACGTGCTGAATATTTTCACTAGTGCAGAATTCTTCGAATTCCTTTGAAGAAAATGCAGATCCTTTATCCGTGATTATTCTTAGAGGGTTTCCAAAGATAGTCTGTTGTTGTTTCAGCTTTTGCAAAGCATCTTGAGTGGTTGTCGATTTTACGGGATAAAACCATACGAACTTCGAAAAGGCATCCACCACGGTGAAGATGTATTTGTAGTTTTTGTTCTACAAATGTTCTACAATGTTCGTTGATGGTAAAGGTCCAATAAAATCGATATGATAAGTGCTTAACGGCACGTCTTCCTTCGGGATAAGATGGGGAAATCCTTCACCCTTTCCTCTTTTCCTATTTATCAAGATGCATTCAACACAACTGGCTACTAGGGTGGTTCGAAAAAAAACTTTTTTTTAAATTTCAGATCGCTAGAGTGCACAAAAGTTGTCATTGGTATAGACGTTAAAAAAGCACTAATTATTATTTTTTTATTAATTTGTCTTCCGGTAGCGCAATGCCATCGAAGTTAGCAAAAAATTGTGAAAAACCTTAATTTTTCATAATTTTTTTAAGCACGCCAGATGGTTTTAATTGCGTTCCTATACCATGAATTAACTACTAAAAGTATGTAAAATCAATATATATGCACTTATTATACATTTGTTTCATATCTTCCGGTCACGCAACATAGTACAAAATGAGTAAAATTAGTAGTTTTTGCAAAATTTCAAAATTTGACTGTTTAGTACATTTTAATCATACGACTTTTAGAGATGCTATAGTTTAATTCTATTAGAATATTATATTAAAAATCCAAGCATATAAGATAAACTTTGATATTCAAGTGGAATTCGGTCGCGCATCTTCGTCAAAAACAGCAGAGTAGCCTACCTGGACAGAGAGGTGAGGCGTACGTGACGAATGCCCAGCGATGCGCTCACAGCCGGTAGCAGCCATTATCGTTGTCTGACAATTTTGTTGTTTGACAATGTTTCCTTTCAGATAATTTTGAAATTTTCTAATAGTAAATATTTGGTAATTTTTTGTTTCAATATTCAATTGTTGGTGCAGCTCTTCGCTCATTTTGTTTACAAAACGACCCAGAACTCACCACGGGGAGGTGGCTGCACTTCGAGTTCCACCCACACCCTACCCAACCAAACATCCAATGTAGGGTGTGTTATTTACAATATGTACAAATTTATTTCGCTTTCTCTCTCTTTATGTTTCCTTTCTAGCATTTATCTATCGATAAACATCGAAATTCGGATTTGTGTGAAAAAGTTGGTTGGCATCGCTGAGCGTGACAGTAATGTGGTTCTAATATAGCCGTCTCTGGAACTGTGTCCACATACTTTACTTGAAGCTTCGGTCACTAGCTTAACGCATCTGTCAACTGCCTGTGTATGGCATGGGAAAGCATCTATAATTATAACAGGCTTGAAGTCATTGCTCACATACTGTTTTATCTCTTCATTAGTCAATGTTCTTAACAGTGGAGGAAGAGTTAGTGTACTGGTGTTCAATTTGATAATTTCGGTATAGTCTTTAGCTTCAAAGTTTAGGTTTGGTGGTTTAAAGATTCTGATAAAGTCACTTTCAGATATTGCTTGCTTTGCCTTCATGATACGTCTAAAGCCCAGCTCTCGGATATGGTTTCTTTCATCAGTTACCATAGCCAAAAGTAAATTATCGGGATGGTCAAAATAAGCATTCCGTTGTAAAACGGGATCAACAACTTGAAGCAGCTCTTCTGGTAAGTACCTTGTAGATTCAATAGTTTTGTAAACATGTCTAGGCCCATCTGTGAATTTGCGGTTTATTTTTATGGCAAGCCACATAGGCATATAACATTTGAGAATGAATGTGACAATTTCTCTCAGATTTTCAGAAGGGCTTGACACACTGATGTAGAGGCGCAAAACTCGGTTTGCAGTAGTAAGCCATCTTGAATGTGACATTGGGCCAGGATCACGTACTACAAAGTCTTCTGAACAATGTCCTGACTTGATGGCTTCTGATATCTCAAGCAAGTACAATTGGTCCTTGCTAAGAATACGCTTGTCAACTTTGGAATCTCACAGTCAATAGGATTAAAATCAACAACTGGTAGTCTTTCACAATCAGGTAGGGCCTTTCTAATCGGTCCGGAATATCCTATTGGGCCTGTTGTATTTTCATCTAAGTGTTGGAAAAGGTGGCGGAATGGCAGTTCGTTGTAATGGAGAAGACAAACACTCCATTGTAGAGGTCTTCCCACATGTATCTCTATTTGTCGAATTACACCATTTCTTAAGCCCGTATTAATAACAGTACCGTCACATCCAACAACTTCCAATTTGTCAAGTAAAAAGCCATTTTCTGATAAATAAGACGTGATGTTTTTGGCTATGTCGGTTGCTGAGCTTGAAGAAGGACAAGTGTGTCCTATGTAAGTGGAGCCTGGATCCTGAATTAAAGAGTAAGGGCCTGTTCACATAGGAGTCCGTTGCGTAGCGTTAAGGAAAAGATGACGTTTAGACGAAAATAAACCAATCGTCGGCGTTAAAAATTTCATTGCTAATCGTTTGGAGGCCTGTGATTGGTTTATTTTCGTCTCAACGTCATCTTTTCCTTAACGCAACGCAACGGACTCCTATGTGAACAGGCCCTAATGCTCCTCCTTATAGGTTCTGCGAAAGTGTTTTCTTCTAGTTTTTTTAATTGGCAATGTATTGTCTTTTCGTCCATCAAAGTAAAGACCATAAATTTCTAAACTTATATCACTTTGCAAACTAGCTATCACACAAGTTTTTTCTCTTCGGACTTTACTCTTGTCTACAACATAAGAAGTATCTGATTCATTAATCAACCCAACATCTTGCAGTACACTTGAAGCAATAGCAGCCGTAGCGCGATCCGATACGCCATATCGGTCACTAGTCACGTATCGGTCACTCGTCACGGCGCGGCATTCGCCACGTACGCCTCGCCTCTCTGTCCAGGTAGGCTACTCTGCTGTTTTTGACGAAGCTGCGCGACCGAATTCCACTTGAATATCAAAGTTTATCTGATATGCTTGGATTTTAAATATATTATTGTAATAGAATTAAACTATAGCACCTCTAAAAGTCGTATGATTAAAATGTACTAAACAGTCAAATTTTGAAATTTTGCAAAAACTACTAATTTTACTCATTTTGTACTATGTTGCGCGACCGGAAGATATGAAACAAATGTATAATAAGTGCATATATATTGATTTTACATACTTTTAGTAGTTAATTCATGGTATAGGAACGCAATTAAAACCATCTGGCGTGCTTAAAAAAATTATGAAAAATTAAGGTTTTTCGCAATTTTTTACTAACTTCGATGGCATTGCGCGACCGGAAGACAAATTAATAAAAAAATAATAATAACTAGTGTTTTTTTCACGTCTATACCAATGGCAACTTTTGTGCACTCTAGCGATCTGAAATTTAAAAAAAAAGTTTTTTTCGAACTACCCTATTGGCTACAACCTTTTCAACGCTCTGTCGTATGTTTGGGAAATAATAGTCTTGCTTGACTAAATTCTCGGTTTTAGTCACCCCAAAATGGTTTGTATCGTCTATTCTCTTGATTATTTCCGTCTGAATAGCTGTCAGCACAACTAGCACATCGCGATCATTCTCTATCTTGTACAGTACTTGGTTTTTAAGAATGTACTGGTCAACTTTGCCCACAGACATCAATTTTTTTATCGTGTTGATATATTCATCTGTAGTTTGAGGATGTACTATTTAGGGTGTTATGTCGTCAACTCTGACCATCATTATAGGGTAACGACTCAGTGCGTCGACGTGTCGCATTTGAGCCCCTGTTCGATGCACAATTTCGTAATTAAAGTCCTCTAAAAACAATGCCCATCGAGCTATTTTTGGTGTCAACTCTTTCTTCGTCATGGTTTGAGTAAAAGCGGAACAATCCGTCACGATTTTAAATTTTATTCCTAATAAGTAACTTCTGAATTTTTTCAGGGCGCCGATTATAGCAAGAACCTCTAGCTCGTAACTGCTATATTTCTCTTCTTGCGGAGTGGTCTTCTTACTCGCGTAGTATACGGGGTGAAATTTATTATCACTAGCTCTTTGCATCCATATTGCGGCATACCCAAACTTGCTGGCATCTGTATGTAATTCAGTTTCTGCTTCCTGTTTAAAAATGTGAAGTACTGGTTGTTTTATAAGAGTTTCCTTCAAAATTTCAAAAGCGGCTTGCTGTTCTAGCCCAAACATAATAAAGTTTTGCGTAACAGGTTACTAAGCGGTTTCGCAATGCTCTCGTAATTTGGGATAAATTTTCGGAAATACCCAGTAAGTTCGAGGAAACTCTGTACTTGTTTGACAGTCTTGGGTTTCGGGAAGTTTCGAACTGCCTTCGTCTTGTCGAGTGACGGTCGCACAGTACCGTTTTTGATAATGTGACCTAAAAACTCTATTTCCCCTTTTTAAGAATTGGCATTTCTTCAGATTTAATTCTAACCCATATTTAGAGGCAATATCCAATACTCTCTTCAGTCTCTTTAGTCCCTCTTGTTCGTCTTCAGATGACACTATTACGTCATCCATGTAAACTAACATAATTTCTTCAGTAATTAATTCCCTGAACACCTGACAGATATATCTTTGGAACATATTTGGGCAATTCGTTAATCCGAATGGTGCTTTTTTGAACTGATATTGCCCTCGGTGGGTGACAAACGAAATAAACTTACGACTGTTTTCTTCAACGTCCAAATGAAAAAAAGCATTCTTTAGGTCGATTTTGGTAAAAACCTTCCCCGTTTGTAACTGATCTAACACCTCTTCAATTATGGGAAGCGGGTACCTGTCTTTAACTGATTTAGTATTCAACTTTCTATAATCAATACACAATCTTTTTGTGTTATCATTTTTTGTCATTAGAACCACGGCCGATGCGTAATCAGAATTGCTATCTTCTATAATTCCCTCCTTTAACCATGTTTGAATCTGAGAATCAACCTCTTTTTTTTCTGCCAAAGACAATCTCCGAGAACGATTACAAACTGGAATATCATCTGTTAAGACAATAGATAACTTTAAATTTATGCTGAGTACTTTTTCTGGTTTATAATTATTTACAATACCTAAGACTTCTTTTCTTATGTCCGAATTCTTTACGTGGTCTAAATCGATTATTTCTTTACCTTCACTATCACAGGAAATCGTGAAAATGAATCCTTCTGATTCTTTATTCACAACGTCGCCGTCGCTAAAATTTTCACCCCGAGACTCAGTTCTCCCACTCTTGCTATCAAATTCCGTAGAAGGTGGGGGTTGTTGACCTTCGGGGCCAACGGTGTTCGGTTCATCTTTTCCCCCTGCTACGCATTTTTGAGAGGAACCTAGCTTTTCGTAGACATTTGGGCTAAGGATACAGTCTACGCATAATTTGTCTGTTACAGCAGAAATGACTTTGATAGGATTGCCATTTTCCAGAGATATATTAAATTTTACGAGATTTGCTGTGTTTGTGCCCCCAAGATAATCAACAAGGTTAATTGTTTTGTTCAGTAATTTCATATTTTTGGTGTGTGTACCTTTTATGACCGTGATTTGGGCACCAGAGTCTTTCACTGCGTTTACACATTTTCCGTTCACATGGGCATTAATATAATTTAATTTGTTTACAACGATATCTTCGGAATTAGCTGCAACACACCCAATATAGGCTTCATTCTTCGTGGTGTCTAATGAAGTCTGGGGATTGCGTGTTGAACACACCCTTGCGAAGTGGTTACCTCCACAGGAAAAGCAGACAAGTTTGTCCGAATAACTTCTCTGGTTGATTGATTTATGCATAGGCCAATCTTTCTGTTTGTATTGACGTTCCTTGGTCCGGCTGTCCCTCAGACATAAGAAGCAACCTTATTGTAGTCCAAGTATTATGGCAATGACTTTGGGATCACTGAAAATCTGCCATTTAAACTTGTCACAGTTTATTCTCCTTAACAGTTGCTTCATGTTGAGATAGGTTTTATTCGTGTAAGCTGCATAAACAATCGGAACAACTTCCCATTATGCAGAAGGACAGCCTTTAGATTTAATTTTGAAGTATATATGAACAATCTCCAGTCATTTGCTATTTATTCAATTTTGAGAGCTTCAATCAGACCCTCTTAATTACTGTAAAATATCAAGTTATTTTCACTTTTGAAAAGCGGAAAGAATGGAGTATGGAGGATCATGATTAATTTCAAATTCTCTGATATGAAGCATATTAAAAATGATAGTTGTGTACTTACTTAGTGATGTTTTCATGCATTGCTGAGTTTGGGAGAAAATAATTAAAGCTCTGATTCTAAGAAGGTTACACGTATAGATAACAATTTTTGTGTAATTGGTTAGAAGCCCCAAATAAAAAACTTTTGTTTCCTCGATAAATCATTATTTCATTATTTATTCCTTATTTCAACACACAAGAGCAGTAAGAAATTGAAATCTGAATTTTATTAATTTTTGAAAAATATACACACTACAGAAAGCTTTCAAAAGCTGACACTGTTTTCTTTTCCAATAAATACAATTTGTATTTTAAAACTTCACAATCAGTTCATAATAAATATTTAAAAAAGTACGAAAAACATATTTTATTGGTGATAAATGCAGCATTACATATTTTAAACATCTTTATAACGTTGGAGCATTCATAATAATGCAGTTCTGCGTAATCATAATTTGTGCGCATAATGAGGCTTCTTTTGGGGTAGTTGAAACTGAATAACTTAAATTCCTAATTTCGTCGAAATGTTCAGTCTTTAAAAATGTTCAGTTATTCGGTCTTCAATGTCATGCAGCCGCGTCCGGTGAACTCTGATTTCTGCAACCTCTTGGCCGTGTCCGCTCTTGACGAAAACGTTTTCCGAGGAGTACCGATGGGAGGTGGGTTGCAAACACTCCCCGTCTAACCACCGCCTTACTCTCCCGATGTTGGTGGGAGAATAGCTCGGTGGCGTTTGGGTTGATGCTGGGATGCTGCTGTGGTTGGTGGGAGATGGTGTGGAAAATTAGATGGCGAAAAGAAGATGGTGGAGATGAAAAACTTTCGGTGTCAATGGAAGACCAAATCGGCGTGCTGTTGCTCGATAGATGGAAGATAGTAAATTGGTGATAGTGCCATGTGTTGGTATTAGAAGCACTAGAGTGGTGGATAAAGACGGACATAATAGGGTCATAAATGTCACAGTCCAGGAAAATGAGTCAAAATGGAGAGGTTGAGAGCACTAAAAGATGGTAAAAGTATGCTCTCTGTATCATAGATGGTTGAATGAAAGTCATTTTCGGGAGCTTTTATTGACGATGTATGTTTTCTTATCGGATGAATCTAGCGAAGATATTACTTCGTTTCCTTTGACGCTCCGATTCCCTAAAAGAGAAAAAAAGAACACTAAGACCAGGCCAGTAAGTTTATTTACATGAGAAGTGTTATTTTTTAAATAGAAAATGCTTTAAAATGTTATTAAAATTTTAAAATCTTAATATATATATATATATATATATATATATATATATATATATATATATACACTGCTGGCCACTGTAAATGCAACACCCTGAAGGAAACATGCAAATAACATGAAATTTATAACATGCATTAGCGGAGGTGAGATATGCAAATGATTAGAATTTCAGCGCAGACGCACATCACGCGCACCTGTGGCGCCACTTCAAAGCGCTATTTAAGGCTTGGAGATTTCGACGATTTCAAGTTCGGCAATTGTGTTTGTCTTGTGGTTTTTTCAAAAAAAAACGATCAATTATGCCTCGTCGAAAACAGCGATCCTCTTTTGATCAAGTATCAGAGTTCGACAGAGGAAGGATAGTGGCCTACCGAGATTGTGGATTATCTTTCAGGGAAATCGGTAGTCGTGTTGGACGAAACCAAACAACTGTAATGCGGATATGTGATCGTTGGATGCAGGAGGGTACGACGGACCGGCGTGTTCGATCGCATCCACCTCAGCGCACCACTTCACGTGATGACAGGCAAATTGTGCGTATGGCAGTGACGGATCGCTCAGTCACATCACGAACCATAGCACAGCACATGCAGTCTGTAACGCATCATCCAGTGTATGCGCGTACCATTCGACGCCGTTTACAGCAGCGTGGTCTGTCCGCAAGACGTCCATTGCTTTGTCTACCCTTGACGCAGAACCACAGACGTCTCCGCCGCCAATGGTGCGATGACAGAAGAATGTGGACGGCAGAATGGAATGAAATTGTCTTTACTGACGAGTCACGCTTCTGTCTGCAACACCACGATGGTCGCATTCGAGTCTGGAGACACCGTGAAGAGAGGATGCTGAACAGCTGCGTTATGCACCGCCACACTGGTCCTGCACCGGGTATTATGGTATGGGACGGTATTGGATATCACTCTCGCACACCTCTAGTACGCATTGCCGATACTTTAAACAGCCAGCGCTACATATCCGAGGTGTTGGAGCCAGTTGTCTTTCCTTACCTTCAGGGCTTGCCCACAGCCATATTTCAACAGGATAATGCGCGACCACACGTGACACGCATTGTCCAACGGTTCTTCGTCAATCGCCAGATTGAATTGCTTCCCTGGCCGCCTCGCTCTAGGGATCTTTCGCCGATAGAAAACATGTGGTCCATGGTTGCTCTACGATTGACCCAGATTCCATCCCCAGCTGCCACAGAAGATCAACTTTGGCAACGTGTGGAAGCTGCTTGGTCTGCTGTACCCCAAGAACTCATCCAAAGTCTCTTTGAATCAATGCCGAGGCTTGTGGCAGCGGTGATCTCCAACAATGGTGGCTACTCTGGCTACTGATTTTGGCAGGAACCACACTTCACAGAAGTCTATAAATTTAATTATTTGATACTTGGTCAACATGTTATCTACAAAATAAATTTTGTTGTGATATCTCTTGTCTTTTTTGGTGTTGCAATTTGGGTGGCCAGCAGTGTATATATGGCTCTTCAATATTGCAAGAAAACAGTAGTTAAATATGGACGATACTTACACTTCTTTCCGGAAATGGTAGATATGTAAGGTGGTCAAGTTAACTAGTTGTAACCAAATATCCAAACGTTTCTGCGATTTTTTGTTGAGAGAACGCCAGACGACGCATTTCTTATCCAAATCAGCCATGTAGGGCTCGAAGCTGGACAGGTCAGCTTCTGCACTCGTGAGCCGGTCCCAGTTCTGCTGGACCATTTTCTGTTTAATATCTATCCATTGTCGGGCCCTCATCCAATGGGCCGGACTTTCATTTCTCACTTTTATGCGACGTCGAAGAGCCTTTCCAATATTCATGCAGAAGTTCATCCTGCTGCGAAAGGAAAATTTATCTTATAAGTCACGTGTTCAAAAGGAAAAATACAACCCCTAAGAGCGGTAGATGTTTATTTTCTAGTACCTTTTCAAACCCTGTAATTTATTTGGTACTTCGTGTTCCGCTCTGTATTTCAAAAAGGCTTTAAGTAGCTTAGTGGTTGCGTGTCGGGTTTCGGACTGGGGGGGGAGGGGGGGGGCTCAGTTTGAATCGCGACGAACGCTGTTATACACCTTCTTGTCTAGCCAGAATCTGGGCACGCTAAATCCGTAGACCAGAATGTTCATCTATGGTGTCAGTGGGTGGGATAAGGTACGAGCTTCCTAGATGTCCCTCCTGTTAGTGCTCGGGCAAAATTGAGGAAGGGAAAATTCAGGGAGAGGGGCACGGGCTTTTCCCCTATACAGTGCACTCCATTCAAATCAACCAATGATTCTCACGGTTTATAATGCATCGCCTCGGGAATTATCAAACGGAAACTTCTCCTTTAATGAACATTCTTTTTTCCTTCGCCATTTGCTTTATTCTTATTTTTCATTGCCCAACTTTTCCACAGATCATCCTTTACTGGCTGTTCCAAGACCTCCCTCGTTTAATTACTTGTGTCATAGAGAACAAAAATAACATTCAAAATAAAAACAATCATTTTTATAAAGAATTTGCCAAATTTAAGCTGCAAGCCATGAAAACATTGTCACCTGAAATATAGCATTATTTCTGCTTAATTCGAAAGAGATATATCAATGTAGTTAATAATATTAAGATTGTAAGAAAATGTTTCATATCATATAAGAGAATTTACCATTTCAATTCATGTCAGAAACTGCTAAGTTGCATAAAATGTTTTTTTCTTGTACAGAGATCGTTATGTTTAGTTTTAAATGATTATAATATTTTATACCAGTATAGAAAAGCGTAACTATGTTTTGAATTTATAAAAGGGTTTCGACTTGTTGTGTTTAAGATTTAGTTGTTGAGGTATATACATATTTCACGCAAAGGAGATAGGAATAAATTAGAATATTCCATTATTATCAACATTAATGGTTTGACAGCCTATAATGTGTGACCAAAGGCCTTTCTAAGTAATTTTTAGATGTTCCTACTTTAATTACCATTTTTTGATGGGTTACTTTTATATGCACATTGAACAACGTGGTCTTCAGATACTAGAAAACACCTGACTATTATTATATGACGTATAGTGACAACACCTATTATACTACTTACATTTGCATACGTTGTTTCTCTCGCTGGAGAGCCTGAACTCTCCCCTGTCTCAAAATTCTTTTTCTTTCCTCTTTTTCTTCGGCGCTCTCACGATGCAACGATCTGTCAAGTAGAAAACAAATTCAGATTCTTATACAATTTCAGAAACTCCACGTGTATGGAGAGACTAAATCTAACCGCAGATTCCTAAACTTTCCACATACCTTCTAATTAAAATGTACCAGCACGCCGTATAAATTGACATTACAAGATGTGGCCGCTAAATAACGTGTCTGACGCTATTACTAGATTTTAATACTATCTGTTAAACTGAATCTGTCTACCGTTTAAAGTACATTCTTTACACCTTGGGCACATATTTTACGCTAGGAGATGTTGCACTGAGCAAGTTCTGATGAGCATGGAAGCTGTTAAAACCATATTGCAATGTTAGAATGCGTTACAAAATGGCTTGATACCAGACACATTAGTGAAAGTAGTGTGTTGTGCAGACTGGTCTTGCTGAAAGATTAAAGAATTTTTCCATAATTATGTTTTTCTGCAAAGCATTAAAGCTATAGTCAGTGATTTCTTCCTCACTCAGGTCCAGTTTACTTACTTACAGACACACACACACATAATGATGCGAAACGGTCTCTCTTAAATGCATATTTGACATTAGGCGACAGAAAAATGTCGCCCTGAGCAAGGTCGGAGGAATATGGAGCTGCTAGAACCATATTGCAATATGGTTTCCCTCCTTAACTCCTTAAACTATAGCGAAGAAAGTGTGTATGTTGGTCCCCCTGAAGGATGAAACCCTTTAGCCATAACTTTTTTGCCTAGCCTCTTCGGTCTGATTTTGTTGTTGTTCTTTGTTTTGTTGTTTGTCAACTTTCAACATTCATACTATCAATCGGACAATGAGTCGGTAACCATTGCGAACAAGTTTGCTCAATTGGAAAACTCATTATATTTGACATTCTGACGGTTCTGCTCTGAATATTTTGTTAAAAGTCCTTAACGTATTTTCTGTTACGTGGGGACGCAGCGTCGCAGCCATTTTTCTACTCGGAAAGCTGCTGGCAAATGCAAGTTCAAAAATCTCATTTCTAGGTCTTTGTCGGCTTTTTCGTATGCTGTTAAGTTTACTCATGTCATGAAGTTTACTGATAAATTTTTATTAAAGTGAAAGAGGCGTTAATATTAAAGGAAAAGAGGCGAAAATGAAACCCATTTTCGACACTAAAAGGGTTGGTTGAGAGATGGTCCCCGACGCAATTTTTTTCCTTCTGACAAGTGGTCCAGTTAAACAAACGATGAGAAACCACTGAGTTATTAGGTGTAATTTGTCAGTGTGTGAATCCGGAAGTAGTTGTCATATTTATTTGTTGTTCTGTTATTTGAGCTGCTATTCATTCATTTATCGTCCTCCACAAGTTTCATGTAAGAAAGATATCGAAAAACTTTCAAAAATTTCCGTCTCAGTGTCTTGTATGTAGTTTTTCCTTCAGACTAATAAATGATTAAACAGACTGAAGAATAATTTTAGAAGATCTTAATAAGCCCCGGAAACTTTACTAATCAAAATAATTTCGTTGATGCAGGTGTTGGATCTACCCATGTAACGTGTACTTGTTAATCGATATTTATTATAACTAAACGATGACAGATCATATTATGTTAAATATTCGCTTGCTTTCTAGTAGTTTGTAGAGATACTTTAGTATTTTTACCTAACTTATGGAATTTTTTTTTTACTATCCCATACATTGCATTGTCACCTACAGACAAGTAAGATGAGTATTTGAACCGGGTTATAATTTTAACCGTTTAGGCTCCCTTCTTTAACTCATTTCATGTAACCATATCAATTTCATGGTAACGATCCTGCTGACGCCTTGTCTAAAGAAGTGAGACAACTAAATGAGGTATCTCCCGATTCTGTCACACTTTGTGACATTATTTGAGTTGTAAAGTATTAATTCAGAAATAGGGTCATCGAATTAAAATATCAGATGTGTGAACTAAACGCCAACAGAAAAATTACAAAAACCTCAACAAGACTAAGAACTCGGCACTTCAGAGGATCAGAATTCAACAGGATGGAACCAGGACTGATATGAATTGCAGAAACTGCCCCGACACCGAACTGGGACCTGATGCAACACATTAGTGTTTGGCCCCAAGAGGACCTTTATGCGGACAATTACCTCCAAATAGCTGAGGCTGTGTGGACCGCCCATGGTGCCACCTAACTTGACTGTCCATGGGCATGACAACCAACCAATCAACCATACCAATTTAAAGTCAATATCAACACATTACGTGTTTTAAAATAAGAAAATCTAGCTTATAAAAACGTCGTATTTAATTTTTGTTAGTCTAGTATTGAAGTTTAAGATACCGAAAAGATACTCTAAAAGCCTGAACAAAAGGAATTAACGAATGCCTGTTTTTAAAATCATTAACGTATAAAACATACGAAAGCACGTCTTAAATTAATATTTCTCATTTCTTTACGGAAATAATCTGTGACATTTTACGGCATTTACTGACATTTTATTAGATTGTGTAATTTAATTTCTGCATGCTATTAGATAGTTTTCAAACAAGAGAATTTAATCAATTATAGATTCATAAGTTATAATAGTTATTTCTACAATGGATTGTATAGTTTTCATTTGAAGTAACTTGTTAGACATAAGGAAATCAGACATAATGAAAATTTTCCAAGCAATATGAGATACTTACATTGCATTAAGCCAACTACGGGCTACATTTCTTAACCTTTCCATAATTATACGAAAATAGAAAGTTAATTCGCAAAATAAACTTTTTTTTTCTCAAGAGAATAAGCTCAGTAACGTCACTCTAGTTAGGGTTTCGTTAAGAACTGAAATATGACAAAGATGCTTTGTTAAGGAAAACACAACATTATTACACACTATAACAATGCATTTCGAAACTTAACTGTTTAGAGGATTATTTTTTGCCAATTTAGAAAATTTTCATTTGTAATTGCTTATTCCATTGTTACCTTCAACAGCTTGTTACTTTTAAAATTTCTAGCGGTAAACAAAATATTATTATTCAAAATTCATCATTAAAGTGTCAAAATGAGAGGTTCTTAATGTCACTTCTCCATTAAGGCCTGAAAACTTAAAAAGAGTTTCAAAGAAAGAGTTGTATAACATACGATCCTGTAATTATATAGTATCTAACTTCCTCTTGAATTTAGTTTTTTTATGTTACCGAAGGAAATTGAATTTTCTAAAGTTCTATAACGTGTTTACCTACTGCACACACGTTTATTGAGTATGTGATATATATTGACTGTAGTCCCGATTAGCTTCAGCTAAATGTTTTCTATTTTATTGGCTACCATTTTGAATTTTTTGCATTGCATGTTCTGTTGATCACCCTGTCATCTTTGTCGTTCATGCCCCCCCCCCCCCCTGGCCTGAAAACAGTGACGTAGCGAGCATAAATAGCGCCCGGAGCACGATACCTTTTTGGCGCCCCCTCCCCGAAAAACATATAGTAATATTATATATAGAATTAGTGAAAAGGACCATTTGGCGCCCCTCAGAGAGTGGCGCCCGGGGCATGATAGACCCCCTTGTCCCCCTCTCGCTACGCCACTGCCTGAAAATGTCAGATCTGGTCTCTACTGCGGGCAGAGGAATGCAACCGTTAGGGCCTGTTCACATAGGAGTCTGTTGCGTTGCGTTAAGGAAAAGATGACATTGAGATGAAAATAAACCAATCATAGGACTCCAAACGATTAGCAATGAAATTTTAACGCCTATGATTGGTTTATTTTCGTCTCAACGTCATCTTTTCCTTAACTCTACGCAACGGACTCCTATGTGAACAGGCCCTTAACAATGGTACCACAAAGATCGGACTCTGACTTCATTCAGATGTCACCTCAGTTTCGACCGAGCAATCCCAGGAGTGACATCCGGAGAGCTCGTACCTTCTCCTACCCACTGAATGGAATCACCACCTCATAGAATTACTTTCCGGTCTACGGACATATGTTTATTAACGGTTAGGAAATCAAAATTGCACTGTATCCCTAGATCGTGTGGTTTACGTCCATATGGTCAGAATGTGCCAAAAGCGAGAGTTTTCTTTGCAATCAACTTGATACTATTCTTTATCTAAGACAGTCAGAAACATCACCAATCTAAGGCGAGTTTGCATTGCATCCGGGGCTTTGCGTTGCGTTACTACGTTGGTTCCGAGACTGTTGATATGACCTGTGATTGGTTTAAAATATCCTGTTTTAATTTACTGAGCTGTAAGGGCTCTATGTTGCCCCAATTGGTCGGCAGATCTGTATAGTGTCTGTCCGGCGCCCAGGCCTATAAAATTAACGGAACACGTGCATAACTAGGGATACGTAAATTTCGCATAAAAAATGGTAATTTCGCAAAAAAAAATTAAAATGTATAAAATTTTGCATTTATTCCCAAATATATATAAAAAATTCTCATTTATTAAAAAAATCACAATGTTCTGATTTGGTTAGTTAAATATCAAAATTCTTATTTTAAAGCTAACGTTGTAGTAGTTCTGCATTATCTTCCATAAGTCTTTAGCAATAAGTGATAAGCAAATTTCGAGAGTGAGATCTCTCAGTTAAAGATCGTGGATGGTCTTAGGTAAGCAATTATGTTAATAAATTATTACTATTATTACCTAAGTTCGCTTAAAAAATCCGTGTATCACCAAGTTTTCGCCGAAAAGTACTAAAAAAGTAATTTTCGTATTTTTTCGCTCCTATCGGAAAATTTCGCTTTTATTCGCATTTATTTCGTAAATACGAAAATTACGTATCCCTATGCATGACCATCGGCTGAGTGTGCAGGTATTGTTACACGGCGACTGGTCTTCAGGTTCTACAAGGCGTATAAGCGAAAGCTATGTGACAGCCGTATTATTGTCGAATCACTGAGCTCTGTAATTTGTTAAAAACTTTTAGCGCTGACGCTACGTAAAGCCCCGGAATCAGTGTGAACAAGCCGTAAGTGCTGTCACTGATAAGTTGTCACGCAAACAGTAATGCATTCTTAAGGGCAACTTAGCAGTAGTTTAACGGGTGATGGGTTGACTCTAAATTCTCCCCTTAGTATTTTATCTCTTTTTTTGTCAAGTCCCGTTCAATTGGGCTCGCGTTGGTTGACTCTTCTCTTTTCGTTACTCTCCCCTTGTACGCTTATTTACTTATTAATTGATTCAATTCCTTTAATTTTTGGTTTGAGAACTATTTATCCCGTCTCTCTATTACTTTTCATTCCTAACTTGGAAACTCCCTTGAGTTTCATTTTTTGGCCGATAGATGATGCCACTATGCAATACCACACTTTTCCCACTTCGTGATTTTGAAACGGATTTTAATTTGTTTCTTCCGTTTCTTATAACTTTCGGTCATCGTCAAGGTTCTCCTTTTAGTTTCGATACGGTTTTGTCTTATTTTTAAGACAACGGATCTTTCTAACGACGGTCTACGCAAAGGCAGAATATCTGACCCAGGCAGCTGCCGTACGTACTATTCCAAATTATGCCACCATGTGGTAATTTTAATTCTTAACTCCCTCACATGCTAATTTTAACTCTATATCCGTTCGAGGTCGAAGGTAACAGCTATCATACTTCACCAGGTACCTCGTAAAACCCAGTACCTTGACCTTGGGTTGACTGACGATAAGTTTCACCACCACTTCGATGCCCGATAGACTGTAAAAGTAGCTGACACTTTTGAATAAGATTTTCAATCAATATCGTCGCTCCTCCACGGAGATCGACTAGTTAAAAAATTATAATTATTATTGTTGTTTCCTCAAATGCAAAGTAAATTTGCTACTACATAATACTATTCATCACACAACTTAAGGGAAAAACTGGAGAAGGAAGCCTCTTACTTTAAACATTTATTTTCAAGGCTGTCTATTTCTAAACTTCCTTAAATTAAGAATCTCTATATTTACAAATTTCTATATTTTTTCAGCTTGCGTTTAGCAGGTATCATCTACAGAGCTATGTGTATAATCATATCTTACTTCGTAGTTATGAGCATGGGCAACATACCTGAAGCTAGTGTTCTTGCTGTGGGATTTGGTTTCCGCTCTGACATATGGAGTATACAGTTTAGCTGCATTCACCACCACTGAAAATGATAAGTTGCCATGATGAGTGACATCACATACGGAAGCATGTCCATTTTCAAATTAAATACTTTGAAAAATAAATTGACATTTTTATTGATAAACTGTCACGAATATGAAATACATATTTAATTAATTCTGACGGTAATTTTTTCGGAAGTTTTATTCAATCCCCCTCAGAGATAGTTTGAGCAGAGAAATATTTGTTTTCAAACTATATATTCTAATAAAAAGCCAAGAGTGTGATGCTGAAAAAAGGTAGAGTTTTAAAAGATTACAAAAACCGAAACAAGGAAACAAGGTTGGAGAAAGCCTGACTTTCAAAATGGCCCATAACATTTGGATGCATTTCATAATACAATCTTAGACAAAAATAAATAAATAATTAAAAAATAAAAATCACCAAGAAGGAGTTATCCGAATGGAATGAAAATTGGTAGATATAATGTACATGTTCAGAAAAACAAATGATTACAATTTGAGGAAAATTGGATAATTTATTAAAGACCAAGAGCTTCACAAAGTGAAAAAGTCAATAGCGCGTTGGTCCACCTTTGGCCCTTATGCAAGCAGTTTTTCGGCTTGGTATTGATTGATAGAGGTGGCAGATATCCTCCTGCGGGATGTCGTGACAAATTCTGTCCAATTGGCGCGTTAGATCGCCAAAATCCCGAGCTGTTTGGAGGGCCCTGCTCATAATGCTCCAAACGTGCTCATTGGGGGAGAGATCCGGCGACCATACTGACTAAGGTAACGTTGGGCAAGCACGAAGACAAGTAGTAGAAACTCTTGCTGTGTGCGAGCGGGCATTATCTTCCTGAAATGTAAGCCCAGGATAGCGTGATATGAAGGGCAACACAACGGGGCAGAGAATATCGTCGACGTACTGCTGTGCTGTAAGGGTGCCGCGGATGACAACCAAAGTGGTCCTGCTATGAAATGAAATGCAACCCGAGACCATCACTCCTGGTTGTTGTCCTGTATGGCGGAAGATAGTCAGGTTGGTATCCCACCGCTGTCCGAGGCGTCTCCAAACACGTATTCGCTGGCCATTGGGGCTCAGTTCGAAGCGTGACTCATCACTGAAGACAATTCTACTCCAGTCAGTAACGTTACAAGCCGAATGTGCCCGACACCATTGCAAACGGGCTTGTCGGTGTACAGAGGTCTATGGTAGTCGGCGCAAGGGGCGGCGTGAGTTCAGCTCCCTTTCTTTGAGCCGCCTATGAACGGTCCATGCGATCACTGAAGCACCAGTTGCATGTACGATCGATGATATTGATGAATCTGGGGCTTTGAGTGCCGCTGTGACGATTGCTTGGCCCTCACGTTCTGTCGTTTCTCTAGGCCGACCGCTTCCTTCTTGACGCTGCGTTCGGCCATGGTTCACCCATTCCTGCCAACATCGTCTAATTGTGGCATCGCTCCTATCCAAATGTCGAGTGATTCACCGCTTAGACCAACCGGCTTCTTTGAGCCCAACTACACGTCCTCTGTCAAAAGCTGACACATTGTCCGTGCAACAAAATGCGAAGAATAGTTACTGTCTACCTGAGTACACGGAATAAAATTCGCAAAGAAATTATGACCTTGAATTGAAATTTCTCCTCTTTAATATTCTGCCAGTTGTGCAGTTATGATGCTCTGCAGCGTCACATGTTCATTTATTAGCCACCAAATTTTAAAATTTTGCATTTTCCGTCGAAACCTGTATGCGTATCAATATGTGTCCAATTTGCATTACCCCTTCTTGCTGCGTCTCTCTCTCTCTTTTTTTTTTGTCTAAGAGTGTAGATCTCTATATTGACATACTTCTATATCTTTATAAGCTATGGACTATTTCATGGTTTGCAATAATTTTACATAAAATTTCCATTTTGTTATGAATCAGAGAAGAGTATTTAGGAATAATAACTAATTCTATTTAAAACTATACAGTTGTACATTTCGGTTATTGATTATTGTATAATACACTGCTAAATTTCTCTCTCAGGATTTGAGAAGCAGCTTTCGATAAAACGCATTCGCACTGATTATTTCTTTTAATAGAGGATGCAGACATGGGGGTGCAGACTTGAACGTTGAATACAAGAGGGATAATTCCGAGATTTTTTTTTTAATGTTAACTCCTACAAAATAATCGGACAAAGGATTACCAGAGAGTCCCAAACAAACAACCTTAAAACACAATCCCAAAAATTTATGAATATATCTGTATTTTGAAATTGTTGTAACTGTTTAGTTTAGATAAATGAATCATTCAAAATATTTATTCATAAATTATTTTTCTAATGATTGGAAAAATATCACACTGTTAATTTTTGTTATTTAAATAAAATATTTTCATAATATTTATTGAATTTATTTTTTAAAGTAATTTATCAAAATTTTAGTATTAATTTTGTTATTAATTATTATTATTTAAATTGCTTTAGCAGATTATTATTTATCTTGGATCGTATATTCTTAAAGGAAGATTCTAACATTTTAAACAGTTTGGAAAAAAAATTTATGCAATATTTATTCACTCAAAAAGAAAAAGGACATTATGTTCATTCCATCTCTTTCGAATCTCTAAATGGCAAATAAAAACGACTTAAATTTTATGGATATGTAGCCAGTATTATGTTTACTTCATTAAAAAGGCGCTTTTACTTAAAATTTTTTAAATAATTCTATTATTTTCTTATATATATATATACACTCATGGACAAAAAAATTAGCGCACCAAGAAATAATTGCGGGATCGTAACGAAACTTGCAATGAAGGTACATGTCGGGGAGATATGCAAATGATTAGAAATGCAGCGTGATTGCGCATTGCGTATAGCCAGTAGAGGGCGTTGAACATCGTACTCTGTGGAGTATAAAACAGGTAACCAAAGCTTGTTTGAGTCTGCTGCATCATTTACAAAGGAAGAGCTGAGATAGACATGCCATTACGCTATGTTCGAAGACAATATAACCAGTTGTCGCAGTTTGAGAGGGGGAGAATCGTCGGGATGATGGAAGCTGGGTGGTCAGCTAGGCAAGTAGCTCGTCAATTAGGCCGCTCTGATTGTGTTGTGAGGAGGTGTTGGGACCAGTGGACCCGAGAGATGTCATGTACACGAAGACCAGGCTCAGGACGCCCTCGACAGACCAGTCGTCGAGAAGACCACCACATCGTAAGAAATGCACGCGTACAGCCAACTGCTTCATCGGCCGCCATCCAGGCACAGGTAGCACCTTCACTAAGGGCCTCTGTGTCTTCTCGAACCAAACGAAGGCGCCTGGCTGTAGGACAGTTGGTATCGCGGCGCCCATTACGTGTGCTGCCCTTGACGTCCACCAATTGACGCCTCCGTTTGGAGTTTTGCCGTGCACGAGGAAACTGGACTGCAGCGGAATGGAACCAGGTCGTCTTTAGAGACGAATTCAGATTCAATCTCGGCAGTGATGACAATCGTGTTCGTGTGTGGAGAGCCCGTGGTGAACGCTTCAATCCTGCCTTTGCTGTACAGCGACACATCGCTCCCACAGCTGGTGTGATGGTATGGGGTGCCCTTGCCTACAATACACGGTCACCCCTAGTATTGTTCCGTGGCACCATGACAGCCCAGCGGTATGTTCATGAAATCCTGCAACCACATGTGTTGCCACTCATGCAACGGCTCCCAGGAGTCATTTTTCAACAAGACAATGCTCGGCCTGATACGCCAAGGGTGTCACAAGACTGTGTCCGCACTGTTACTACCCTTCCTTGGCCTGCCCGATCCCCACATTTGTCTCCAATCGAGGCAAGGTTACAGCAAATATGGAACGAAATGTCTCAAGACATCATACAGAACTTGTATGACTCAATGCCCGATCGTATCGCATCGTGCATTTGCGCTAGAGGGGGTCCAACGGAGTATTAACTCCTCCGCTCTTTTGCCTTTTTCTCTGAAATAAATTATCCTTTTTCTTTGATTTTCTTATCATTTACTTATATCAAAGTAGTCATTACGTATGTAAAATTTCGTTTCATTTTGACGACTCCTTCTTGGTGCGCTAATTTTTTTGTCCATGAGTGTATATATATATATATATATATATATATGTGTGTGTGTGTGTGTGTGTGTGTGTATATATATATATATGTGTGTGTATATATGTATGTATATATATATATATATATATATATATATATATATATATATATATATATATATGTATGTAATATAGATATGTAGGGCTACAAGTCCATCCCACTTCTGATATAATTGTAGGTCAGGAATCAGCTGCCTGAGCAGGATAATACATAACAACAACATTTATTTAAAAGTTCTTGAACGACACATGTACTGATTTATATTTATAAAATAGGTCAATATAGCATTACGTATTGAAACTTGTCTCCTTTAAAACAATAAAAGCCGTCGTTTAAAGTTGCACCTAACATTACACTTAAGTCCGTATTATCAGCACTGGTTCTGCATTCAATCTGCTGGCTCTGGCTGTTCGGCTCGCTCTACACACGATCTGCCTTCGTTCCGCCACCTCTGCTTTCTCTTCTTGCTGCTTCTTCTTCTTCTCGCTGCTGCTGCTACGTGTTCTGCTTCTTGTTCTGCTCGTCACGAATTAAAGCTCAGTCTTAAATGGAGTGAAAGCTTCCCATCAGCATGACGTCACGGGCGAAAAGATTATGAATAATGAGGAGGGGGAATGTAGCTCTACACACACACACACACACACATATATATATATATATATATATATGTTTGTTCATTCTTGGGCCCGTATAGTTGGGATACATGCTATCCCACCCCGTAAGGAAAAGGTTAATAATCCATCACAACGTGTTCTGGCAATGAAAAAGTATCGCAATGCTTTGTAGACTCTTGTTAGTATAGCGACCCGAGATAGGAAAAATGTGTCTATGGAAACAATGAATCAAAAATTATATTTTTTCAGTTCGAATTACTATTTTAAATAGAATGTGAACAAAATAAACTTAATAAGTCTAAAACAAAATAATTCTCGAGAAAAATGAGTTACTTATCCATATTTTGGTAGTTTGTACAAAATCAAAAATAGTACTTAATTTAGCTACAATCTTCTTCTATTCATTTATCTGAACGTGTATCAGAGGTATTAAAAGCAAAACATTAAAAACAAAACTTAAACTGAGAATGACTATGCTTTTGAATTTAATGGGATTTTTTTGCAAGAACTATTATTAAGACACGTTGAATAACACTTGATCTTTTTTGCATTTTTTGTCAGTACAATGTCTGTTGCTTTTGTTGTTTCAAATCCTGTTCATATTGTCTCCGCCAGCGTCTGTGTTAAAGATTCCGTTTGCGCTGATTAGTTAAGTGGTATATGATTGGTTAAAAAGAATTTTACGCTAACTTTCGGGATTTAATGTGAACAGCTCTTAAGTCCTTGGGGCCTCAAAAAAGGTTGCCAGTCCAAAGTACATATGAAGAGAGAGAAGACTATATACAGAAAAAAATACACAGAGATAATTTATTTTCACACAGGTGATGACCCCGACGACGGGCAGTGGTATGTTCCCAGCTTTCTTTTCAAGATGGGGTTCCTATTTCAGGCGGAAGACAGACTTTACGCCAGATGACAACTAAGCCTCATTCCGGAATCGAACCGAAGCCCAAGACGAAGATGCTATCCACTCAGCCAAGTGGGGGGAATACAGTATTTTTTACCGTGGTAGCTCATGAAACCTTTCGTGTTTACCGTTGACTACAAAGATACTGGGCTATAGAATACACGACGACACTGAGGGCACGTTTTCCACTTCAATAAAGCTTCTTTCAGATATAGTGGATTCAGTGCGAGCTTAAATCCCAAAAGGAGGCCTTGATTAGTATCAGACTGATAAAACCCCGATGATTTTGTCGGTAACAACATGAATCCTTTGTTCACTTTGCTAATAATAGGTTGAAACTTGTCTTACATCCCGTCGTGCGTACATCATAAGCGTCCACAACGCGTTGTAGTACTTTTTCATTGCCAAAACCCGTGTTGAGCGTATTGGGCAACAGCCACAACACGAATTTCCTTTTGTGATATTTTTTCACATGCCAGAACACGTTGTTTGCACCCAATGGGCAGTTTCGGTCTTTGAGATTACCATATATATAATATTTAAGCATGCATGTTGTAGGGTTCGCGTGTTGCTCAGATGAATATTTCTGGTAGCAGCGCTGTACATGCCAGTCGAAGTGAGTTCGGCGCAGGTGTTTGATCTATTTAAAGGGGACACGCTGAGTTGGCAGAAGCCCAAGACTGGAGTAGCGATACGGAGAGAGCCGAGGCGAGCTTGATGGAAGGTGATAGCGGTGTTTAACAGATAGAGCGTGTATTGGTATTTAGCCGAGGTGGCTGCACGACTTCGAGAATTAGCTCAGAGCCGAGGTTTACGGGTATTTTTAGTGAATTCATACTCTGCCTGAGGGATTCATTGCGACCTTTAGTTTCTTAGTACAGCGGGTTGCGGTACTGTTGTGTATTATTTTGGAAGCCCCAAGTCTGTATATGTTAGTCTGCCTCTACGTAGAGAATAAAGGAGTTATTCAGAAGTAGCCCTCGTACTTTATAATGTGCCTGGACCGTTAGAGATATAAAAAAGAAAGGAAGAACCTCATACTGGCGCCCGACCATTTTGACCGAAAGAGAGGTGAGTGTTTGTACATTATAAAAAAAATTGTGAATTGTGTTCTATAGTGCTGTGGAGTTCGCACGAAGAGTGCCAAAGAAGTAGCGATTGTGTATGGTGTCATTCTATATAGTAAAACTCTGAGTTTTGTCTAAAAGTATAATATCTACGGCACTAGCATGTCAGCAGAGGAAGTAGCTCAGCTACGCGAGCAGTTAGAACAATTAGCATTAAATGGCCGGGAAGAACACCAAACAGGCCAGACTGCAGGGTGGCAGCATTTGGCTAATTTTGGGGCCATGACTGCACCACAAAATGCTTGGTTTGCGGGGGAAAGATCTGTCATTAGATATTTAGAGGCAGTTGAGGAACATTGCGTCAGCTATCCTGTCTCAGACGCACAAAAGTTGGTGATTGCAAAAAGAGGGCTGCGGGGAGCGGCTAAGCAATGGTATGATGTTATTGGGTCCAGTGGGATCACTACATTTGAGCAGTTTGCTGAAAAGCTAAAGAAAACATTTCCAGAAGTAAGGGATACCCTTAAGTTGGAGCAGGAATTGTATGGAGTATGTCAAAAGCCAGAGCAAACCGCGTACGAGGTGGTCATTCGGAAATGTGAGTTAGGGAAGAAACTCAATGTGAACCAAACGGAAGAAAGGAAGGTTAAATTAATTACAGATCGATTAAACCCTAATGGGCAAGATTTTTTAGAGATTATCAAGCCCAAAGATCTAACAGAGCTAATTGAGGGGGTGATAAAGTACGACCAAAGACACCCACCGAGTATACGAAAAGCGGTTCCGGACAATGTTGGGGGATTTTATAGAAGGCCACAAATGGATAGAGGGATCCGGCAGAGTGGAAATTGGTCATATCCTCCTAGGTATAATAGGCCACAGGCCATTACAAACCCTAGATACCCTGACATTCAGTATGAGCGCAATTTAAACTAGGGAGGGGCAACAAGAAGAGGGGCTCGTTGTCCAACACAGGTGGAAAAACCGTTAGGAAAGAAATTAAAAGTTTAACATTAAGAAATGTTGAGCTACCATATGTGGTTGTGCAGCTGGATCAAATCCCGGTGCGCAGTTTATTGGACACAGGGGCTACGAAAAATTTCGTAAGTAAGAAATGGTTTCGTGATACATTTCGGAATAAAACTGTGTATAGAAATAATCAGATCCAGGTTTTGTCGGCGCAAGGTAAGGATTGCACAGTATGGGGCCAATTTGCAGCCATGGTGCGGATTCAAACTGAAACACTCCATACACATTTTCATATAGTACAGGATCTGCAGGAAGATGTCATTTTGGGGATGGATTTTCTGCAACGGGCTAAAGTAGTTATGGATTTTTCGAGAGAGTCAATGTCCGTGCAAATGAATCAAGATAGTAAAAAGGGAACGAAACAATTGGATATAAAGTGGGAAGACTCCGTTTTAACCCATAACCAAAAAGAAAAATTAATGCATGTATTAGAGGGCTTTTCCGAACTTTTTTCTGAGAATCCTGGATTAACTCATGTTAGTACGCATACAATCGATACGGGCGAAGGTACGCCAATTAAAGGTCGACCATATAGATATGACCAGATAAAATAACGGATCATCGAACAACATATTGAGGAGATGCTCAAGCAAAATATTAGAAAACCCATTAGTAGCCCGTGGGCAAGTCCAATAGTGCTTTGTAGAAAGAAAGGGGATTTACCGTTAACAGACCCTAAAGCATGGAGATTTGCGATTGACTATCGCGCATTAAATAAAATTACTAAGTTTCCGGCCTACCCGATGCCGCTAATTGAAGACATCTTACATAGTTTTAAAGCAGTTAATTATTTAACAACTTTGGACCTGACATCGGGGTATTATCAAGTAGCGGTGAATGAAAGCGACATACCAAAAACGAGCTTCATTTCAAAAAAAGGGTCGTATGCCTTCGTGAGGATGCCTTTTGGGTTATCGGGAGCCCCCGCGACTTTTCAACGTACGATGGATACAATCCTCAAACCAGTGTTAGGCCAAAATGTATGTGTTTATTTGGATGATATTATTCTATCCTCAGAAACATTTGAAGAGCATACCGAGCTATTAGCGAAGGTATTAACATTGATAAAAGAAAGTGGGCTCACGGTAAATTTGAAAAAGTGTAAATTTTCACGGAAAGAGCTGCAGTATCTTGGGTTCAAAATTACGCAAAATGGGAGAGAAGCTGACGATTCAAAAATTCAAGCGGTAAAGGAGTTTAAGATTCCGAAATCAGCACGGCAACTTGCATCGTTTTTAGGGCTGTGTTCATATTACAGAACCTTTATCCCAGCATTTTCAGAAATAGCTGAACCATTATATATGCTTCGTAGACAATATACTAAATTTCGTGGGTCGTCAGAAGCGCAGGACGCGTTTGAGAAATTGAAAGCTGCCCTGATTCAAGCCCCAGTACTTGGTCATCCAGACCCGCAAAAACCTTTTATAATACATACGGATAGCTCAGCAGTGGGAATTGGCGCAGTGATGTCACAAGAAGGGCGACCCATTGCGTATGTATCCCGAACGCTAAATGCAGCAGAAAGAAATTATACCACAATAGAGCGCGAAATGTTGGCAATTGTGTTGGCGGTGAATAAATTCAAGGGATATTTTACAGAAAAGCCAGTAGTGATTTATACCGATCATACAGCACTCACGAAATTATACACGGGGAAAAATTTAACCCCAAGAGTTATTCGCTGGGCACTTAAGCTGCAAGAGTATAATTTAGATATCCAGTTTAAAAGTGGGAAGGAAAATAGGGTGGCTGATGCGTTATCCCTCGCACCATATCATACTGAGTCGGGTCAACTGCGATGTGCACTACTCACTACAGCGGTGTTGGAAAATCGAGAGAAGTTGGCGGCCGAGTTAGAAAGGGATCCAAAGTTTGCAGATATCTACGCTTATTTGAAGGATCCGGCCAATTATCATGCCCCCAATAAAATTGAAATTCAAAATCGTAGCAAAAACTATGAACTCATCGACGAAATCTTGTTCTATACCCTACATCGAAATGAGTTTGGGGAACTTCGACCCGTGATTCCAGAATCTATGAGAATGGAAATATTACATGATTTGCATGATTTGCCAATTTGTGGCCACATGGGGATCCGAAAAACGTTTGCGCGAGGAGCAAGAGAAGCAGTATATTGGCCTAAATTGAAAGAATGGGTCACGCAATATGTTCGAAGCTGCGACACATGTCAAAGAATAAATTATGTGAATCACAAGCCTGCAGGGTACCTCACAAACATTGTAGCGACATTTCCTAATGCCATCGTTGGAGTGGATTTATTGGGACCATATCCCAGAAGTGCCCATGGAAAGTTTAGATATTTGTTAGTGATCGCTGATCATTTTTCAAAATGGGTGGAAATTGTACCCCTGAGGCGCGCATCAGCTCAGGCAGTCACAAACGCGTTCATGCAGAAATATGTGTTTCAATATTCTGCACCAGTACAATTAATTAGTGACAATGGCCAACAATTTGTAAGTAAGATATTTGAGGATATGTGTGAAAAGTTAAACATAAAGCACTGCAAAATGGTCACATATCGAGCGCAATCTAATATTGCGGAGCGAGTAAATCGAAATATTGTGCGGATGATCGCAGCTTACATTGAGAAACACCACCAAAATTGGGATAAGTATATTCAAGAATTTACTTATGCACTTCGCACGGCTCAGCACGACTCCACGGGGAAAACACCAGAAGTTTTTTTGGGACGAAAATTAATGATACCCTTAGATCGAATATTTTTTGTACAGCAGAGAGAGGCTGAATTTCAAATGAAAGATATAGAACAGTTATTACACGAAACGCGTAAATGGAATGATGCCGCTCGAAACACCCAAAAGAAATACTATGATACCAAAAGGCGAGAAAATAATGTTCAAGTTGGAGATTGGGTACTCATAGCAACACACCATTTATCTAGTGCTCAAAAGCATTTTGTAAGTAAATTTGCACCAAAGTTTGAGGGCTCATATCTAGTGCAAAGTTCCCGAAATAACGTTCTGACGATTCAAAAGCACGGGAAGCAGATCGCGGTAAATGTGGATCAGTGTCGAGTGTATATTAATCGACAAACCATGGTGGATTTAGATCAGAAATTAGAACGAAAATCGAAATCTACACAAAGTTCTGAACTCCAGGGTCAAAATGAAGCAGGCCCCTCAAAATCGCAAAAACGTGTTGCAGACACACCGATTGAGAATTCCGGAAAAAAACAGCAGAATCCGCATTTTCAAAATGAACATAGCCCTCCACAGTCATGCTTGAAACGGAAACATGAAAACGGAGATCAGACAGCAAAAAAAGTCCAATTTAGAATCCCAGGGCCGCACATAAGGGGAAAACGAAAGTTTTCAAACGGTAATGCAATTCCAGAAAAAAAATGCAAGAAGAAAGAGGGTCCAGCAAAACCCTATTTTTACACATCCAAATTTAATCCAAGGAATGTGCGACGAGAAACAATTGGCCGGAGAATACCGACCTGCAGTTATACAGATCAAAGTTCAGGGCCCACACCAGGACCCCCGAAATCCAGCAGCCATAACACTCAGAAGCAACCGCCTCAGAAACGGCAGTTGGCAGACGGTGTATCGGGGCAAAATGAAAAACAACCACGGTACGAACTCAGAAAGAGGAGGGCGAAGACGCAGGTGGGGACTTCGCAAAGGAAAGAACGCATTTCAGCGGTTATTCCAAACAATAAACAACACCGAAAAGGCAGAATGGCTTCGGGAAAGTCTAGACGGAAGCCTCAAATCAGGAAGGAACGATTTAGGCCACATTCTGATGTTCGATGGATAGCTTGGTTGGATACAGTGCGAGCCCAGATGTGTGGTGATATATCAATTCAACATTATTGATTTTCAGATTGGAGCCGGACTTCAGAGTCTTCCAAAGTCGAACTTTTTTTTTTGTGAAAATACATTAATAGTAAAATACCTTGGAGCGCAGCTCTGATATTTTGAGTAATCAGTGCTATGAGTCTATAATGATATAATTGATTTTGTTATACAATCTGAATTCTGATTGGTATGTAATAACTTTAATGATGGCTTTGTAATAATTTTTGACGCGAGGTATTTTCAAAAAAGTGTCATGTGGAACTCTGGAATTGTAAGTGAAACTTGTGATAAGAATGTAATTTTATGGCATAAAAATGTAAAATTTTTGAATATATTGTGATTCTATTGCATAAAAATGTAAAATTTTTGAATATATTGTGATTCTATTGCATAAAAATGTAATTTTTTTTTAGGAATATAATGTAATTTTGTATCAAAGTTTGACTTGAATGTGTAATATTGCTTGCGAAATATTTGATGTTGAATGCGTATTTCGAATTGTAATAATTAAGGTTAAACACGTGTCGTCACTAAGCTGTAATATCCCCTCTCTCAGAGCGATCAAGGTCACACAGAGGAATTTGCAATTTAACCTCGGAAGAAAACCATGGTCTCTTAAATTGTAAATCTCCAACGGCTCTCTGACACGGGCCGACACATTTAACTAATTGATCCCTAACAACACTAGCGCGCGTTACACATTCCACGCACAGATTGCTTTAGTAGTATAAATAGATATATAGATTGTTTTGGTAGGTATTTGTAGATGTATTAGAATTGGTAAATATTTACATGTATTGTATTCAACTGACTGTACATAGCAGACATTTCTTTACATGTCTGACATTTGTGATGTCATGTCTGAAATATTTTTTTTAAGTATCCTTAGAACTTGAAACTGAAAAAAAAAAGGCTTTTAGTGTCAGCCTTGCCTAGATTTAAATGACATTATATTGAGATCCCGGACAGAAATGATTAATGAACTAAATTTAGGTATCTTATATAACACAATTTAAATTCTGAAGTATCAAGAAAGTATATGCCGAATTTTCACTTTGTTTTACTTATACAACTAATAAAATGTTAATACTATGTTTTATTTGTACAATTGAGAAAACTAACAAGTGAAATACAATTGAAAATTGAAATGTGCAACTGTTCAGTTAGAAATGCTTAGAAATTGAAATTGTAGTTTTAGAATGTTTAAGATTGCAGGTGAATTATATATTTTGGTGCAGGAATAAGATTACTGTGAAACTTGTATTTTGGATGTCCGAACGGGATTCCGGTCAGTCAGACATGAGTGCAGCTCTACGTTTAAATTAGATTTTTTTGTTTAAGTAGACGGAGGTGTACATGCAGTGAGGGATACCAGGAGGAAGAAGTGCTGGCTACAGAATGAGATGGACGCACCAGCAATTGCCAGGGAGCCGAAGGACAAGTTCCGATGAAATGCTGCCGATCACACTATACGGCAGAGAAGGGCTATTATTCATTTGAGTTAGTTTTTCCGGGATTCCAGCTATGGACTCCGAATTAAGAACAACCTGCCGATGATGAAGTGCAGAGACTTTTTGTAATAAACTTTGCTTCTAGGTTATGTTACTCAAGACGAACGAATGTTAAAAGGGGTAAGGAATCAGTTCAGGCAGAGAGTAGTTTCTAGGGGAGTGTAGGAAATTGCATAGACTCCCAATCGCGTGGGGAGTTTTATTAAAAATCCGCGCCCGCACCCCGTTAAAGGGGTGGCGGTCTAAATTTTTTTGTTGGGTCAGGGAGAGTGTAGGGTTCGCGTGTTGCTCAGATGCAAATTTCTGGTAGCAGCGCTGTACATGCCAGCCGAAGTGAGTTCGGCGCAGGTGTTTGATCTATTTAAAGGGCACACGCTGAGTTGGCAGAAGCCCAAGACTGGAGTAGCGATACGGAGAGAGCCGAGGCGAGCTTGATGGAAGGTGATAGCGGTGTTTAACAGATAGAGCGTGTATTGGTATTTAGCCGAGGTGGCTGCACGACTTCGAGAATTAGCTCAGAGCCGAGGTTTACGGGTATTTTTAGTGAATTCATACTCTGCCTGAGGGATTCATTGCGACCTTTAGTTTCTTAGTACCGCGGGTTGCGGTACTGTTGTGTATTATTTTGGAAGCCCCAAGTCTGTATATGTTAGTCTGCCTCTACGTAGAGAATAAAGGAGTTATTCAGAAGTAGCCCTCGTACTTTATAATGTGCCTGGACCGTTAGAGATATAAAAAAGAAAGGAAGAACCACATAATGTATGTATATAAATGAAACTGCTGAGCGGTTACAGATCGTTGAGTACTGAGTCGCTCAGCTGAAGAAGACTTACAAACCTTTTTCTTATTAAGAGTACTACAATTATTTTAAAATTCTAGTAGATGTCGTAATGTTTCATCAACACGCAGAACTCGTTTTTTTTTATTGTATGATCGGCAACAAGAGCTGACGGACTAAAATGCTGTCTGTCATAGATTTAGCTTCGAATCTGTTTACAATTTGAAATACGTGTCTTTGATGCATACTAAATGTGAGAGCGCCAACAATTTCAGTGCTTTGGTGCCATCTCTTGAATTTTGTCCTTACTTGTCGCACGACCCTCGTATTATAATGGTTATAAAGTTCCAATAGTATCCGATTTCCCAGACATCTGATTAAAGTTCCTAATGCTATTATGCATCATCTACCTGTATGATCATTATCCTGGGAATACCTCCAAAAGGAAGTGGCCACGGTCGTTAGTTAACAAGACATATGACACTTTTTTTACTCCATAAGCGTAGAAAGACTCAGTAATAGGGTTCGTAATCCACCGGACCTCCTGGCATCTTTTTTGCCTTTTTGGCGTGCAATGGAGTTCGCACGCGTTTACCAGGGCAACGATTCTTGATGACAATATTACATTTCTGGTTTCGATATTGCTCGTGTGCTTGAGTTGCATAGCCGACTATGAAGCCTTTTTCTTTTTGACTTTTTTATGCAATCGCTTAATTAAACTTCGAGCTGTTTTGACATAGGCGTTTAAGAGATTGCTTGAGAATACCGGTCAAAAGAAAAAGCTACCAAAACTAGCAATGTAACTGAAACACAACAGCAGTTTCGAAATTAGAGACGAAAAACTGTCATAAATTTTACTGAAGCAAACTTACCAGAGTGTTGCTTCTTTGAGACGCAATAGTAATCTGAAAATCATGCAAAATAAATTTGTTTTTTTTCTTTATTGACTTTCTCTCTCAATTGCCTTTTTTATAATATCTTTTAAGTTTTAAAAGGTTTCACTTAAATTAATTTTTCATAATATTATTATCTTGAAATATCGATTAAGTCTGATCGATTAAAAGCAATTTCTTGAGTTAAGAGTATTCATTATGATAAAAAGTTTTGATCGTTATTTGATTGTGCGATGGGAACAATTTGAAGAAAGAAACCTCCCACTTTAGACACATTTTGTCGCATTCATCTAGTTTATCCCTGAAATGTTTATCTGAAATAAATATACGTATTCATAGGGGAGTATTTCTCTTTTCAAAGCACTAAGGGAAAATTTCAACATGCTGCCGAAAGTATTTAAAGCGCTGCAACGTGTGATATGAAACTCATTTTCTGGAGATGTTTACTGTTTTCAACTGTTAATCAACAGTGAGGAAAAATATCTTTTCTAAATGTCAAGTACTGCGGATTAGGGCTGACGTGCAGTGGCATAAATGATGTGTGCTAACCAATTCTATACATTTTCAAATGCTAATCGTTACATAAATAGAATTTATGAAAACTTTTCATTAGCTTTGATGAGTAATTTGTCATGCTAAGTACAAATAAAGCTTAAAAAACAGCCTTAAATATACACAAGATATTTTCAAAAACACTGAGTGGTGAGAAACAATTTAACTAATGTATGTATAATTTTATCATCATTTTGAAGCAAAGCTGATCACCACATCTCTGAAAAGAAATAAGATGCCAAATTAAAATTAATTGTTTCCACATTATATAGTATTCGTTAATGTACGAGAAAGAAGTGTGGCTGTCGGTTGGTATGACACTGCACGTATTTCAACTTAAAGGAATATGTCAAGTAAGAGACTTATTTAGGTTGCTTAATCATATTACAATATTTTCCTGCATAAGAAATTTTTAGAGAAAAAATTAATTTTCTCGTGACTGAATGTTTTTTTTCGGAAATTCTGAAATTCACTCATTGATCTCAGTTACTGAAATTTCTCACAGACAAATATTCTTTTAATAATCATATTGTCGATTCAGTGTTGTTCATTCTGAGGTGCAAAATTGAAAACTTCCCTTTCAAAATTATGAAGCTATATAGATCAATAACGTTCGTATTTCATTTGAGTCTTATTTACAGCCTTCCTTGCTCGCACTCCAGAAAAGAAAATACGTGCAATCATATTATGAATATATTGAGTTTTGCCGTTTCAATCATTCACGTCATTATTACATTGTCGACGATGATTGTAGAGAAGGAGAAGAATTCTGCCGAATTCGTGGGAAATACTTTCTCGTTTCTAATATGCATTACATTTCGATTTTTGCTGACCGTAAAAATTTCGAAACTTATAACACTGAAGATTTCCCTAACTGATTTCACAAAATTCAAAAGCTTTGATCGAAAAATGTTCCTATGGCTAATATTTAATATACTTATCCACATCATCATCATTATTTTTGAAATATTTCGCAATTCTAAAATAGACAATTTTGACACCACTTACATCCTATTTGGATTCCAAGGTACATCACCAACTGGAAAACAAATATTCAATATTTTGTGCGTAGTTCTCAATTGCACCTTACTTTTAATGCCCATGAATACTTTTTGCATGTTTTATGTAACAGTTTGCTTCCAAATTATTTCGATTTTACAGCTTTATAAAAAATCATTATATCCAGACAAGATTCCTAACTTCAGACGCCTTCTGCAAAATTTTGAGGTCATTAAGAAAAAAGTTGCAAAAGCTAACAGGAACCTGTCTATATTGGTGCTTTGTTTCCTTCTTTTCAATACAGTTTCCTTGTTATTCGCATACAACCTTCTTCTTAACAATTTGAAATCAAATGACTTTTTTCAACACGCTCTTGTTTGTACCATATCATCAAACAATATGTTATCCTTCATAATAATTTGTTCGGTAGCAAACAGAGTGTCCAGTTTGTCGGGCGAAATAGCCGATAAAGCCAGTCATCTTCCTGAAAATCCTTCTGGCTCAGATCTTAATCCTCTACAATTCCTCAGGTATATAGATAAGGAATTGGCTATGACAGTATTCGGAGGCATTCCTATCAAAAAGAATTTCGTCCTAGTTTACATGGGGACCGTCCTCACATATATAACGTTACTTGACACTATACGACGACAGAAATAAGTGCCATTGAGTCTGCTGTGTACTAACTCTATTGGATTCGCTCACCTCATTGTTAACCCATGGAAAAAATTTTCCAGGGATGGTAGACTAGGGTTTGAAGATTTTATTCATTTTTTAATTGTTCTCAGAAACAGAGAAATAAATTTTACACCATGAAGCTTTCTTTGCCCGTTCATAAGGTTTCACACCACTCTTGATTAGTCTCGCAGCTGCCCCTATTATGTGTATCTTTTGTAATTCAGGATCACAATCTTTTGAATTTGCATGTTGGGATCGAAGAATTGGATAGGCAGTCTCTTTTAATGTTACAATGTCAGCCTCTCTACTTTCACCAGATATTTCAACACTTTTACCATAATGTTCTTCAAGCTTCCTTTCCATGTGTCTTCGATCATATGTTCTGCAATCACAATCTTTCAGACACTCTTCCATTTTTCAAATAACATTCTCAACAAGTAATTGTTTCTAAAGAGAGTTCTGTACCTTCATTGAGTATAGACGTTTCTTGCCTTCCTCCGTGTGTGCTAAGCCTTGCGCTAGTACATCTGTTTTTCTTATTGATTTTCTTCGGTCCCTACTTCTGTGTCTGTGGCCTTTCGGGGAGATTCTCTCTTGCGGATGTGCGACGGGCCTGAATTACAGGCAGCCTCCGATATCACGAGTTTCACTTGTGGTATTATGGAAGATAAATTTATGGACACGGATTCGACCCCGGCTGATGATACTCTGGCTATGAACACGGACAATGGAACAAATCAACCTATTCTTATAGAACTATCTGAAGACAATGAAAAAATCTTGTCAAATTTACAAAACGGACTGATCCCGGAAAATCTTCACGCTACTCTGGAAAAGGCATTCCCTCTGGCATACGAAAGATATCGTCTTGGTAAGCATAGTCTTGACCAATCTAACCATACTAACATTTCCATTTCAAATTCTAACAATAACAAAAAACGAAAACCCAATACCCAGGAGAATATTGACGGTTTTAAGACACCGGCCAGAAGATTAACTGCCAAAGCTACTATCCCCATTATTCCTACCAATACTGTAACTGTTAACAAATTTAATGCCCTTAAAAATCAAGATCAAGCATATTACGATTGCCAAAACTGATAATTATAGAGAAATTTTGAACTTATTAGCGGGTAAAGACGAAAGGCACTTTCACGCACGAATGAGCGGAGAATTTATTAGAATTGAACCTAAATCAGAAGATGACCATAGGAGTATTACTAAATTTCTTAAAGACAATAATATACAAGGATTCATTCTACCTTTAGGATCAGTAAAATTAATTAAAGTGGTCATCCGAGGACTCCCCATTGATATTGAACCGGACGAAATTCAAAAAGAACTTGAACAATTAGAATACCCAGTCCATAAAGTTAATCGCCTCATGAGAGGTAAGAAAAATGAAGAAAAAAACCCCCTACCTCTCCACCAAATGCAACTTACCCCTGCGGAAAATTCTAAAAACATTTACGATCTACAAGCCCTCTTTCACATTAAAATCACCATTCAAAAATACAACTCCCCCTTCAAAACCCTCCAGTGCTTCAGATGTCAGTATTATCACCACCATCAGGAAAATTGCACCATGAACCCTCGTTGTGTAAAATGTGCCGGTGATCACAAAACTAGTGACTGTAATAAAGGAGAAGGAAAGTTAGAAAACCCTAAATGCTGTAATTGTAATGGAGATCATGTGGCCAGTTTCAGAGGTTGTCCTGCATTTCCCCACAATAAAGCCGAAGCCAAAAGAAAATCTAAAGAAGTAACCCCCGGTTTTTCTTATGCGAACGCGGCCAGATCCAACACCACTAGAAATATCCCTCAAACCAATTCTTCCACTCCCTCCCAAAATTTAATAAATACTAAAACTGCCGAAACCACCCAAATTATCGATTATCCTAACTTTACTGATGGTTTAAATGTCTTAAAACAAATGAAAAAAATTAACGACCTCCTTGAGGAAATTAAAGCTGCCTTAGGTACCTCCAATTTAACCCACTTAATAGATAGACTTACCACAACAAGAGATAGAATTAATAAAGGCCAGACTGAAGATGACAAAATTTTTGGCTTCTTCACTGGCATGCTTAATCGTCCGGAAATTTCAAGTTAATGGGTACGCCCTCTCCTTCCCTTGTTGTTCTTGCGTGGAATGCCAACGGTTTACTTTCCAGGATCCGGGAGTTTAAAGAATTTGTAAATGAGCATACCCCCGATATCATTCTCATACAAGAAACTCATCTCAGACCAGAGGACAAACTTAACATCCCTCAGTACACCACTTATAGAACTGACTACAATTCCTACACACAAGCCAAGAGAGGCACCGCTATAATTATCAAAAATTCTTTACCCCATCATGAACTTATCATTTCCCCCCTCAAAATTATTAACGCTACTGCTGTTAATATTAAACTAAATAACCTCCCATCATATACTATTGTTTCTACTTATATTCCCACTGTTAAAAATCCTAGCGACGTCCTTGACGATTTAAAAACTCTTGATAACTTAAACATTAACACTATCCTTTTCGGCGACCTTAATGCTCATCACACTCTGTGGAACTGTAAAACTAATAACACCTACGGTAACACCATTTATAATTTTACTGCGAATTCTGAATTTGACATAATTGCCCCCTCTTCCCCCACTCATTTTTCCAGGTATAGCAGTAGCACTATTGACTTTGCTCTTGTTAAAGGCTTTCCCCATAATATTACTATTGAAACCCTCTGCAATCTCTCCTCGGATCACAACCCAGTTGCACTCACCATTCCTTTAAACACTAATCCTAAACACTAATCAATCATTCCAAATTCACCAACTGGGATAACTTCAAAAAAGACCTGCATAACTTACCCTACACCCATCCTGAAATTAATACCCATAACGACATCGATAATCTTGTTCATAGCATAACTAATGACATTAACTCCGCCCTCATCAAAAATACCAAAATTATTCCTCCTACTAATAAAATTCGTACCGACACCCAACTTAAAATTCTCATTAATGAAAGAAATAGAGCGCGTAAAAATTGGCAAAGGAACAAAACCACACATAATAAAACTTTAATGAACAACGCTCAACAAAACTTAAGATATTATATTCATGACAAAGCCAATAAAAGTTGGGAAACTTACATTACTTCACTTGACATAACTGACAATTCCATTTGGAGAGCCGCTAAATGCCTTAAAAATAAACCTAATGTCATTCCCCCCCTCATTAATCCTAGTAATAATAACTTCATTTATTCTGACGAAGATAAATCTAACCTTATCGCTCAAACCCTTGCCAACAACTTCATCCTTAATCCCAGCCCCAATACTAGCATAGACAATACTGTTCAAACTAATATAAACCTTTTTAATTCTATCAATCACCCCACTGCTGAAATTTACATTCCCCCCTCCAGAGTTAAGGAAATAATTAAAAAACTCCCTAATCGTAAATCGCCTGGCGAAGACCAAATTACTAATACTATGCTTAAAAACATCCCCCTTAAGTTCATTTTCAAAATCACTGCCCTTATTAATGCTATCTTTAAATTGAATCACTTTCCTCAAAGTTGGAAAAATTCTATCATTGTGCCCATAGCTAAACCTGGAAAAAATAAGAACTCTCCTGATAGCTATCGGCCAATTAGCCTCTTAAATACCATCAGTAAACTTACTGAAAAATTCATTGCTTATGAAATCAATAATCATCTCCTCTCTGCTAATATTATTATCCCCTATCAATTTGGTTTTCGCCAATCTCTTTCAGCCCCTCACCAAATTTATTGCATTGTTGAGCATCTTGCCGACTCTAAATTAAATAAAAAATGCACTGCTGCCCTTTTCCTTCACGTTGCTAAAGCGTTTGATAAAATCTGGATTGATGGCCTCATACATAAACTTATTAATTACAATTTTCCCCCTCATCTTATTGAACTCCTTATCTCCTACTTAAAAGATCGTACTTTCCAAATTAAAATTAAAGATAAATTATCCTCCAAATTAAATTTCTATAGCGGTCTTCCCCAAGGTTCTATTATTGCTCCAATTTTATTTAACATTTACGTTAACGATATTTATCAATATAATAAAACTAATATTGCCATCTTCGCCGATGACACCGCAATTTACGCAACTGATCATAGCCCCAAGTACGCCGTCAAATACCTTAATGACCATATGAAAATTATCCAACAGTGGCTCGACAAATGGAAAATCAAAATTAACACTGATAAATGTATTGCTATTATGTTTACACAAAAAACTAAACGAACAATTGACAAATACAAACTTATTATTGGTAACTCTATTATCCCCTGGTCTGACACCGTTAAGTATTTAGGAGTCACCCTTGACAAAAATCTCACCTGGAGGCATCACATAACACAAATTAGGGACAAGTTTCGAGTTGCTAAACGTTCACTATTCCCCTTAATTGCTCGGAACAGTAAATTATCTATAAATAATAAAATGCTCATTTACAAATCATTTCTTAGACCTCTTATTACTTATGCAGCTCCGGCATGGTCATACGCAGCAGATTCTCATATTAAAAAGCTTACCGTAGCACAAAATATTACTATTCGACAAATTGTTAACGCACCGTGGTATTCCAGGAATGCTGAAATCCACGAGGAGCTTGGCCTCCTTACTATTCCAAATTTCCTCAAAAATTTAACTACTAACTTCCATAATTCTATTGATAATGAACTCCTTTTAAATCTCGCCAACTATGACCCTGCCGAACCTGCTAACAGAAGACGGCCAAGAGCCGTTCTCTGTTCTTAATTATTTTTAAAACTTCATTTTACATTAATTTTTGTAACCTTACTCTTACTTTGGTAAGCAGTGAGCTTTATTTTAAGTTTTTCCTAACTATTTTTTACTTTGCTCCCAAGAGCATCGCTTTATCTACCACATTAAACTTCCTTTTCTCAAGCCACTCCCCGGATCCAAATCCAACCTATCTCTTTTCACCTTTACTCTGGTCATTTCTATGCAAGCCTACGTTGGAAGGCGTGGCCTATGTAACGTAGTTACCCCATTTATCTGATGATCTAATTGTTTCTAGTCATTAGATTCACTGTAAGTACATGTCTTTAGGAAAGTTTCTTCTTGTTCTTCATTGATTGGACGCCCTGTTTCTGCCTCTTTGAGGACTGTTCGATACGTGCATATTCTTGAAGAATATTTTTCCCACTTCGAAAGTTTGCACAACGTGTGCGGTGGTAGACGCAATCGGCAGCGTGCAGATCTGAAAGAAAATATTCATTGCGTCCTTTTACTAGATAAAACCATTCATCGCAGCGTTCCTTGCAGCATTATTTGATGGCTTCAGCAGACTCGGATGTTCGTACTGTAACTTGATCTGATTTTGGTTTGTATTTTGCAGAAAAATCCACAATAGTTCCGAAAAACAGGCAGTGAGTTGGGGTGAAAAATGGTCCTTCAGCTAAACGGACACTTCTCTTTCGAATGCATGCATTACTTGTCGACTGTTGTTTATTCCATACATCAATGATTTTCTTATCAGAGTGCGTTTTTCAGCATAACGCATGCACTCTGTTTCCAGCACTTACGATGACATCGCTTTCAGAGTTTACTGGCCGGAATAATACAATCAGCACCATTCTGCATTAGAGTGATTTCCTCTTGACCATCTTCGACAATTTTTTTGCAAATACTACAACGTTATCCAGCAACGGCCAATTTTAGTAAACTTTACCTGAAACAAGAAAATGTTCTTTAAATATTATATTCATAAAAATTACACATTAGAAAACATTTCATCTTATACTAATAAAGACGATAATTTAGAAAAATGGCCGCCATTTTGAATTTTAGGTGCTTTTACATGATCGGATTTTGTCTGATTTTGGATATATAAAAAGATAAGATTTGTTGAGTTGAATACCACTTCAATCGCTTGTGAAGCAATTTTGCCTAGGTCAAATCATAATTTGACTAGACTATTAAGCAGGCGTTACAAGTGTATTGAATTCACTAATCCACACTTTATCTCCTCGGTGAATATTATCTCCAAAATGAGTAGCTGTATTTAAACGATAAACCTAAAAATGCATCCAATTTTTTAATGGAGCCGGTAGTGCTATCTTGTTGATTTCTCTTGCATAAAATAAAGTAGTTATTAAAGTCTAACCTTAAAACACGGGTGGAAGTGAGTACAATATTTCTAGTTTTCTTTGCAAAATTGCTGAAATGTTTACTTTAAATTTCAGACTTGCGATCCACCTCATTGGAAAAATCTTGTGTTTGATAGTTAGATGAACAAATCAATAAAGTATTGAAGAAAAAAGCATTAAAGGTAAAACAACATCTATTATTCATATCGCATTTCTTATTTCCCACTAAACTTTTAAAAATATCCAGTTTTTTAAATTAAAATTTTTCTCGGTCCTAGCACTTCATGAAAAATACGTTATAGTTGAAGCAGTATTGAATTTATATCAAATTAAATATAGTCTCTGTACCGTCGAAAGGTAGATGGACTGTATTGAACCAATAATCACACCGATGCAATTGTACGTTGGTTTTTATTCAAACACAATTAAAGGTTGCAGACACGTTGCTCTGCTTCAAGTATTTGCCTCGCACAGCTGGCACACTGGAGCTTTGTCGAGTCACACTGCCTGTCTCTTTGCCTGGCCTTTAAAGCCGTCTGGTGGGAGCAGCTTAGCAAAGCAATCTGCATAACGGCAGGAGATCCAACATGGATGTGGGTCGGAACGAACTCAGGTGGATCAGTACTAGGATCTGATGTCATACAGACTGCCTGAGCCGAGGCCGCCCCACACCATCTGACACTTCACTACCAAACAGTCTCATTGAATTACAAAATGCTCAACAAATTTACTGTCGTATTCCTTAAACAATAGTTTTAAAATACCCTAGTGTGATTTGTCCTTCATACTGAGTGCAAGCGTATTCAATGCGAAAAAGTTCATTAAATACTGTAATGTCTTCTTCGCTAACGACGTGACATTCCTCGAGAAGGTTTTCAAGAGAGCCCGCACTTCCTTTGTATCTGTCGCGCTTCACCCGGGCCGAAAGGTCACCTTACCGTTTAATGTACAAAGGTCTAGGAGAGAGGCCCGGCTGATTATTTCCACGAAAGGAACTTCCTTTGAGAAATCTGCCCCCTTTTCGGTCAAAGCCGATCCACTGACAATTGCCTGGCAGATCGGCTGGAGCCACAGGATGATTTGGACGGTGAATTGTAAAGGGGGGAGTGTGTTCGACACTGGACCGCCCAGGAGGAAATAATAGAAGATTTAGTCGACACTCGAGCAGGAATGAACACTTGTACGTTATTTTCGCAGATGATAGGGGAGCCTGGATTGGAGGTCCCTGGACCGGACGCGTGTCTGGCCAGAACGGGAAGAATCAACCTCTCATCGCGACATCCTGAACCCACGATTTTTAAATAATGTTTAATTTTAATGTTTTGTAAATTAGCCAATATTTATCCAAGAAATGCCAATAAAGCATTATGTAAATATTAAAGGCTGTCAGTCTTGTTTTTAGGCAAAGTCCTTACAATACAAATTAATGTTAAATGAGCTCCTAATAACCAGAACAAATATTCCAAGTACAGTTGAAATATTTCAGATGACTAATTTAGCATGGAAATAGAGTAATATTACGCAATAGTTTACGGATTACGGCAAAGAAATTCCTCTATTGTGGTGTAAACATTCTTAAAAGATCACACACCAGGATTCAGATTATTTAAAAGCATGTCATTGTAATGAACTTTTAATGTTTCAATCGATAATATCACTCAAATTCCTGCTAAATGCGTACTATGCTGAATAGAAAAATAGAAGAAAGCCGTTAAATAATTAAATCTAAGAAAACAAGCAGAAAGAAGTTAGATATACCATGCAATCTTTTTCAGTCACAGTGAAGTTTTCTTATAAGTAAACGAAATTAGCTAATTTTTAACAACAAGCAGTTTTAATAATATTTTCAAGAACGGCGGAGAATAAAATCATTGAACATGATTGACAGAAGAACATTATATCAGGTCCATTGATAATTTATACTCTTTTGTGGTAGCATGTACATTCAATGCTTAGACAGCTCCTTCTTATTATATACTCTAATTCCCGTTGAAAGATATTTCAAGTGGTAAAGTCTGATTGATTTTTCCTCGTATATTCAAATACATATTTCCAATAACAACACTATACATAACAGAGCATGCATTTCAAAGCAGTAGGTAAAAGCTGTTCATACCAGAATCTTCTCGCTAAAAAAAAATGTGTTAAAATATTCGGAATCAAATTCGATGTGCTTAAATGTACTACAATTTAAAAAATATAATACTCTGTTAAGGTAAAAATTCTGGTTACAAACTACAAAACCTCTCTTTAAAAAGTATGGAATCACCCAGCTTATTAACATATCTCTTTCATTTAAATCTTATATCCAGCCTCCCTTGCCCTCTCTTCACGAAAGATGATCTGTGCCCTCACACCATGAATACCGCCAGTTTCGTTGTTTCAGCCATCTTAGTTGTATTAACAATATCAGTGTTAATTGTACACAAAGAAAAAAATATTGTCGAATATATTGGAACAATTTTCACTTTAACAATGTACAACACTTTTCGGATTTCGCTCTCCGCAAATTTTAGGAAACATATCAGTACGAAATTTCTCATTTCAAAGAATCGAGAAAAATTTTAAAAGCTTCAATCGCAAAATGGTTTACTGGGATGTATTAAATTTACTGATTTATACTCTTACTATTGAAAATTTAATATTATATTCGTTCAGAACGAATCAAAATGGTCTCCATTCGTTCTTTTTTTGGATTTCAATTTACTTCATCAACCGCCCAAATGTGCAACCGGAAGATGTGCTAGCATACGTACTCGACCATCTTCAGAACAGCACAAAAATGATCAGTGACAATTGTGGCCTCTCAAAAAGACGCGTTTGGAAAATCCTCAATGATTTAGGTGCTGATCCATACCGATCCACACCCGTGTAGGGATTGCAGCCAAGAGATGCTGAGAGACTTTACACGTGGTGCAACTTTGTGATGAATAACATTGAGGTCCACCCAACATTCCTGGCAGACATAATGTGGACAAATGAGGCATGTTTTTCGTGTAACGGAATGTGGAATAGACAGAACGTTCATACCTGGTCGATGGAAAATCCGAGATATGCTGTCGAAGTTCGGCATCTAGTACGCTGGTCGGTAAATCTTTTGGGCGGAATTTTTCCTGACAGGCTTCTTGGACCAGCATTTTACGAGGGAACGCTAAAGGGACAACGGTGCTTGGAGCTTCTCCAGTATATAATAACCGACTTTGTTGAGAATCTACCGTTGCACCAAATAAGAAATGTATGGTTCCAAAATGACGGTGCCCCTAAGCATAAGACATGAAACTTTAAGCAGTACCTAATTGAGTCATTCGAGAATGAAGTCATCGGGTATGGTGGTTTCGTAGATTAGCCCCCGCGTTCAACCGACTTGACCATTGGACTTCTTCTTATGGAGACACATAAAAGGGCAAGTATATGCGATTCCTCCGCCAACATTGCAGGATCTCCGACGACGCATTTCTGATGCTTGTGTCTCCGTAACACCTGCGATATTGCATAATGTGCGGCGGGAAATCCAGTCCAGAGTGCAAATGTGTATAGTGGCTAATGGAGAGCATTTTCAGCAACATAAATAAATGATCCTGAAGATAGGGAAGTGTCTCAGTTTCTTTCTTCCACTCTTTATGGCATGACAATTTTCGAAGTCGTGACCAAAGAAAAGTTGATTTTCTACATTCTGTTTTAAGTATTAATGTGCGCAATGTATGTTTTATTATTAAATCGATGATGCTGAACAACATTGTAATGATTTTTTCCCCGTATCTCGTACAATTTTTGAGATAAAAACGCTAATTCCAAAATTTGCAGATAGTTGGCGTTGTAAGTTTTGTCGTCGAGTAGCGCATAGCCTTTTTACTGTACCTAGACACCAACTTTATGGCTGAAGCTTTCACCGTTTCGAAGGTAGGGGTGTGTGTGAAGATTTAGGTGGGAACCCTGTAGAGAGTTAACCGTCAATTCAAGTTATAGTATAGTTAAAGCTCTAATATTGTGAAAGTAAATGCAATTATTGTGATTTCTACATAGATATTATCAAAGATTCACATCAGAAGGTCTGGGTAACTTATCTTTCAAGTAAAATCTTTCAGTGATTTGTGACAAAATAATGACAGTTTCTTGTATATATTTTGACTGTTAAGATATGTTTAAAATTGAAAAGTATTAGGTACATTTATTATTTTTAAACATATTTTTCTCTCAGCAGTTACGTTTATATTCATTCTTTCGTGCTAGTATATAAACTTCTGAATAAGTTCTAAATTTAAATATTTTGATTTCGTCAAACGAACGTCCCAATTATCCAATTTATCCTGAAGCAGATATTGAATTCAAATATTATATCAATCTATTCGTATATAAATATTATATATATATATATATATATACACTCATGGACAAAAAAATTAGCGCACCAAGAAATAATTGCGGGATCGTAACGAAACTTGCAATAAAGGTACATGTCGGGGAGATATGTAAATGATTAGAAATGCAGCGTGATTGCGCATTACGTATAGCCGGTAGAGAGCGTTGAACATCGTACTCTGTGGAGTATAAAACAGGTAACCAAAGCTTGTTTGAGTGTGCTGAATCATTTACAAAGTAAGAGCTGAGATATACATGCCACTATGCCGTGTTCGAAGATAATATAAGCAGTTGTTGCAGTTTGAGAGGGGGAGAATCGTCGGGATGATGGAAGCTGGGTGGTCAGCTAGGCGAGTAGCTCGTCAATTAGGCCGCTCTGATTGTGTTGTGAGGAGGTGTTGGGACCAGTGGACCCGAGAGATGTCATGTACACGAAGACCAGGCTCAGGACGCCCTCGACAGACCAGTCGTCGAGAAGACCGCCACATCGTAAGAAATGCACGCGTACAGACAACTGCTTCATCGGCCGCCTTCCAGGCACAGGTAGCACCTTCACTAAGGGCCTCTGTGTCTTCTCGAACCAAACGAAGGCGCCTGGCTGAAGGACAGTTGGTATCGCGGCGCCCATTACGTGTGCTGCCTTTGACGCCCACCCATCGACGCCTCCGTTTGGAGTTTTGCCGCGCACGAGGAAACTGGACTGCAGCGGAATGGAACCAGGTCGTCTTTAGCGACGAATCCAGATTCAATCTCGGCAGTGATGACAATCGTGTTGGTGTGTGGAGAGCCCGTGGTGAACGCTTCAATCCTGCCTTTGCTGTACAGCGACACATCGCTCCCAAAGCTGGTGTGATGGTATGGGGTGCCATTGCCTACAATACACTGTCACCCCTAGTATTGTTCCTTGGCACCATGACAGCCCAGCGGTATGTTCATGAAATCCTGCAACCACATGTGTTGCCACTCATGCAAAGGCTCCCAGGAGCCATTTATCAACAAGACAATGCTCGGCCTCATAGGGCAAGGATGTCACAAGACTGTCTCCGCACTGTTACTACCCTTCCTTGGCCTGTCCGATCCCCAGATTTGTCTCCAATCGAGCATATCTGGGATCTTTTGGGACGACGAGTTGGGAATCCCACGAGTTTGAACGAACTAGAGGCAAGGTTACAGCAAATATGGAACGAAATGTCTCAAGACATCATACAGAACTTGTATGACTCAATGCCCGATCGTATCGCATCGTGCATTCGCGCTAGAGGGGTCCAACGGAGTATTAACTCCTCCGTTCTTTTGCCTTTTTCTCTGAAATAAATTATCCTTTTTCTTTGATTTTCTTATCATTTACTTATATCAAAGTAGTCAGTACGTATGTAAAATTTCGTTTCATTTTGACGACTCCTTCTTGGTGCGCTAATTTTTTTGTCCATGAGTGTATATATATATATATATATATATATATATATATATATATATATATATATATATATATATATATATATATGTATAAAATATAGGTTTTACACAATTTTTAGGTTGCAATTTGGAGGAGTGGTTGTCAACCAAACACCTACCACACACACACACAAATATAGAGAGACAGAGAGAGAGGGAGAGAGAGAGAAATGAATATAGATATATGTTAGACTGAAAGACCGAAACCCCTCATTGAGTGGAATCATATATCACAATGCTTTATGGCACGTATAAAAGGGAAATTCGTCACAAAGGAAAATTCGTGTTGTGTCTTTACAAAGAAAGCTCACAACGCATTAGGGCATATTTAAAACAGCCACAAAGTGAAATTGATGTTGTGGGTCTCTTAACAATCCACCACAACACGTTCTGGCAATGAAAAAGTGCTACAAACCGATATAGACGCTTATTAGTGTAGCTCGACCCGTTATAGGAAAACTGCGTCGTAGGGACCAATGATTCAAAAATTGTATTTTTCATTTCTAATTTCTATTTTAAATAAAATGTAAATAAAACAAACATAACAAGTCTCAAACAATATAAGTTCCTTACTTATCCCTTTTTTTGTAGTTTGTATATCAAAATCAAGAATAGAATTTAATTTAGCTACAGTCTTCTTTCATTCATTTGTCTGAACGTGTATCACAGGTATTAAAAATAAAACATTAGAAAATAAAACTTCACTGAGAATGACTACATACACTCTTAGACGAAAAAAAGCCCTAAGAAGGGGTAATGCAAATTGGACACAAATTGGTATGCATACAAATTTCGACAGAAAATGCAAAGTTTTAAAGTTTTGCGGTCAATGTATGAGCATGTGACGCTGCAGCTCATCGTAACTGCGCATCTGGCAGGATATTAAAGAGGAGAAATTTTAATTCCAAGTCAAAAATTCTTTGCGATTTTCATTCCATATACCCAGGTAGACGGTAACTATGCCTTGCATACAGGTGCGCGAACAATATGCGCAGATGTCTGCATTTGAGAGCGGACGTGTAGTTGGGCTCAATAAAGCCGGTTGGTTTATTCGGCGAATCTCTCGACATTTGGATAGTAGCGATGCCATTATTAGACGATGTTGGCAGGAATAGATAAACCATGGCCGAAGACAGCGTCAAGAAGGAAGCGGTAGGCTAAGAGAAATGACAGAAAGTGAGGACTGAGCAATCAACATAGCGGCACTTACAGCCCCAGATTCATTGTTATCATCGATCGTATATGCAAATTGTGCTTCTTTGCGGTCAATGTATGAACATTTTGCGCTGCAGCGAATCGTAACTGCGCAACAGGCAGGATATTAAAGAGGAGAAATTTCGATTCCGGAGCAAAAATTCTTTGCGAATTTCATTCCGTATACCCAGGTAGACGGTAACTATGCCTTGATATACAGGTGTGCGAACAATATGCGCAGATGTCTGCATTTCATACAGGACGTGTAATTGGTTTCATTATTATCATCAATCGTATATGTAAATGGTGCCTCAGTGACCGCAAGGACCATTCATAGGTGGCTCAGAGAAAGGGGAATGAGCTCACGGCGCCCCTTGCGACGACTACTATTGACCTCAGTACACTGACAAGTCCGTTTGCAGTGGTGTCGGGCACATTCGGTGAACTCGAATTCGGTGAACTCGAAAATTTGGTGAACTCGAATATCACCGACAGGAGTAGAATTGTCATCAGTGCTGAGTCCCGCTTCGAATTGAGCACCGATGACTAGCGAATACGTGCCGGGAGGCATATTACCATTCCTTACATGAATTCACGCCATTACATCGTTTGGCGGCTGCTGATTGGTCAATGAGTTTACATCGGTATTTGTGTATTTTGGTGCGCTAATTCTTATGAAAGCATGTCTGTTTTTCAAGAATCAAAACTTCCATCACTATTTTTGAACGAAATATAATCTATTTCAAATAATAGTATCGTAGTACGCAGTAACGTTCAAAATTACATATTTGTGCATCATGAAATTTATGCATTTGTACAATAAAGTCACTTTATTTTCAGTCTATTTTAGATAATTTTTAGAAGAGAATTTATAATTTCTATTTTTTAAGAGTAAGGTTAAAAAACTAAAGTGTGCAAAACAGCAAAAAATATATAATTTGCATCTTGCAATTAAGATTTTTATTAAAAAAATAAACAATTTTTTTAAAATTCAATATTTAAATTTAAAAATAAATAAATAAAGCTTTTATTTTTTAAAATTCAACATTTAAATTTAAAAAAAAAGAAAATATCGTTCCTTTTTTATAATTCAACATTTAAATTTAAGAAAAAATTCAATTTTGAGTAATATTTACTCTATTTTATTCTACTCCTAAAATTTTACAGTGAAATTACTACGGAGATTGGTAATTTCTTAAAATTTTTCATGCACAAAAAAGAAATATGAAGGCATTTATGGCGAAAATTTCTTTTACAAATAGTTTGTCACTTTAAATTACTTTTACATTAATAGGTGGCGCCACTTAAAAAACTCACCTTCCTTGTAAAATAGCGCGTAAAAAATACATAAAAATGAAAGCAACAAAGAAATAGATTTTATCTCATTTAAAATACTCTTAGGGTCAAATATTATGCTAATTATCGAAATGAAAGCAACTAAGACATATATTTTAGCATTTATCTCATTTAAAATGCGCTTAGGATCAAATATTATGGCAATTACCGATGCAAAGTCAATTGACCAATCAGCAGCCGCAAAACGATGTAATGGAGGGAATTCATGTAAGGAATGGTAATATGCCTCCCGACACGTATTCGCTAGTCATCGGTGCTCAATTCGAAGCGGGACTCAGCACTGATGACAATTCTACTCCTGTCGGTGACATTCGAGTTCGAATGTGCCCGACACCACTGCAAACGGACTTGTCAGTGTACTGACGTCAATAGTAGTCGTCGCAAGGGGCGCCGTGAGACAGCAGTGGGATTCTAACCTGAGTGTCTTCCGCCATACGGGCCAACAACCAGGAGTAATGGTCTGGGGTGCCATTTCATTTCATAACAGGACCCCTTTCATTGTCATCCACGACACCCTTACAGCTTTGCGGTACGTCGACGATATTCTACACAACGTTCTGTTGCCCTTGATATCATGCCATCCTGGGCTTACATTTCAGTTAGACAATGCTCGCCCACACACGGTGAGAGTTTCTACTGCTTCTCTTCGTGCTTGCCCAACGGTACCTTGGCCAGCAAGGTCACCGGATCTCACCCACTGAGCCCGTTTGGAGCATTATGGGCAGTGCCCTCCAATCAGTTCGCGATTTTGACGATCTAACAAGCCAATTGGACAGAATTTGGCACAATATACTGCAGGAGGACATCCTCCACATCTATCCATCAATGGCAAGTCGTATAACTGCTTTCATAAGGGTCAGAGGTGGACCAACGGGTGATTGTCTTTTTCACAAAGGGGAAAAGTCAATAATGTTTTTTCACTTTCTGTTTTTTATTCTTTCTCTTGAATAAATCATCCAATTTTTCTCAAGTTATAATCATTTGTTTCTCTGTATATGTACATCACATCTGCCGATTTCCCCCCATTCGGATAAATCCTTCTTGATGCGTCGCTTTTATTGGTCTAAGAGTGTAGGATCATGTACGTTAATGGTGCATAAGAGCGCGTTTTTAATGACATAAACAGCATTCTTAGAAAGCACTACTCATTTCAACTTTAAAATAATTGCTATAAAAGAAAACCCTGGTCGATATTAGTAACTCACCAAGGTGTTACTGATTAAAATCATTTTTTTCTCCACCTATGCTAAACAAACGTCGACGAAGCATTGCTATATTACTTGTTTTATTGGAAATTCTGTCGAACCTGCAAATCTGTCAAAGAGATAAGAATAGAACCTTAGTGCTTACAAATATTTTTAGGTTCAATTTCCCCTGTTTTAAATCGTTAATGACGTAGGTGAATCAGATCGTGCTAAAATGCCGTTTTTCTTCGACAGCGTTTACTTTAAAGTTTGTAAAGCTGTATAAACTTATTGGAAATCGATGATGAAACGATAACGGGGAGAAAGCTTAAAAAATGTTTGTAAAGAGGGTATGGTATTTTTAATTTTAGAATGTTCTTTATGTGCTTATATGAAGAAAATTGTAAAGAGATGATATTGAACTGAAAATATGTCACCCGAATTCATCAATGAAATTACATCCCCAATTGAGTGAATTAAGTAATGAGCGAATAAAAGAAAATTGATATTCCTCCGTGGATGAATAAAACGAGTAGACCATTTCTTGATTAAAAATTCTAGATTCAACAGGAATTTATGTATAATGTTTCTTTTTTTTTAGAAGTTGTATTATCGAAATCACCTTTCGTTATGTCAGGATGTAAATTTCTGTAATATTAAACAACACTCGTTTAACCGGTACAGCACATTTTATTAAAGTTCTTAAATAAGTTACATATCTACATTCCATCAATCGATCCACGTTGCCATTCCGAGAACTCAAAAGAACTTACCATTAAATGCCACTCATGGGGTTAAAATTTGGTGATTATAGTTGGAAAATTTGTTTTAAAAATTTAGTTTATTTTGCGATTATTTTAAAATATATCATCTTCTATACTTTTAAAATTTTTATTTCTTGAAAATGACTGGCAAGTACCCAATACTAGTAATATATTTTTTAAAATTTTATTTCAAGCGCTACGGTCCTCTTTCCGTAGACTAGGGCTGAAAAGAACAGGACTTACAGTCAATGAAAGCGTAGATCGGCTTTATGTTATTAATCAACATAGTGGGACCATACAATTTATTATACATTGCTATTGATGACTCCAGTTTTTTTGTAGGATTTATAGCTTTTATAGACAGGTAAACAAAGTCTCGCAAAAGTGATTGGACACTTATATTATAAATACGCTCCGATTAAATGATGGTATCTTCATTCAAATAATTTTACAACCGATTTAAAGATTGATTGGATTACGACTAGCTTTTGAAACTCATCTTAATGTATTCGGTATGAATTCCCCAAGATTTTTTCTTAACTTCTGTGACTCAACTATTTCAGTTCATCTTGTTTTACTAACTTCAATTGTCTGTTTGTTCTTTTTTTGTTTTCGATATTTAGATTTCTGTTTTTGTCAAAATTTTTCTGTAGAGTTTAAATCTCTACTTACAGCTTGAGGGTTACTGTTGTCAGCGCAGAGCAATTAGACACCATTCAGCTTTGCATAGCGCAAAAAGTAGATTTCCGGCCATACTGCTTTCATGAAAAAACTGAAAAATAACCATGCGCAAAGCCTTTTCTAACTATAATTTCCTAATTTTAAGTTTGTGTGTAATTTTGAGGTTTAAATATCAAAAGGTGCTTTTGCTATATGCTATTCGATAATGCTGGGTTTACGTTACATTAAGAAGCCAATTTATTATACCAACCGCACAATTTCATGCAAATCAGCTATCACGCTGTCGCTGCTAGGGTTGAGATTGGTATAAAAGGGATATCTGACTAATAGTAAAGGCAGTTGAAGGATATTCCTAGTGAAAGGATAGGTAAAGAACTCAATTCAAAGGAGCGAGTAGCATCGAAATTGCTTCACTTGGGAAGTGTTTGAGAGTAGCTGTTGTTCATGTTTACAAAGAGTATCCCACCAATCAAAAAACCGGATCTCAACGTAAGGTCGTCACCTGCTACTAAATAATCGAGCTGAATGGAAAGTTTCCAGATCTGACATCCAACAGATGGGCAACAGTACATCAATTTACAGGTACTATTAAAGAGGTACATTTCCGATGGTCTCTCATACTATTCGCTGAACATTACACCGTATCGAGTATGGAACCCGCAGGCCTGTTTGAAAGCCCTTGCTGTCTGCAGATAACAAAATCAAACGTCTTCAGTTGACACAGGATCTGAAGGATTGAACAATAAATGAATAGAAAAGAAAAATGTGGTCCGATGAATCACGGTTTTAAATGCACCATGCAGCTCGAAGGGTGCGAATATGGAGAAAATAGCATGATAGCATGGACTCAAAGTGTATTGCATTATACTTAGAGTTGGTGGATGCAACGATATGGCTTGGAGGATGTTTTTCCTGCAATTTTTGTACACTTTAATTCTTGTAGAAGAACGTCGGAATGCCAAATTGTATGGATATTTTTTCACTCATTAAGTATATCCAATTGTATTAATGGTATATAACAACTGGATATTTCCAGCAGGAAAATGCGCCATGCCTTAAAGCTCACGTTGTCCAAGTATGATTTGAAAAGCATGGCGGAGACTTCACCATGCTTAGCTGGCTTTCATAGTCACCAGATCTCAATCCAATTGAGTTTTTATGAGATGAGGTAGAAAGGAGCATCAAGCAGCTGGATCGAGAGTCAACATATCTTAGAGAAATGGAAGGTGCAGTTCATCGGATATGGTCTCACATTCCTGAAACCAAATACCAGCTTGTGATAAAGTCCATGCAAAACATAGTGAAAGTATGATATGCTTTAGCTGCCAAAATCTCAGTGTTTAAACATCAGGAATCCCACAAAATGAGACAACTGCCATAAAGATTATATTGCAAAGTCTCTATATGAGATTCTTGGTATGAGATTTTAAAATAAAATCTATTAGCCTTTTCAAATATCTTATAACGTTTCGATAAGATTACGTTACGTTTCGATAAGATTTTCAATTCATTGCAAAAGTTTTTAGGAGTCCATTTCTAAAGAGGCTTGAAAAAAGGAAAGTGATATGTATTAAAAATTGCATAGTTATGAGATAGATTTTTGTGTTACCTTAAGAGATATAGATAATGCACTGTTTTCGTTTAGCCGTTATTGACCGTTTTTAATAGCTCTTTAAATACAGGTAGATCTGTTTCAATGTAGCAAAATATGGTTGAATTATTCCAAAACACCAACACAAAACGGAAGGTCAGGAAAATAATAATAGATGGGAGCAATTTGACTTATGAATAACGATTATTTATACAGCATCTTGATTTATATTTATTCAGTTATTTGTTAATAACATTGAAAACTTCTTAGTGAACGATAAAGGGATACAACATATTTTTTCTTCTTCCGTCTGTACCTCCATTACTCTGCAATAACCGGCCTCCCATTACTCGATAGTGTAAACACGTATAGGATATGAAGTTGAATTCAAAATCAACTTTACAATAAATCATTAGTTATTATGAAAACTTTTCTTAAATTTTTTCTTTTATGGTCGTGTAGTAAATATTTGCCATAAAGCTCCAGAATTAACCAACTTTCTCTTCGGGATGTATGTACTAACCCTTTTGGATTCGCTCACCTCAATGTTAACATATGGAGAAATTTGTCTACTATTTACAGCTACATAAATGCTGATAATGAAATAAAAATGCTATTTCCACATATCCTGAACTCTGCATCTTGCAACAGGGTTCATTTTGGGAATTTCGTCCACCAAAGGAATTTAGGAGTGTTTAAAACACATTAGATCAGATTTCCCCCCGAATAATTTAAATTAATAAATATTCTTTGCATTTTTTTTAAAATGAAAAATGCCTCTGTAAAATGAAAAATGTAAATTTTTTTGTCTTTTTCTGAGTACAATTATAAAATGAACAAAAAATTTTAAAACCTAGTCGTCAATCCCTGGACAAATTTTTCCGTAGGTAAAAAATCACGTAGGTTAGTACACAGCAACCTTAAGGGCTCTTATTTCTGCCGTCGTATAGTGTCAAATAACGTTATGTATGTGACGACAGTCCCCATGTAAACTAGGACGAAATTCTTTTTGATAGGAATGTGTCCAAATACCGTCATAGCCAATTCCTTATCTATATACCTGAGGAATTGTAGAGGATTAAGATCTGATCCAGAGGGATTTTCAGGGAGATGACTGGCTTTATCGGCTATTTCGCCCGACAAACTGGATACTCTGTTTGCTACCAAGCAAATTACTATGAAGGATAACATACTGTTTGCTGATATGGTACAAACAAGAGCGCATTGGAGAAAGTCATTTGATTTCAAACTGTTAAGAAGAAGGTTGTATGAGAAAAACAAGGCAACTGTATTGAAAAGAAGAAAACAAGACACTAATATAGAGAGTTTTCTGTTAGATTTTGCAACTTTTTTCTTAATGACCTCAAAATTTTGCAGAAGGCGTCTGTAGTTAGGAATCTTGTCTGGAGATAATGATTTTTTATAAAGCTGTAAAATCGAAATAATTTGGGAGCAAATTGTTACATAAAACATGCAAAAAGTATTCATGGGCATCAAAAGTGATGTGTAATTGAAAACTACGTACAAAATATTGAATATTTGTTTACCAGTTGGTGATATTTGTAATACAAATAGTAAGTAACTGGTATCAAAACCGTCTATTTTAGAATTGTGTAATATATCAATAATAATGATGATGATGTAGATAAATATATTAAATATTAGCCATAGGAACATTTTTCGATCAAAGCTTTTGAATATAAATTTTGTGAAATCAGTTAGGTGAATCTTCAGTGTCATAAGTTGCGAAAATTTTATGGTCAGCAAAAATCGAAAAATAATGCTTATTAGAAACGAGCAAGTACTTCCCACGAAATCGGCAGAATTTCTCTCCTCCTCTACAATCACCCTCGACAGTGCAATTAGGGCGTGAAAGATTGAAACAACAAAACTCACTATATTCATAATATGATTGCACATGTTTTCTTTTCTGGAGTGCAAGCAAGGAAGGCTGTAAATAAGACTGATACGAAATACGAAAGTTAATGATTTAGATAGCTCCATACTTTTGAAAGGAAAGTTTTCAGTTTCGCACCTGAGGATGAACAGAATTGAATGTGCAGTATTATTATTACAAGAATCTTTGCATGTGATAAAGTTTAGTAACTGAGATCAATGAGTAAATTTCAGAATTTCCGAAAAAAAAGTCACAAGAAAAATTAATTTTTCTTCCAAAAATTTCTCAAGCAGGAAAATATTGTAATATGATTAAGCAACCGAAATGACAGTCATTTACTTGACATATTCCATTAAGTTGAAATACGTGGAGTGTAATACGAATAATCCAACAACCACTCTTTTTTGTCGTACATTAAAGAATAGTATATAACATGCAAACAATTTATTTTTCCTTTGGCATTTAATTTATTTTCAGAGATGTGGTCATTATCTTTGCTTCAAAATGATGAAAAAAATATACATACATTAGTGAAAATGTTTCTCACCACTCAATGTTTTTTAAATTATATCACGTATATTTAACGCTGTACTTTTAAGCTTTATTTGTACTTAGCATGATAAATTACTCTTAAAAAGTAATGAAAGTTTTTTTAAATTCTCTTTATGTAAAGGTCCGCATTTGCAAATGTATATAATTGGTTATAACACAGCAGTTATGCCACTGCATAACTGCCTTAATCCACAGCACTTGACATTTAGAAAATATATTTTTCCTTACTTTTGATTAAGAGTTGAAAACTGTAAACATATCCAGAAAATGAATTTCATATGACACGTTGCAGCGCTTTAAATAGTTACGGCAGCATAGGGACATTTTCCCTTGGTGTTTTGAAAAGAGGAACTGGATTACTTCCCTCTAAAAACGTATATTTATTTGAAATAAACATTTCAGGGATAATGTAGATGAATGCGACCATAAGCGTCTAAAATTGTAGATTTCATTCTTCAAATTGTTCCCTTCTCCCAATCAAATAATGACCAATCTTATTCATCTTAATAAATATTCTTAACTCAAGAAATTGCTTTTATTCGATCAGACTTAATCGATATTTGAAGATAACTATATTATGAAAAATTAATTTACCTGAAAGCTTTTAAAATGTAAAATATATTTTAAAAAATCCAATGCAATTTAGAGAGAAAATCAATAAATTAAGAAAACATATGTATTTTGTATGATGTTCAGTTTACTATTATGTCTCATAGAAATAACACTCTGGTAAGTTTGCTTCAGTAAAATTTATGACAGTTTTACGTCACTAGTTTCGACAATGCTGTTGTGTTTCAGTTACACCGCTTGTTTTATTGGCTTTTTCTTTTGACCGGTATTGTCAGGCAATCTATAACATGCCTATGTCAAAACAGCTCGACATTCAATTAGTAGATTAGATAAAAAGTCGATCAAAAAGAAAATGACTTCAAATTCGGCGAAGCAATTAAAACACACAAGCAATATCGAAGCCAATAATGTAATATTGTCATCGAGAATCGTTGCCGGGGTAAACAAGTACAAACTCCATGGCATGCCAAAGAGGCAAAAAGTTGCAGGAGGCCCGGAATCCGAACCCTATTACGGAGTCCTTCCACGCTTATATTGTAAAAAAAGGGTATCTGTATTGTTAACTAACGCTCCTGGCCACTTCCTTTTGGAAGAATTACCATGGTCATGTTCATACACGTAGATGATGCATAATAGCAATAGGAACCTTAATCAAATGTCTGAGAAATCCGATACTATTGGAACTTTAAAAATTCGAAAGATGGCACCAAAGCACTGAAATTGTTGTCACTCTCACATTTAGTATGCATCAAAGTCACGTATTTCAAATTGTAGTCAGATTCGACGTTTAGTCTGTGACAGACAGCATTTTAGTCTGCCAGCTCTTGTGGCCGATCATACAATGGTAAAAACGAGTTCTGCGTGTTAATGAAATATTACTCCGGGATCTACTAGAATTTTAAAATGATTATAGTACTCTTAATAAGAAAAGGTTTGGAAGTCTTTTTCAACTGTGCGACTCTCAGTACTGGACGATCTATAACCGATAAGCAGTTTCATTTATAAACATACATGCATACATAAATAATATATGTACACTCTTACACTACAAAAACGACGCACCAAGAAGGGGTAATGCAAATTCGACACAAATTGATATGCATACAAGTTTCGACGGAAAATGAAAAACTTTAAAGTTTGGTGGCCAATGAATGAACATGTGATGCTGTAGCGCATCTTAACTGCGCAACTTGCAGGATATTAAACACAAGAAATTCGATTCCAGGTCATAAATTCGTTGCGAATATCATTCCGTGTACTCAGGTAGACAATAACTACACTTCGCATACAGGTGCGCGAACAATATGCGGAGATGTTAGCATTTGAAAGAGGACGTGAATTTGGGCTCAAAGAAGCCGGTTAGTCTAATCGGCGAATCGCTCGACATTTGGATAGGAGCGATGCATTATTAGACGATGTGTCAACCATGGTCGAACACAGTGTCAGGAAGGAAGCGGTCGGCCTAGAGAAACGACAGAACGTGAGGACCGAGAAATCGTCAGAACGGCACTTACAGGCCCAGATTCCTCATTATTATAGATTGTACGTGCAACCGGTGCTTCAGTGACCGCAAGGACTATTCATAGGCGGCTCCGAGAAAAGGGGTTGAGCTCACGGCGCCCCTTGTGGCGAATATCATTGACCTCTGTACTCCGACAAGCCCGTTTTCACTGGTTTAGGGAACATACGACCTGGAATGTCACTGACTGCAGTAATATTGTCTTCAGTGATAAGTCCCGCTTCGAAATGAGCCCCGACGACCAGTGAATACGTATCTGGAGACGCCCCTGACAGCGGTAGGATACCAATCTGACTGTCTTTTCCATACGGGCCGACAACCAAGAGTGATGGCCGAGGGTGCCATTTCATTTCATAGCAGGACACCTTTGGGTCTCATCCATGGCACCCTTACAGTATAGAGGTACGTCGATGATATTCCACGCCCCGTTGTGTTGCCCTTCATATCACGCTATCCTGGGCTTTCATTTCAGCAAGATAAGGCCCGCCCGCACATGGCGAGAGTTTCTACTGCTTGTCTTCGTGCTTGCCCAACGCTATCTTGGCCAGCAAGATCTCCGGATCTCTCCTCCACTGAGCACGTTTGGAGCATTATGGACTGGGCCCTCCAATCAGCTCGGGATTTTGACTATGTAAAGCTTGAATTGGACAGAATTTGGCTCGATATCCCACAGGAAGACATTCGCCACTTCTATCAACCAATGCCAAGCCGAATAACTGCTTGCAGAAGGGCCAGAGGTGGACCAACGCGTTATTGACATTTTCACTTTGTGAAGCTCCTTCTCCTGGATATATCATCCAATTTGTTTCAAATTGTACTCATTTTTTTCTGTACAAGTACACCACATATACTGATTTTCATCCCATTCCTATAACTCCTTCTTCGTGCGTCGTTTTTTTTTCTAAGTGTATTTTAAAGGATATATGACGTAAACAACTTCTCAAAAAAGAATTCATATTGAAAATTGTTGTGGAGTTTGATAGTTATATACTGCAATTCTTGTCCTGTTTCCAATGCGAGTTTGAATTTCAGTGAATATACTTCGAAATTAAACACGATTAGATTAACATCCTTTGGAGAATTCAATGAAATGTTGACAGAAATAGTCACTTATTTATTTTCCGAATGCGGTAGAAAGTTCTTACAAGATTATTTGCCCAACAACGCCGTTAATTTTATTATGGGGGTCCCATATAGTTGAATCTGTACTGCTACTTATGAGGGACAGTTGTTGAACATCTATGACTTAGCGAGGATTTGAATCCAAGCCCACATAGTGGGCATTCACAATGCTAACCACTATACAATGTAAGTGGAACATAATCATGTTATAATGGTTGAGGTGTGCCACGGTCATATTTTGGTATATGAGGGCTAATCAAACCGGGATCTACTGCTTAAAGCCGATACTAAAAGGCTATAAACATGCATGCATATAGTGGCACTCGAAGCCACAGACTAAACCGAATAGTTCTGGTACCGAATTCCAGCATCCTAGTCATTTGGCCATCGCCCTTATTAATTACGTTAAAATCTATATATATAAAACGCGTAGGTATGCGGCACAAAAAACGACGATATTTATACACTCCGAATGGCAACGGCTGCAACTACTGGATGTAAACATTAGCTGCAATCCGCAATTTGAAACCGCGTGTATGTACTGGCGACATTTGTTACAACCGTTGATTTACGCAACATGGATTTATACGGATTAATCAGGAATTCTCGAAAGCGAGCTGCACGATTAAGCGAAAATTCTGAACAGTCTCAAGAAAGAAAGAGAATCAGAAATCTTTCATTAAGAGACAGGCTTGAAAGGAAGAGCATTAATGATCGCGAGGTTAGGCTTAACCGTCGCCAGCATAATAGCAACCGACAGCCAGTTATGGGTGACGTTGATGAGCATGATTGTGGAAGCCTAACGGAAAGATGCGTTTTTTGTCTAGCTCTTTATTGGAAAGGCGAAGAAAATAGCAGAAAAAAATTTACGGCATGCTGTCATGATGGTAAAGTGTCTCTGCCATCGCTTTCTGAAGTTCCCGATGTTTTGAGGGAATTACTGTGCAGTGATTCAGCTGAAGCGAAGAACTTTAGACAGCATATTAGATCCTATAATGCTGCTTTAGCATTCGCATCAATGGGGGCTGAAATAAAATTGCCACCTGGAAGTGGGCCATTTTGCTTCCGAATTCATGGGCAAATATATCACAGGGTTTCGTCCCTTTATTCAAACGAACACAATAAACCTGGGTATGGACAACTGTACATATATGATTCCAGTGAAGCAAACGCTTATCGCATGAAAAATAATGAAGGATGCTTGCCAACTCTGATGGAAAAATTAGATGCATTATTACGAGCTATTAATCCATTTGCTGAGTCATACTTACAGATGCATGAGTTAATACAGAGTAATCAAACTGCAAATGTAAAAATGGTTTTCATAGAACATGACGGACTTAGACCTGCGAAGATATAATGCACCTACATCAAAAACTGAAGTTGCTGCCATATTTGTTGGAGATGATGGTGAACCTCCTGCTAATCGAGACATTTGTATCTATCCAAAGGCAGATCACTGTATAAATATTTCTCCCATGAACCAATGTTGTGATCCTATGGTATACCCTTTGCTGTTCCCAAGAGGAGAAAGTGGGTGGTATGATGGAATGCAGCATGTTGAAGAAAGACGCTCAGCTAAACGGTTCCGAGTAACACAACTGCAATACTATGCATACAGACTTTCCATCCGTAGTGGTTTTAGCATTTTGCACAGTAGTGGAAAACTATTCCAACAGTACATTGTTGATGCATATGTTAAAACTGAAGGATCACGACTAAACTACATTCGAATGAACCAAAATAATTTGAGAGTTGAATTGTATAGTGTCCTTTTAGATGCCTTAGAATCCCGTGCTCGAAATGCAAATTTGCGAACAGGCAAATTAATGATGATTCTGCCATCTACATTTCAAGGAAGTGCAAGATATATGCAGCAAAATTTCCAAGATGCAATGGCAAGGGAACGAAAATTTGGACGACTAGATTTATTTATAACTTTTACCTGCAACCCTGCATGACCCGAAATCCTAAACGCAATTGAACATCCTCAGCGACCTGAAAACAGACCAGATATTGTTGTTCGCGTTTTCAAAATGAAACTGTCAGAATTATTAGATGATATTTTGAAACGTAACATTTTCGGCATTGTTACTGCTTACATATACGTAATTGAATTCCAGAAACGAGGGTTACCTCATGCACACATTTTATTAACATTAGACTCAAACTCAAAAATACGTACAAATGATGATATTGACAAATATGTAAGTGCAGAGTTACCTGATATTGTTACTAATGCAAGATTATTTGAAATTGTAACAAAATGCATGATACATGGGCCTTGCGGTACATTAAATCCGAATTCTCCATGCATGAAAGATTCAAATACATGCAAAAATTATCCGAAAGAAGTGAGAGAACTGAAGAAAATGTTAACGGATATCCTGTCTACAGAAGAAGGGCCATAGAACCAGTGAAAGTTGGTCGGCATGATATTGATAACCGATGGGTTGTACCATATAATCCTTGGTTATTAAAGAAGTTTAATGCCCATATTAATGTTGAGGTATGTGCTTCAGTCAAAAGCGTTAAGTATTTATACAAATATTTATATAAAGGGCATGATACTGCTTCTGTCAGGCTGCAAAATGATGATGTTATCCATCATAATGAAATTTTAACCTTCCTTGATGGTAGATATGTAAGTGCTCCTGAGGCGATGTGGCGTTTGAATGAGTTCTCCATGTCTTAAAAATCCCATGTTGTGCAGAGATTAGCAGTCCATTTGCCAGAACAACACCACATATATTATGAAGAAGGAAGGGAAGAAGAGGCTATTGCACGAGCATCAGTTAAACAAACAACTTTAACTGCATGGCTTCAGCTAAACTGCACAGATGAAGAATCGCGAAACTACACTTACCCTGACATTCCATTTTACTATGTCTTTGACAAAAATGAAACAAGATGGAAAAAAAGGCAAAGAGGGGGACACAAAGTGACTGGAAGAATGCCAGTTGTTAGCATACAGGATACTGAGCGATATTATCTCAGAATGTTGTTGCTGCACAAACCTCGTGCTATGAGTTTTGACGATTTAAAAACTGTACGAGGAGTAGTGTGTGAGACGTTTCAAATGGCATGTAAACAGCTTGGATTTCTTGAAGGAGATGAACACTGGCATGAAACTTTATCTGATGCAGCAAGGACCCACATGCCACATTATCTAAGAGTGCTTTTTTGTATTATTTGTGCATTTGGAGAAGTAGAAAATGTTCCTGAACTTTGGACTCAACATAAAGACTCTCTGTGTGAAGATTTTATACACAGATATTCTGAAGAGACTGGGCCTCAATATGCTTTAGCTGAAATGAATATACTTCTGAAAGCTCAAGGTTTGAGTCTGGAAAAACTTAAACTTCCAATTTTAAATTCAGATATAGGTATTCTTTGTCCATTTCGCTACGATGTAGTACAAGAGCAAACCAAAGCCCATATTAACACACAAAATCTGAATGTAGAGCAAAGATTTGTAGTCGATAGTGTTCTTGCTGCAATATATGGCAATCAAAATAATGGCCCAAAGCATTTCTTTTTAGATGGACCTGCAGGTACTGGAAAAACTTTTGTTTGCATAACATTATTGCATACAATTAGAGGAAGAGGTGATCATGCTACTCCTGTTGCATCAACAGGGATTGCTGCAACTTTATTACCGGGTGGAAGAACCGCTCACTCCATCTTTAAAATACCATTAATTCTGAATGCAACCTCTACATGCAGTTTGAAACCTAATACAGCCGAAGCAAAATTATTATTGGAAACAAAATTAATATTGTGGGATGAAGCTCCAATGACCCATATTCATGCATTTCTAGCAGTAGACAGACTACTTCAAGATCTCACAAAATGTAAAAAACCTTTTGGTGGAAAAGTTGTTCTCCTTGGTGGGGATTTCAGACAAGTGCTGCCTGTTATATTAAGAGGCTCAAGATCTCAAGAGGCTACAGTTGCCAGCTGTTTAAAGAAGCACAGATTTTGGTCTGTATTTCAAGTGATGAGCCTCAAAGAAAATATGCGCACTCTGGAAACTGAAAGAGAATTTGCAGCTTGGCTTTTAGATGTTGGGGAAGCCAAAAATGAAGAAAAAGTTGCACTTCCATCTCTATGTTATCCTCCTATTCAAGATCCAGTAAAACTACTGTATATTGACATAGATTTTGCAGCTGTGACTCCTCAACAGCTTAAAATGCGTGCCATTCTCACAGTTACAAATGAACTGTCAATGGAAATTAATCAGAGAGTACTAAATTGTTTACCAGGATCTGAGGTTGTTTATGAATGTGTGGATACAGTATTAAGTGAAGATCCCCAAGATACGCTTACATACCCCGAGGAATTTTTAAATAGCTTGACTCCAACACGAATGCCACCTCATAAACTCAGCTTTAAGGGTGGAGCAATTATCATGCTTTTGAGAAATTTGGCTCCTTCTAAAGGTCTCTGCAATGGTACACGTCTAATAGTTACCAATTTGCAGTGTAACATCATAGAGACAAGGAAAATTGAAAATGATGACAGTGAAACTTTCTTCATACCTCGAATTTACCTAATTCCATCAGATACAAATATGCCCTTTAAATTTAAGCGTAAGCAGTTCCCTATCCGTTTAGCATTTTCTATGACTATAAATAAGTCACAAGGACAAACAACTTTTGACAAAATATGTTTGGACCTATCAAGTCCAGTTTTTAGTCATGGACAGTTGTATGTAGGTCTATCTAGAGTCCGTTCTTTCAATTCTGTCACTGTAGTATCTCCAACTTCTGAAATATTCAACTGCGTTTATCAAGAAGTATTATGAATATAGTTGTAATCAACACTACATACAGAGAGTGATATAATCCACACTATTTTCGTACTTCCTGAATTTTTACTCCATTTTATACGTCAAGAAATTTTTCCAACAATTTTTTATTTTCCACCAATTTTTTTTCAAACAATTTATTTCATATATTTAAGTGTAGAATCTGAATTGTGAGCAATAGTACATACAGGCTGTGATGTAATCCACACTATATTTTAGTACTTGCTAAATTTTTATTCCATTTTATACGTCAAGAAATTTTTCCAACAATTTATTATTTCATATATTTAAGTGTAGAATCTGAATTGTGAGCAATAGTACATACAGAGTGATGTAATCCACACTATATTTTAATACTTGCTAACTTTTTATTCCATTTTATACGTCAAGAAATTTTTCCAACAATTTATTATTTCATATATTTAAGTGTAGAATCTGAATTGTAAGCAATAGTACATACAGAGAGTGATGTAATCCATACTATATTTTAGTACTTGCTAAATTTTTATTCCATTTTATACGTTAAGAAATTTTTCCAACAATTTATTATCTTTATATATAAAAGGCAAAGTCTGTGTGTGTGTGACCGAGTTTTTGTCTGCTCGCGGCGCAGCGCAAAGACGGTAGGTCGGACAGTCTTGAGATTCGACACGAAGATGCCTCCCGAGGTCTCATTATGCACCTCGAAGCCCTTTTTTCGATTTTTTAATTAGATTTTCCGTAATTAAATATTTAGTCGCGATTTGGAGCTCCCGGACGAGTAAAAGCTCCGTAAATCCTAACGTATCCGTCCAAGAATTTTTTTTTCGGACGAGCCTATACGGGAAAGATGACACTATACGGAAATCACAATTAAAATTGTCTGTCTTAATTTATCGATTAATTATGATTTTTTTTCGATCGCCTGTACGCACCCGTTTTTCGGAAAAAACACGATTTTGTCCATGACCCTTTTTTCCAAATTGTCGAATCGATACGTAAATGTCGTTACATTTTTACGAAATTTTTATCTCAGAGACCCTAGACATCACAGTTTCGAAAGCCAGAACCAAAATTAATTTACAAATTGTAGTTATTTTTTAATAATTTATTTTATGATTCGGAAACTCTTGCGAGAAATCTCATTTTGGAGATTTTGTTCTTCATTTCCGGACGAAGGTACAGCGGGTGAAAATAGGAGAAAAACCAGTTTTTCGACGTCATGCACGTGATGTGTTGGGGCGTTTGTTTTCTATGAGGGATGGTTAAAGGAAATCGATTACTATTGCAGTGATAATCGATTAAAAAATCACATTTAGTAATGCCGTAATTTTTTTGGCCAGCAGTTAATATCATATAATTTGTGGTGTATTTGTGGAAAAAATCTATGAAGATTTCAAAGAATTTCAGCATGTGGAGGATGTGATATATTCGCTTTCAAGGAAATCGATTACTATTGCAGTGATATTCGATTAGTAATCCTATGTCAAAAATTTCGCCAAAATGTGCCAGAAAGGATTAAATTTATATGGGTAAAATAATGTATCGTGGTGAGGAAAAGGATGACAGCGACGCCCATTAACAAAGGGTTAAGGCTACTAAAAAATTGGTAATTACATTACCCGAGCAACGCCGAGACGGGTACAGCTAGTTTCATATATTTAAGTGTAGAATCTGAATTGTGAGCAATATTACATACAGGCTAAGATGTAATCTACACTATATTTTAGTACTTGCTAAATTTTTATTCCATTTTATACGTCAAACAATTTTTCCAACAATTTTTTATTTTCCACCAATTTTTTTTCCAACAATTTATTTCATATATTTAAGTGTATACATCTGAATTGTGAGCAATAGTACATACAGAGTGTGATGTAATCCACACTATATTTAAGTACTTTCTGAATTTTTACTAATTTATAGGTCCAGAAATTTTTCCAACAATTTATTATTTCATATATTTAAGTGTAGAATCTGAATTGTGAGCAATAGTACCTACAGAGAGTGATGTAATCCACACTATATTTTAGTACTTGCTGAATTTTTACTCTTTTATACGTCCAGAAATTTTTCCAGCAATTTTAAGATATTATAATGCAACTATTAATATTTTACTATGATATTCCTCAAAATTCTTGATATACACAGTTGAGTATTTCATAAATAGGAGATATTACAGTGAAAGAATCAAAAGAACGGACTCATATAAATTTACATACAACTAACTGTCCATGAATAAACACTGAATTTGATATTTTTCAAACAATTTATTATTTCATATATTTAAGTGTAGAATCTGAACTGTGAGCAATAGTACATATAGGCTGTGATGTAATCCACACTATATTTTAGTACTTGCTAAATTTCTATTCCATTTTATACGTCAAGAAATTTTTCCAACAATTTATTATTTCATATATTGTAAGTGTAGAATTTGAATTGTGAGCAATAGTACATACCGAGAGTGATGTAATCCACACTATATTTTAGTACTTGCTAAATTTTTATTCCATTTTATACGTCAAGAAATTTTTCCAACAATTTATTATTTCATATATTTAAGTGTAGAATCTGAATTGTTAGCAATAGTACATATAGGCTGTAGGCTGTGATGTAATCCACACTATATTTTAGTACTTGCTAAATTTCTATTCCATTTTATACGTCAAGAAATTTTTCCAAGAATTTATTATTTCATATATTGTAAGTGTAGAATTTGAATTGTGAGCAATAAATAGTACATACCGAGAGTGATGTAATCCACACTATATTTTAGTACTTGCTAAATTTTTATTCCATTTTATACGTCAAGAAATTTTTCCAACAATTTATTATTTCATATATTTAAGTATAGAATCTGAATTGTGAGCAATAGTACATATAGGCTGTGATGTAATCCACACTATATATTAGTACTTGCTAAATTTTTATTCCATTTTATACGTCAAGAAATTTTTCCAACAATTTATTATTTCATATATTTAATTTTAGAATCTGAATTGTGAGCAATAGTACATACAGAGAGTGATGTAATCCACTCTGTATTTTAGTACTTGCTAACTTTTTATTCCATTTTATACATTATTTCATATATTTAAGTGTAGAATCTGAATTGTGAGCAATAGTACATACAGGCTGTGATGTAATCCACACTATATTTTAGTACTTGCTAACTTTTTATTCCATTTTATACGTCAAGAAATTTTTCCAACAATTTATTATTTCATATATTTAAGTGTAGAATCTGAATTGTAAGCAATAGTACATACAGAGAGTGATGTAATCCATACTATATTTTAGTACTTGCTAAATTTCTATTCCATTTTATACGTCAAGAAATTTTTCCAACAATTTATTATTTCATATATTGTAAGTATAGAATTTGAATTGTGAGCAATAAATAGTACATTCCGAGAGTGATGTAATCCACACTATATTTTAGTACTTGCTAAATTTTTATTCCATTTTATACGTCAAGAAATTTTTACAACAATTTATTATTTCATATATTTAAGTATAGAATCTGAATTGTGAGCAATAGTACATATAGGCTGTGATGTAATCCACACTATATATTAGTACTTGCTAAATTTTTATTCCATTTTATACGTCAAGAAATTTTTCCAACAATTTATTATTTCATATATTTAATTTTAGAATCTGAATTGTGAGCAATAGTACATACAGAGAGTGATGTAATCCACGCTGTATTTTAGTACTTGCTAACTTTTTATTCCATTTTATACATTATTTCATATATTTAAGTCTAGAATCTGAATTGTGAGCAATAGTACATACAGGCTGTGATGTAATCCACACTATATTTTAGTACTTGCTAGATTTTTATTCCATTTTATACGTCAAGAAATTTTTCCATCAAGTTATTATTTCATATATTTAAGTGTAGAATCTGAATTGTGAGCAATAGTACATACAGGCTGTGATGTAATCCACACTATATTTTAGTACTTGATGAATTTTACTTCATTTTATAAGTCAAGAAATTTTTCCAACAATTTATTGTTTGATATGATAAAGTGTGACGTCCAGTGGCACAGTTGTGTAAAGCGTCAAGCTGCCACCCCACAGGTCCAGGGTTTGACCCTGGTACTGAGTAAGGTCGACTCATGCCTTTCATCCCTTGAGTGGGTCGATAAAATGAGGACCAAGCATGCTTGGGAATTAACTGTGGGGGTCCCGTGTCGTGTTGACCACCTGACCGAGACATGCTGTATGGCACCCCAAGCCCACGGTCATGAAAGCGGAAATGGGCACCGCAGGCCTTCGTCCACAGTGCTGAAAAGCAATGCGGACTGTTGTGCCATGAGTGGTTAAAAGCGTCAAGCTGCCACCCCACAGGTCCAGGGTTCGACCCTGCGACTGGGTAAGGTCGACTCATGCCTTTCATCCCTTGAGTGGGTCGATAAAATGAGGACCAAGCTTGCTTGGAAATTAACTGTGTGGGTCCCATGTCGGGTTGACCACCTGACCGAGACATGCTGTATGGCACCCCAAGCCCACGGTCATGAAAGCGGAGATGGGCACCGCAGGCCTTCGTCCACAGTGCTGCAAAGCAATTCGGACTGATGTGTCATGAGTTAGTTATGATAAAGTCTAGATATCTTAATTTTGAAAAATTGTACATACATAGAGGGATGTAATTTTTAAAATCATTGGTGTTGGGTTTATCAGTCTTATATTGTACTCCGTTTTGAAGTAATGGAAATTCAGATTTTTTAATCACTATGTTATAGAATCAGCCTTATAGTGAATTTTGCAACGATAAAATTTTTTTTGGCTGAGCTCCCACTACCCCTTAACAACATACTTTTATGATGGCAGGTAATGGTAACATTCCTTTCATATGTTACTTTCAGTTGATTTGTTTTGCAAAAGAAAATATAAAACTAAAAGCGACCATGCTGGTTGCGCAGCGGCTAGTAAAGATGAAATGTTAAAAAAATCTACAACAAGTAATTCAGCTTGTGACTCCAATTTTAAAAGTTTATAGAGAAGGTCCTTCGCACTTTATGGAAACGATTTTGATTGTTATGTATAAATGTCGTATTTTATGCGGTGATTTGCTTAGAAAATTCTTAAAAGGTTATTTGCCCAACCACGCCGTTAATACGTTGTTTATTTTATTATGGGAGCCCCATATAGGTGAATCAGTACTGCTACTTATGAGGGACAGCTGTTGAATATCTATGCCAGAGGTGGGGAACCTTTTTACCATTAGAGGCCACATGTAAATTAGGTAGTAATAAAGGAGACCGCATAAGTTGATGAATCTATAAATGCGACATTTATGAATTTATTACACTTAGATATAGTTTTAACAATTTGGTGCATTATATAGAAAAATAACAAAAAGAATTAATTCCTTATTTATTTATTATTTGACATAAAAAGTTACAATATAAAATATTTTTGTATTCACATAAGGATAAAAACTTGTTATAACATTAATCATTAATTATTATTTTTTTTGCAGAAAAAATAATACGTTTTAACGTACATGGAGTCAGTCACAACAATAATAGTAAGAAAATAGTTTTTGTGTAAAGATCATATAACATGTCTGGCAGTATTGCTAAGAAACTCTGAGCATTAAATTACATATAAAGTGTAGTTAAAATATCATACAATCAAGGTAAACGAAGCTCATTTGGATAAATATACAATTGTAGCGACTTTAGACAACAATTTCAAAATGTCAACTTTATTTTGGCCGAAACTGTACATACATTCATGCCGTTCTTTATTAAATTCTATTGATTTGAAAATTGTTGTAATCTATGTAATTAAATATTAATTAATACAAGTGCTAGCTTTTATGAAGGCCGCAAGAGAAGATTACGCAGGCCGCATGCGGCCTCAAGGCCGCGCGTTCCCCACCTCTGATCTTTGCCTTAGCGAGGATTTGAATCCAAGCCCACATAATGGAAATTCAAAATGCTAACCACTATACAATGTAAGTGGAATATAATAATGTTATAATGGTTGAGGTGTGCCACGGTCCTATTTTGTTATATGAGGGCAAATTAAACCGGAACCTACTGCTTAAAGCCGATACCGAAAGGCTATGAACATGCATGCATATAGTGGGATTCGAAGCCACAGACTAAGCCGAATAGTTCAGGTACCGAATTCCAGCATCCTAGTCCTTTGGCCATCGCCCGGATTAATAACGTTAAAATAAAGATCAAATGGGAAAAAAATCTACAACAAGCAATTCAGCTTGTGACTCCAATTTTAAAAGTTTATACAGAAGGTCCTTCGCACTTTATGGAAACGATTTTGATAGTTAAGTTTTATGTATAAATACCGTATTTTATGCGGTGATTTGCTTCTATCTGATAGCCATGGTTCTTGACAATAGCACTAGCTCGAATTTTCCATGAAAGTAAATTTTTGCTTAGTACTGTCATGTCAGTTTTACCTCATTCCTCTTGGACCGTTTTCCAAAGTCCGTTCAGTGTTCTTAGATGTCGCTTTCATAAGGCTCCTATTAAAAAACCGAAATCGCAAAAGTCCATTGGAGAAGAGTCAGGTAATTTTATTGGTATTTCATTAAACTGGATACATTTTATTCCTGTTTCTGATTCTTTCTTTGCTGAATGAGCGGCAATTTATTTAGACGTGTGACTAGAGGCTTTGTCTATAAGAAGCTGAACTTTATCAATGTCCTTTCCATATAAAGCTGAAATTTCATCTTCAAAAATTGGTTCTAAAATATTCTGCTGATAGTAGAGTGAATTAAGTTTGGCTTTACTTGAGACTTTTTATATTTTTAATTTGTCGTTATAACAAAATCATGCTACTATCATGAACTCCTTTGAGAACTTTTCTGTACACTGACGTAGCTATTTTGTACGGTCATTCCCGTCAGTTGAGCAATAGAAAATTGATCTTTTTTTACTACAGTCACTTAAATACATCCATGCCCCATTGAGTGTTACCACAGATTTTCATTTTTCATCATCTAGGTATTTTTCATAGAATTTTCTACAATTTGTTTTTCTTTTAGCAATATGCTTTTGCAAAAGCAAAGGGAATTTAGGTTAAACATCATTTTTGACTTGAAATGTTTATGAATGATTTTACTTACAGTACCAGAAGCCCTTTATACTTTCGATGCATTGGACCTTTGAGAAGGCGGATTTTATTTTGGGATCAGAGACATCACTTTCTTGATATTTACCTGCGCTCGAATAGCCTTAGGATTAGGGTTAGTGGTCATGTTTTCATTTTTACATTCAGCTAAACGTTTCATCCCTTTCAGAATTAATATATTATAAATACCTATTTTTGAAATCCATAACCGAAATTTTTACACCGCTTTATAATTTGTTGATACGAATATTTCTCCCCGGAAAGGGCAGTTACGTAACCTTCGAGCCATCTACCAATTTTAGGACCATTTTGAAAATAAATCTGTTATTTTACATTCCTATCAAAGCAAATCAATAGCAGACGATTATTCTGAAGTTGCCAAATATTTATCTCAAAATGTAAACGACAAAAACACATTACAAAATCGTTTCCATAAAGTGCGAACGACCTTCGGTTTTAGACACCAATTCACGTATTCTCAAATATTTCTAATATTCTTCTCCTTCAAAGAGAACGTCGGATCCCGATTTCAGATACAAAGAAACTTTAAGTAAGGCAACGGGGAGATCCCTTCCTTCCAAATTATCCAGTTTTTTTAAATTGGTTCAATAAAACTGGAGTTAGATTCTCCCAAAATTTCCGTCATAGACCCTTGTACTAAAACTTTTGACCGATCATAACTCCGGTTCCGTGGCACCGATACTCTAGCTGCTTCATAGACTAACTGGGTGAAGGGGAAGGTCCCTTCTTCTTAAAATAACTAGCTTTTTTAAATCGGTTCATTACAACAGGATTTAGACCCATCCAAAATTTTCGGCATAGACCCCTCTACTAAAAATTTTGTTCGGTCATAACTCCGGTTCTATGGCTTCGATAATCTAATCGCTTCGTATGCTGATTTGTAGGGGAGGGAGAGGGGGAGGGGAATATTACCCTTCTGTCCAAAATAGCTAGCTGTTTTTAAAATCTGTACTTTAGAATTGAAGTTAGACCCTCCGGAAATTTCTGTAATAGACAACAATACAAAAATTTTTGTCCTGTCATAACTATGGATCTTTGGTTTTGAGAATCTAACCGCTTGATATTCTTACTGTGGGAGGGGGAGGAGATCCCATCTTACCAAAATAATCAGTTTTTTTAAATAGTTCAATAGACCCGGAGTTAGTCCCTCCTGAAATGTCTGGTATAAACACCTATACTAAAATTTTTTGTCCGTTGTTAATTCCGGTTTTGACAGCGACAGTGCAGACGCTTCATACGATAACTGGGGTGAGGGTGAGGGTGGGGGTGGGGTCCATTCGTTGCAAAATAGCCAATTAAAAAAAATTGGCTCATTTGAACTGGAGTTAGACCCTCCCGAAATTTCCAGCAAAGACCACTATACTAAATTTTTTGCAGTTTCATAACTCCGGATCCAGGGTTTCGATAATCTAACCGATTGATATGCTAACTGGGAGGTTTGGGATTGCCTTCTTCGCAAAATAATTAATTTTTCAATCCCTTCATTAGAACCAGAGTAAGACCCTCCTGAAATTTCCGTCATAGAGTGTTGAACTAAAATTTTTGGCCGACCATACCTCTTATTCTATGTTACCGATTCTGTAGCAACTTCAGGGGCTAACTCGGGCATGTGTGACCCCTTCATTTCAAAATAGCTTTTTAAATAGTTTTTTAAAACGGTTCATTAGAACCGGAGTTAGACCGTTCCGAAATTTCTGGCGTAGAACCCTCTAGTAAATATTTTGATAGTTCATAAGTTAGGTTCTATGGCTTCGAAAATATAACCGCTTCATATGCTTTCTGGGTGGGGAAGGGGGTGTCCGTTCTGCCCATAATAGCTAGTTTTTTTTTAATCGGTACATAAGAATCGGAGTTAGAGGTATGACAACATCAACATGTGTGATAAGGAAATTCTTGGTCTATTTTATTTAACACTGCTCTTTCGATTTAACGGTCATCACATTAACAGTTAGATCCTTCCGAAATTTCTCGCATGTACACCTATACTAAAAGTTTTGTCCTTTCATAACTCCGGGTCTATAGTTTCGATAATCTAACCGCTCTTTATACTAAATAGGGTTTGGGAATCCCATCTTCCCCAAAAGTCCAGTTCTTTAAAAATATTGGTTCATTAGAACCACAGCTTTAGACCCTCCCGAAATTTCTGTCACAGACCCCAATACGAACATTTTTGTCTTTTCATGACTTCAGATCTTTGGTTTCGATAATATAACCGCTTTATAAATTAACTAGGGGAAGGTTCCCTTTTTACCAAAAAAGCCAGCTTCTAAAAAGACAATCAATTCATTAGAACCGGAGTAAGACCCTTCTGAAATTTCACTCACCCTTGTGAAATTTTGATCACTAGACTGAATTTTTTGTCCTGTCATAACCCAGTAACTATGGTTTCGATAATCTTACCATTTGATATGCTAACTGGGAGGCGAGGATGCCCTTTTCCCATAACAGGCAGTATTATTAAAATAGTTTAATTAGAATCGGAGGTAGACTCTCCTGGTCTAGATTCCTATACTAAAAATTTCGTCCGGTCTTAACTCCGGTTCTATGGTTTCGATTATTTAACCGTTTCATATAGTAACTCAAAGGGGATCCCCTCTTCCCCAAATAGCCAGTTTTTTTGTATAGATAATTTAGAATTAGAGTTAGACCCTCCCGCAATTTCCTTCATTCTATACTAAAATATTTCTCCGGTCATAACTCCAGTTCTTTAAGACTGATACTCTAGCCGCTTCATGTGCAACTGGGGAAGGGGGTGGGGCGTGATTCATTCTTCCCCAAATAGCTAGTTTCTTTTAATGGGTTCATTAGAACCGCAGTTAGATCCTCCCGAAATTTTCAGCATACACCCCTATATTCAATTTTCTTCCGTTATAACTTCAGTTCTATGGCACCGACAAACCTGCCATGCTAACTGGGAGAGGGGACCCTTCTTCACAAAATAGCCAGCTTTTTTAAAATCGGTTCATTAGACTCGGAGTTAGACCCTCCCGAAATTTCCGGCATAGACTCTATACAAAAATTTTTCTCCGATCATAACTCCTTTACTATGCCACCGATACTCTAGCTGATTCATACGCTAACTGGAGGGGGGGGGGGAATCCTTTCTTCTCGAATCCTCTCATGTAGTCGTAGATTATTCTTATCTTGTAAGAATATGGAAAATAACTCTTCCAGATTTCATGACGTAATGCATTATTAATATGGTGTGACTTAAATATTTGTGTTTGCATGTAGAAAAAAATATTTATGTACTGTAAATTCCTTGTGAGTTGTACTCATTTGATGGTTAATTCACTGATGAAATTAAAAGGGATCATAAAACTCCCAACTTCCTTATTCTGCGTTTATTGAGGGAAGCCATTCTTCATCATATTTCAGCAAAGCCGGTAGTGGATCTTGTGGATTTCTATAGCATAAAATAAAATACAGTAGAACCCCGTTATAGCGAACCCAGTATATAAAGAATTCACGGATATAACGAACGAAAATTTTGGTCCCGCCATTTTCCTATTGTACGTAATTTGATAATTTTTTAATACATTTTTATCATTTTTTAATACATAATTATTAAATAAACATTGGAACTAATGAGTTATAAATTTTGTGAACGCAAGCATTTTTCTTAACGGTTCGGATATAGCGAACTACCGGATAAAGCGAACAAAACTTTTGGCCTCTTGAAGTTCATTATAACTAGGTTCTACTGTATTTATTAAAGTCTAACCGTAAAACACGGTTGGAGGTGAGTATAATATTTCTAGTATTCGCTGCAAAATTGCGGTAATTTTTACTTTAAATTTCAGACTTGCGATGTATCACATTATAAAAATCCTTTTTTTGATAGTTAGAGATGAACAACTTAATAAAGTATTGAAGAAAAAAGCATTAAAAGTAAAAAAACATCGATGATTCATATCGCATTTTATATAATCCACTAAACTTAAAAATATCCAGTTTTTAAATTATAAGTTTTGCCTACCATAGCACTTCAAAAAAAGTACGTTTCAGTTGAATCAACATGTAATTTTTATCAAATTAAATATAGTGTCATTAAATTAGAAAATCCTGACCAAATTTACTTTCGTATTCCTTAAATAATAGTTTTAAAATACCCTGGTGTAGTTTGTCCTTGATATTGAGTGCAAACTTATACAATCGGAAAAAATGAATAAATGCTAATAAATTTTAATTGAGTTCGTAATAATCAGTACAAATATTCCAAGTATAATGGAAATATTTCAGCTGACAATTTCAGTATGAAATAGAGGTGACTGAAAAAAATAATACGCAAAAGCTTTATTTTTACCATGTTTTTATTAACTCGCTTTCTTGTTTGTTTGTTTGTTTGAGTGTTTCTCCACTACAAATCTTGCAATCGATTTTTAACTAACTTCCCGACTAGCTAGACATTTGAAACTTTTAGAATAGATTAGAACACGATGACAATGCATACTTTTAGTACTTTTGGCCGAAAAAATCCGCAAGGTAGCGTTTCGATCGAATTCAATGCTTGCACTTTTGCGTAACGGCGTTTGACGATTTTGAAAGCAGAATACATGTGGATTTAGTTTGTTTAAAAAATGTTGTGTGAAACATTTAAAAAAATTATAAAAATTTAAGTTTATAAAGTCTGTGTATAGTTGAAACAACTAAAAAGTGATTAAAATTAAATAAAAGAAATTGAAAAACAATAATTAAGTGAAGGTTTGTGCAATTAAGAGAGAATTGTCAAGTTTATATGATTCAACAGAAAATTTAAAAACGTGGTATGTAAAAAGTTCTTTTTATCTTGTAATTATTATACTATGTAGACTTGAATTTACCATTGTAAGTTGGATGATCCGGCTTTATTAAAAAAATGTCTCAGTAACTTTTATTTACTACTTTAAGACTAACATTTGATAATTTTTAATGTTTAAAAAGGTAGAAATTTTTTCAAAAAGGGAAAATTCGACGTACAAATTTCTGCAAAATCTGATTTATATATATAAATATTTTAAAGAAATTTTGCACTTTACATTGTTTTTAGCAAGACACCGATAGTTAAAATTGTCTTGAAATATATAATACATTGGCACAAAAATTATATTCTTGGCATGTAAAAAAAGTACAGTTACAGTTTAAATTCCAAAAGATTATATATAGAATACCTGTTCCAAACAATTCTTAGAGTACTGAATATATATATAAATATTAATTAATGTAAATATTAATTAATATTAATATTAATTAATATAAATATTAATTAATATTATTAAAGCTCCAAAAGACCACCTTACGGACTAAATTACAGCCTATGTTGTGGCGCAGGGGAAACGCAAGCGATTCGCATTCATGAGGACCATGGTTCTGTCCCCACCAGTTGCGAGTTTTATTAAATGTCGCTATAAACTATGAAAACTTTAAACAACTATGTCAGGTATAAAAATCACACGGATTTTATGTATTATGCAAATGAGGTTGGAACGTCATACCTGTTCACCAGAGAATCACTAATGTAGTATATAAAGGATGTTTAAAATTGGTTGTATGTTAAAGCTGAGGGTTATGTCAGAATTTGACATTACAAAGTATTACCAGATGTTAATTTACGGTGAATGTGCGCATAAGGCAAAAGCAGCTGCAACGCTGTATCGTGAGCGCTTTCCTGCAGGCCCGCATGTTACACGGCAAACCGTCGTAAAAGTTGTAAAACGTTTAAAGGAGACGGGTTGCGTGACCAGCCGACCTCGAGTTCGTAGACCTCAAAATGAAGGACCCAAAGTGCAACCGGAAGATGTGCTAGCATACGCTCTCGCCCATCCTCAGAACAGCACAAAAACGATCAGTGACAATTGTGGCCTCTCAAAAAGACGCATTTGGAAAATCCTCAATGAATTTGGTGCTGATATATACCGATCCACACCCGTGTAGGGATTGCAGCCAAGAGATGCTGAGAGACGTTACACGTGGTGCAACTTTGTGATGAATAACTTTGAGGTCCACCCAACATTCCTGGCAGACATAATGTGGACAAATGAGGCATGTTTTTCGAGTAACGGAATGTGGAATAGACAGAACGTTCATACCTGGTCGATGGAAAATCCGAGATATTCTGTCGAAGTTCGGCATCTAGTACGCTGGTCGATAAATCTTTTGTGCGGAATTTTTCCTGACAGGCTTCTTGGACCAGAATTTTACGAGGGAACGCTAAAGAGACAACGGTGCTTGGAGCTTCTGCAGGATGCAATAACCAACTTTGTTGAGAATCTACCGTTGCACCAAAAAAGAAATGTATGGTTCCAAAATGACGGCGCCCCTCCGCATAAGACATGAAACTTTAAGCAGTACCTAATTGAGACATTCGAGAATCAAGTCATCGGGTATGGTGGATTCGTAGAGTAGCCCCAGCGTTCAAACGACTTGACCCCATTGGACTTCTTCTTATGGGGACACATAAAAAGGGCAAGTATATGCGACTCCTCCGCCAACATTGCAGGATCTCCGACGACGCATTTCTGATGCTTGTGTCTCCGTAACACCTGCGATATTGCATAATGTGCGGCACCCGCCGCACATTATGCAATATCGCAGTATAGTGGCATGCAAATGTGTATACTGGCTAATGGAGAGCATTTTCAGCAACATAAATAAATGATATTGAAGATAGGGAAGTGTCTCAGTTTCTTTTTTCCACTCTTTATGGCATGAAAATTTTCGAAGTCGTGACCAAACAAATGTTTATTTTCTACATTCTGTTTTAAGTATTAATGTGCGCAAGATGTCTTTTCTTATTAAATAGATGATGCTGAACAACTTTGTAATGACTTTTTCCCCGTATCTCGTACAATTTTTGAGATAAAAACGCTAATTCCAAAATTTGTAGATAGTTGGCGTTGTAAGTTGTGTCGTCGAGTAGCGCATAGCCTTTCCACTGTACCTAGACACTAATTTTATGGCTGAAGCTTTCACCGTTTTGCAGTTGGGGGGGGGGAAAGATTTAGGTGGGGACCCTGTATAGAGTTAACGTTCAATTTAAGTTATAGTATAGTTAAAGCTCTAATATTGTGAAAGTAAATGCATTTATTGTGATTTCGACATAGATAATATCAAAGATTCACATCAGAAGGTCTGCGTAACTTATTTTTCAAGTAAAATCTTTCAGTGATTTGTGACAAAATAATGACAATTTCTTGTATATATTTTGACTGTTAAGATATGTTTAAAATTGAAAAGTATTAGGTACATTTATTATTTTTAAACATATTTTTCTCTCAGCTGTTACGTTTATATTCATTCTTTCGTGATAGTATATAAACTTCTGAATAAGTTCTAAATTTAAATATTTTGAGTTTGTCAAACGAACGCCGTAATGATCTAATTTATCCCGAGGCAGATCCTGAATTCAAATATTATATGAATTTATCCGGAAATAAATATTATATATATATATATATATATATATATATATTATAGGTGTTACATAATTTTTAGGTTGCAGTTGGGAAGAGGGTTCGTCACACACACACACACACACACACATATATATATATATATATATATATATATATATATATATATATATATATATATATATATATAGAGAGAGAGAGAGGGAGAAATGGATACAGATATATGTTAGTCTGAAAGACCGAAACCCCTCATTGAGCGGAATCATCTATCACAACGAGTAATGGCACGAATAAAAGGGTCACAAAGAGAAATTAGTGTTCTATCTTTACAAAGAAAGCTCACAACGCATTAGAGCATATTTAAAACAGCCACAAAGTGAAATTGGTGATCTGGGTCACTTAATAATCCACCACAACGCGTTCTGGCAATGGAAAAGTGCCACAAATCGTTGTAGACCCTTATTAGTGTAGCTCGACCCGTTATAAGAAAAATGCGTCTATGTGACCAATGAATCAAAAATTATACTTTTCAGTTCCAATTACTATTTTAAATAAGATGTAAATAAAGCAAACCCAATAAGTCTCAAACAATATATGTTCCGTACCTATCCCTTTTTGTGTAGTTTGTATTATAAAATCAAAAATAGAATTTAAATTAGCTACAGTCTTCTTCCATTCATTTGTATGAATGTATATCACAGGTATTAAAAATAAAACATAAAAAAATAAAACTTCACTGAGAATGACTACATACACTCTTAGACGAAAAAAAATCCTTAAGAAAGGCTAATGAAAATTGGACACAATTTGATGTGCATACAAATTTCGACGGAAAATGGAAAGTTTTAAAGTTTTACGGTCAATGCATGAACATGTGACGCCGCAGCGCATCGTAACTTCGCAACTGGCAGGATATTAAAGAGGAGAAATATCGATTTCAGGTCAAAAATTCTTTGCGAATTTCATTCCGTATACCCAGGTAGACGGAAACTATGCCTTGCATACAGATGTGCGAACAATATGCGCAGATGTCTGCATTTCATACAGGACGTGTAATTGGTTTCATTATTATCATCAATCGTACATGTAAATGGTGCCTCAGTGACCGCAAGGACCATTCATAGGTGGCTCAGAGAAAGGGGAATGAGCTCACGGCGCCCCTTGTGACGACTACCATTGACCTCAGTACACTGACAAGTCCGTTTGCAGTGGTGTCGGGCACATTCGAACTCGAATGTCAGCGACAGGAGTAGAATTGTCTTCAGTGATGAGTCCCGCTTCGAATTGAGCACCGATGACTAGCGAATACATCTCGTGAGACGCACCCGGACAGTGGTGGGATTCCAACCTGACTGTCTTCCGCCATACGGGCCAACAACCAGGAGTGATGGTCTGGGGTGCCATTTCATTTCATAACAGGACCTCTTTTATTGTCATCCGAGTCTCCTTTACAGCTTTGCGGTACGTCGACGATATTCTACACCCCGTTGTGTTGCATTTCTTATCACGCCATCCTGGGCTTCCATTTCAGCAAGATAATGCCCGCCCACACACGGTGAGAGTTGCTATTGCTTGTCTTCGTGCTTGCCCAACGCTACCAGCAAGGTCACCAGATCTCGCCTATTGAGACCGTTTGGAGCACTATGGGAAGGCTCTCCAATCTGCTCGGGATTTTGACGATCTAACGCACCAATTGGACAGAATTTGAAACGATATTAAGCAGGAGGACATCCGCCACCTCTATCCATCAATGACAGGCCGAATAACTGCTTGTATGAGGGTCAGAGTTGGACCGACGGGTGATTCACTTTTTTACAAAGTGAAAAAGTCAATAATGCTTTTTCACTTTGTGTTTTTTATTCTTTCTCTTGAATAAATTATCCAATTTTTCTCAAGTTTTAATCATTTATTTTTCTGTACATGTACATCACATCTACCGATTTTCCTTCCATTCGGATAATTCCTTCTTGGTGCGTGGTTTTTTTTTGTCTAAGTGTGTAGGATCATATTCGTTAATGGTGTATATGGGCGCTTTAACGAGATGTTTTTGATGAAATAAACAGCATTCGTAGAAAGCGCTACTCATTAGAACTTAAAAATAAATAACTATAAAAGGAAACTCTGCTCGAGATTAGTAACTCACCAAGGTGTTGATTAAATTCAGTTTTTACCCCACCTATGCTAAACAAACGTCGACGAGGCATTGCTATATTACTTGCTTTATTGGAAATTCTGTCGAACCTGCAAATCTGTCAAAGAGATAAGAATAGAACCTTAGTGCTTATAAATATTTTTAGGTTCAATTTCCCCTGTTTTAAATCGTTAATGACGTAGGTGAATCAGATCGTGCTAAAATGCCGTTTTTCTTCGACAGCGTTTACTTTAAAGTTTGTAAAGCTGTATAAACTTATTGGAAATCGATGATGAAACGATAACGGGGAGAAAGCTTAAAAAATGTTTGTAAATAGGGTATGGTATTTTTAATTTTAGAATGTTCTTTATGTGCTTATATGAAGAAAATTGTAAAGAGATGATATTGAACTGAAAATATGTCACCTGAATTCATCAATGAAATTGCGTCCCCAATTGAGTGAATTAAGTAATGAGCGAATAAAAGAAAATTGATATTCCTCCGTGTATGAATAAAACGAGTAGACCACTTCTTGATTAAAAATTCTAGATTCAACAGGAATTTGCGTATAATGTTTCTTTTTTTAGTTGTATTACCGAAATCCCCTTTCGCTATGTCAGGATTTAAATTTCTGTAATATTAAACAACACTCGTTAAACCACTACAGCACATTTTATTAAAGTTGTTAAATAAGTTACATATCCACATTCCATCTATCGATCCACGTTGCCATACCGAGAACGCAAAAAGAACTTACTATTAAATGCCACTCATGGGGTTAAACTTTGGTGGTTACAGTTGGAAAATTTGTTTTAAAAATTTAGTTTATTTTGTGATTATTTTGAAATATATCCTATTCTATACTTTTAAAATTTTTATTTCCTGAAAATGACTGGCAAGTACCAAATACGAGTAATATTTTTAAAAAATTTTATTTTAAGCGCTACGTTTATCTTTCCGTAGACTAGGGCTGAAAAGAACAGGGCATATAGTCAATATAGGCGTAGATTGGCTTTAAATTATTAATGAACATAGTAGGGCCATACGATTTATTATACATTGCTTTTGATGACTCCAGTTTTTTTGTGGGATTTATAGCTTTTAAAGATAGATAAACAGAGTCTCACAAAAGTGATTGGACACTTATGTTATAAATACTTTCCGATTAAATGATGGTAAAGTAAAAAATTAAAAATAATATATAAATTGAATAAAGAGAGCATTATCCCCGAAATGGTAAACGAAAATAGCCACAAAAACTATCGGACGCTTTAACTTCATTGAAATAAAAATCAATAAACTTACTTTGCAGAAGCGATTTAAAGATTGATTGGATTACCACTAGCTTTTGAAACTCATCTTAAGGTATTCGGCATGAATTTACCAAGATTTTTTCTTAACTTCTGTGACTCAACTATTTCAGTTCATCTTGTTTTACTAACTTCAATTGTCTGTTTGAAGTTCATTTTTGTTTTCAATATTTAGATTTCTGTTTTCGTTAAACTTTAACTGTAGAGTTTAAATCTCGTCTTACAGCTTGAGGGGTACTGTTGTCAGCTCGGAGCGATTAGACACCATTCAGCTTTGCATAGGGAAAAAAGTAGGTTTCGGTCATACTGCTTTCATGAAAAAACTGAAAAACAAACATGTGGAAAGTCTTTTCTAACTATAATTTACTCATTTTAAGTTTGTGTGTAATTTTGAATTTTAAATATCAGTAGGTGCATTTGCTATTTGCTATTCGATAACGCTGGGAGTACGTTACATTAAGAAGCCAATTTATTATAACCACCTTACAATTTCATGCAAATCAGCTACCACGCTGTCGCTTCTAGGGGGTGAGATTGGTATAAAAGTGATTTCTGACTAGGCAGTTGAAGGATAGTTGAAGGAAGTTGAAGGATATTCCTTGTGAAAGGATGGGTAAAGAACTCAATTGAATGGAGCGAGTAGCATCGAAATTGCTTCACTTGGGAAATGTTTGAGAGTAGCTGTTGTTCATGTTTTCAAAGAGTATCCCACGAAACAAAAACCGGATCTCAACGTAAGGTCGTCACCTGCGACTAAATAATCAATCTGAAAGAAAAGTATCCAGATCTGACATCCAACAGATGGGCAACAGTACATCAAATTACATCTAGTATTAAATAGGGACATTTCCGATGACCTCTCATACTATTCGCTGAACATTACACTGTATCGAGTACAGAACCCGCAGGCCTGTTCAAAAGCCCTTGCTGTCTGCAGATACTAAGATCAAACGTCTTCAGTTGACACAGGATCTCAAGGATTGAACAATAAATGAATAGAAAAGAAAACTGTGGTCCGATGAATCACGGTTTTAACTGCACCATGCAGTTCGAAGTGTGCGAATATGGAGAAAATAGCATGATAGCATGGACACAAATTGTATTGCACTGTACTTAGAGTTGGTGGATACAACGTTATGGCTTGGAGGACGTTTTTCCTTGGATTTTCGTACACTTTAATTCCTGTATAAGAACGTCGGAATGCTAAAATGTATGGATATTTTGTCACTGATTTAGTACACAATCCAGTCATATTAATGTGACCACCATCTACTTTTGACGTAAATTTTAAATAACCAATCGCAGAAGGCACGTGTTATCAGCAAATTTGGTGGTTATATATAAAGTGTGTTATAGGCATTCGGAAAACATTTCAGTTCTTGTAGTTATGCAGAAACGGAGCGATTTATCCGACGTCCAAAAGGACATGATCATTGGCTTTCGGGCCAAGGGTGGAAGCATTTCCGATATGGCTAATTTTGTAAACTGTTCGCGGGCCGCCTTGGTAAAAGTATACGGTGCATGGCAAAATGGTACTATCCTAAATTAGCGACGTGGTAAATGTGGTGCACCACGGGCCATAGATGGCAGAAGTGAACGACGGCTGCGGAGATGCGTTCAGGCGAATAGACGTGCAACCGTTGAGCAACTGACCGTTCAGATGAACCAAGGGGCTACAAACAGTGTCTCCACAACGACGGTTCATCGAACGTTACTGCGTATGGGCCTCCGCAGCAGACGCCTGGTTAATGCACCTATGCTGACTGCTGTTCATCGGTGACGAAGGCTGGAATTAGCACGTCAGTACCGCAACTGGACTTCCACTGAGTGGAGGCAGTTTGTTTGGTGGATTAAACCGCATAATTTGTCCCCTACTTAATTATCTGAAATAAAAACCTTTCAGAAGAAAGTAGACTTGATGAGGCTAACTAAAATGCCTTTATTTTTCTTATTTTACATAAAAACATAGTAAAAAAGGGGATCGATTGGATCCAATAGCTTGGAAGAAAAATATTTACAAAAACTTAACCATTAAACAAAAAAATACAAATAAGCTTGTCATGAACGGGCGAAAAATAACCTATTTAAATTTTGAAAACACTACTTATACTGAATGGTAAAGCTTGGGATAGTTATAGGAAGAAAGAAGGGATACAAATTTAATGGCTCGACAATTCGTCGCAAACACATCTAAAGCTCAAACTTGCTGCGAAAACAGCTACAAGCACTATGGCTGAAAATCCCAACTGACTCGCAGAATAGCTACTGCTTAAAAACCCCCACTCGCTGAAAAAAACGTACATCTTAAATACTTGTTGTATTTACTTGTACAAACCCCATTGGCTGTGACGCGAGAGCTTTGTAATTCGAGTCCTGCCTTCAAAGTTGAAAAATCTGCATATTATTTTATTTTTATTTTAAACCATCCGTTCATGACACGTTTTTAAATATCGCGTTTTCCGACGGAGAGAGAACAAATACTACACAGTTGGCTTTTCCGATGATTCACGTTTTATGCTCCAACGGACAGATGCACGTTGGCGTATACGGCGTGACACGTCTGAAAGCAAACACCCTGCAACAATTGCCGGAAGGGTCCAAGCTGGAGGGGGGAGCATTATGGTCTGGGGAATGTTTTCGTGGTATTCTCTGGATTCATTTATCATTGTGGAAGGCACGATGGATCAACACAAGTATGCATCTATCCTTGCGGACCATGTTCACCCCTACATGCGAATTGTTTTTCCTCAAGATGATGGAATGTACCAGCAGGACAATGCAACGTGTCATAAAGCTCGCAGTGTACATGCGTGGTTCGAAGAGCACCAGGATGAGTTTATCGTACTCCCTTGGCTAGCAAATTCCCCGGACTTCAACCCAATCGAGAATCTGTGTGACCACCTCGATCGGGTTGTTTGGACCTTGGATCCTCACCCGCGTTACCTAGCGCAGCTGGCGACGGCACTGGATTCTGCCTGGTTCAACATCCCAGTGAACACCTTCAGGAACCTAATTGACTCTCTTCCTGCACGTCTCGCAGCGGTCCGCTCTGCGAAAGGTGGTTATTCTGGATTTTTACAGTTGGTCACATTAATGTGACTGGACTTTGTATATCCAGTTGCATTAATGGTATATAACAACTGGATACTTCCAGCAGGACAATGTCATAATCCAGCATGTCATAAATCTCACGTTGTCCAAGTTGTGATTTGAAAAGATTGAAGGAGGCTTCACCATGATTAGCTGGCTTTCATAGTCACCAGATCTCAATCCAATTGAGTTTTTATGAGATGAGGTAGAAAGGAGCATCAAGCAGCTGGATCGAGAGTCAACATATCTTAGAGAAAAGGAAGGTGCAGTTCATCGGATATGGTCTCACATTCCTGAAACCAAATACCAGCTTCAGATAGAGTCCATGCAAAACATTGAAAGTATGATATGCTTTAGCTGCCGAAATCTTAGTGTTTAAGCATCATGAATCCCACAAAATGAGACAACTGTCAGAAAGATTATATTGCAAAGACTCCATATGAGATTCTCTGTATGAGATTTTGAAATAAAATCAATTAGCCTTTTCAAATATCTTATAAAAATTACGTTTCAATAAGATTTTCAATTCAGTACAAAAGTTTTTAAGAGTCCATTTCTTAAGAGGCTTTAAAAAAGGAAAGCTCGGTGATATGTATTAAAAATTACTTAGTTTTGTGATAGATCTTTGATTTACCTTAAGATATATAGATAATGCACTATTTTCATTTAGCCGTTATTGACGATTTTTCTTTTACGGTCGTGTAGTAAATGTTTCCCGTAACGCGCCAGAATTAACCAACTTTCTCTTAAGGATGTATCTACTAACCCTTTTGGATTCGCTCACCTCAATGTTAACCTATGGAGAAAATTTGTCTACTATTTACAGCTACATAAATGCTGATAATGAAATAAAAATGCTATTTCCACATATCCTGAACTCTTCACCTTGCAACAGGATTCATTTTCGGAATTTCGTCCACCAAAGGAATTTAGGACTGTTTAAAACACACTATAGCAGAAATTTCCCCCGAATAATTTAAATTAAAAAATATTATTTGCATTTTTTTAAAATGAAAAATGTCTCAAGGTGTAAAATCTTTTCTCTGTTTCGAAGTACAATAATAAAATGAATAAAATCTTTAAAACCTAGTCGCCAATCCCTGGACAAATTTTTTCCATAGGTTTAAAATGAGGAGAGCAAATTCAATAGGGTTAGTACACAGCAGCCTTAAGGGATCTTATTTCTGTCGTCGTATAGTGTCAAATAACGTTATGTAGGAGACGACAGTCCCCATGTAAACTAGGACGAAATTCCTTTTGATAGGAATGCCTCCGAATACCGTCATAGCCAATTCCTTATCTACATACCTGAGAAATTGTAGAGGATTAAGATCTGATCCAGAGAGATTTTCAGGGAGATGACTGGCTTTATCGGCAATTTCGCCCGACAAACTGGATACTCTGTTTGCGACCAAACAAATTATTATGAAGGATAACATATTGTTTCCTGATATGGTACAAACAAGAGCACGTTGAAGAAAGTCATTTGATTTCAAATTGTTAAGAAGAAGGTTGTATGCGAAAAACAAGGCAACTGTATTGAAAAGAAGGAAACAAGACACCAATATAGAGAGGTTGCTGTTAGCTTTTGCAACTATTTTCTTCATGACCTCAAAATTTTGTAGAAGGCGTCTGTAGTTAGGAATCTTCTCTGGTGATAATGATTTTTTATAAAACTGTAAAATCGAAATTATTTGGAAGCAAATTGTTACATAAAAGATACAAAAAGTATTCATGGGCATTAAAAGTGAGGTACAATTGAAAACTACGTACAAAATGTTGAATATTTGTTTTCCAGTTGGTGATATACTTTGTAATACAAATAGTAAGTAACTGGTATCAAAATCGTCCATTTTAGAATTGTGTAATATATCAATAATAATGATGATGATGTGGATAAATATATTAAATATTAGCCACAGGAACATTTTTCGTTCAAAGATTATGAATTTGAATATTGTGAAATCAGTTAGGGGAATCTTCAGTGTCATAACTTGCGAAAATTTTACGGTTAGCAAAAATCGAAAAATAAGGCATATTAGAAACGAGGAAGTATTTCCCACGAATTCGGCAGAATTTCTCTCCTTTTCTACAATCATCGTCGACAATGCAATTAGGGCGTGAATGATTGAAACAGCAAAACTCACTATATTCATAATATGATTGCACATGTTTTCTTTTCTGGAGTGCAAGCAAGGAAGGCTGTAAATGAGATTCATATGAAATACGGAAGTTAGTGATCTAGATAGCTCCATAGTTTTGAAAGGAAAGTTTTCAATTTTGCACCTGAGAATGAACAGAACTGAATTTGCAGTATTATTATTACAAGAATCTTTGCATGTGATAAAGTTCAGTAACCGAGATCAATGAGTAAATTTCAGAATTTCCGAAAAAAAAGACGTTCAGTGACATGAAAACTAATTTTTCCTTCAAAAATTTCTTAAGCAGGAAAATATTGTAATATGATCAAGCAACCGAAATGACAGTCTTTTACTTGATATATTCCTTTAAGTTGAAATACGTGCAGTGTCATACGAACTAAAGAACAACCATACTTCTTTCTCGGACATTAAATAATACTATACAATATGAAAAATTTATTTTTACTTTGGCATTTTATTTATGTTTTGTGATGTGGTCATTATCTTTGCTTCAAAATGATGAAAAAGTTATACATACATTAAACTGTTTCTCACCACGTTTTTCAAATTATGTCACTTATATTTAACGCTGTACTTTCAAGCTTTATTTGTACTTAGCATGACAAATTACTCTTCAAAATTAATGAAAAGTTTTTATAAATTCTCATTATGTAAATGTCCGCATTTGCAAATGTATATAATTGGTTAGAACACAGCATTTATGCACTGCACGACTATCTTAATCCACAGCACTTGACATTTAGAAAAGATATTTTTCCTTACTTTTGATAAACAGTTGAAAACAGTAAACATATTCAGAAAATTAATTTCATATGTCTCGTTGCAGCGCTTTAAATACTTACGGCCTGGATTACTTTCCTCTGAAAACGTATATTTATTTCAGATAAACATTTTAGGGATAATCTAGATGAATACGACAATAAGCGTCTAAAATTGTAGGTATCATTCTTCAAATTGATCCCTTCGCCCGACCATAGGACCATAGGAACATGTGATTAACTGTGTTACCTAAGCCATCGACTTCTAACACAGATACTTCATGAGATTGACAAAGAAGATCGCTCAATCAAATAATGACCAATCTTATTTATCTTAATGAATACTCTTAACTCAAAAAAATTGCTTTTAATCGATCAGACTTAATCGATATTTGAAAGTAACAATATTATGAAAAATTAATTTTCCTCAAAGCTTTTAAAACGTAAAAGATATTTAACAAATGCAATTGAGACAGAAAGTCAATAAAAAAAGATAACATATCAATTTTGCATGATGTTCAGTTTACTGAACTACTAGAATTTAAAAATGATTATAGTAATCTTAATAATAAAAAGGCTTGGATGTCTTTTTCAAATGTGCGACTCTCAGTACTGAACGATCTATAACCGCTAAGCAGTTTTATTTATAAACACACATGCATACATATATATTATATATAAACTCTTACACTGCAAAATCGACGCATAAAGAAGGGGTAATGAAAATTCGACACAAATTGATATGCATACAGGTTTCGACGGAAAATGAAAAATTCTAAAGTTTGGTGGCCAATGAATGATCATGTGACGCTGCAGCGGATCTTAACTGCACAACTGGCAGGATAATAAACACGTGAAGCTCGATTCCAGGTTATAAATTCGTTGCGAATATCATACCGTGTACTCAGGTAGACAGTAACTATGCTTCCCATACAGGTACGCGAACAATATGCGCACATGTTAGCATTTGAAAGAAGACGTGTATTTGGACTCAAAGAAGCCGGTTGGTCTAATTGGCGAATCGCTCGACATTTGGATAGGAGTGATGCCCCTATTAGACGATGTTGGCTTATGTGTGAACTATGGTCGAACACAGAGTCAGGAAGGAAGCGGTCGTCCTAGCGGAACGACAGAACGTGAGGACCGAACAATGATCAGAACGGCACTCACAGCCTCAGATTCCTCATTATCATCGATCGCACGTGAAACTGGTACTTCAGTGACCGCAAGGACGATTCATAGGCGGGTGAGAGAAAGGGGGCTGAGCTCACGACCCCCCTCCCGCTTACTACCATAGACCTCTGTACACCGACAAGCCCGTGTTCACTGGTGTAGGGCACATTCGACCTGGAATGTCACTGACTGGTATAGAAGTGTCTTCAGTGATAAGTCCCGTTTCGAAATGAGCCCCGACGACCAGCGGATACGTATCTGGAGACGCCCCGGACAGCGTTACGTCGACGATATTCCCCGCCCCGTTGTGTTGCCCTTCATATCATGCCATGCTGGAATATAATAATGCTATAATGGTTGAGGTGTGCCACGGTCCTATTTTGTTATATGAGGGCAAATTAAACCGGAACCTACTGCTTAAAGCCGATACCGAAAGGCTATGAACATGCATGCATATAGTGGGATTCGAAGCCACAGACTAAACCGAATTGTTCTGGTACCGAATTCCAGCATCCTATTCATTTGGCCATCGCCCGGATTAATAACGTTAAAATAAAGATCAAATGGGAAAAATATCTACAACAAGCAATTCCGCGTGTGACTCCAATTTTAAAAGTTTGTACAGAAGGTCCTTCGCACTTTCTGGAAACGATTTTGATACTTAAGTTTCATGTATAAATGCCGTATTTTATGCAGTGATTTGCTTCTATCTGATAGCCATGGTTCTTGACAATAGCTCTTCCTCGAATTTTCTATGAAAGTAAATTTTTGCTTAGTACTGTCATGTCAGTTTTGCCTCATTCTTCTTGGACCGTTTTCCAAAGTCCGTTCAGTGTTCTTAGATGTCGCTTTCATAAGGCTCCTATTAAAAAACCGAAATCGCAAAAGTCCATTGGAGAAGAGTCAGGTAATTTTATTGGTATTTCATTAAACTGGATACATTTTATTCCTGTTTCTGATTCTTTCTTTGCTGAATAAGCGGCAGTTGATATAGACGTGTGATTAGAGGCTTGTCCATAAGAATCTTAACTTTATCAATGTCCTTTCCATATAAGGCTGGAATTTTTTCTTCAAAAATTCGTTCTAAAATATTCTGCTGATAGTAGAGTGAATTAAGTTTGGCTTTATTTGAGACTTTTTTTATTTTTAATTTATCGTTATAACAAAATCATGCTACTACCATGAACTCCTTTGAGAACTTTTCTGTACACCATTTCATACGGTCATTCCCGTCAGTTGAAAATTGATCTTTTTTTCACTACAGTCACTTAAATACACTCATGCCCCATCGAATATTACCACAAATTTTCATTTTTAAGCAGTTAGGTGTTTTTCATAAAATTTTATAGAATTTGTTTTTTTTATATGGTTTGGCGAAAGCAGAGGAACTTTAGGTTTAAACATCTTTTTGAGTCCATATGTTTATGAATGATTTTATTTACAGTACCAGAAGCCATTTCTAGTTACGATGCAATGGATCTTTGAGTCGGTGGATTTTATTTTAGAATCAGAGACATCACTTTCTTGATATTTACCTGCGTTCGAACAGTCTTAGGATGAGGTTTAGTGGTCATGTTTTCTTTTTTACTTTGAGTTAGACGTTTCATCCCTTTCAGAATTAATATATTATAAATACCTATTTTTGAAATCCATAACCGAAATTTTTACACCGCTTTATAATTTGTTCATACGAATATTTCTCACCGGAAAGGGCAGTTACGTAACCTTCGAGCCATCTACCAATTTTAGGACCATTTTCAAAATAAATCTTTTATTTTACATTCCAATCAAAGCAAAACAATAGCAGACGATTATTCTGAAATTGCCAAATATTTATCTCAAAATGCAAACGCCAAAAAACAAATTACAAAATCGTTTCCATAAAGTGCGAACGACCTTCTTTATTAGCCTCAGAGACACTACCTCACGTATTCTCAAGTATTTCTAATATTCTTCTCCTTCAAAGAGAACGTCGGATCACGATTTCAGATTCAAAGAAACTTTAAGTAAGGCAACGGGGAGATCCCTTCTTTCGAAATTATCCAGTTTTTTTAAATCGGTTCAATAAAACTGGAGTTAGATTCTCCCAAAATTTCCGTCATAGACCCTTGTACTAAAACTTTTGACCGACCATAACTACGGTTCTGTGGTACCGATACTCTAGCTGCTTCATGGACTAAGTGGGTGAAGGGGAAGATCCCTTCTTCTTAAAATAGCTAACTTTTTAAAATCGGTTCATTACAACAGGAGTTAGATCCTTTCGAAATATCCGGCACAGACCCCTCAACTAAAAATCTTGTTCGGTCATAACTCCGGTTCTATGGCTTCGATAATCTAATCGCTTCGTATGCTGATTTGTCGGGGGGGGAAGGGGGGAGTGTTACCCTTCTGTCCAAAATAGCTAACTTTTTTTAAAATCGCTACATTAGAATCGAAGATAGACCCTCCGGAAATTTCTGTAATAGACACCAATACAAAAATGTTTGTCCTTTCATAACTATGGATCTTTGGTTTTAAAAATCTAATCACTTTATATTCTAACTGTGGGAGGGGGAGGAGGATCACATCTCACCAAAATAATCAATTTTTTTCAAATAGGTTCAATAGAACCGGAGTTAGACCCACCCGAAATGTCTGGCATAAACACTTATACTAAAATTTTTGTCCGATGTTAATTCCGGTTCTGACAGCTACAGTGTAGATGCTTCATACGATAAGTGGGGTGGGAGTGGGGTCCATTCGTTCCAAAATTGCCCTTAAAAAATCGGCTGATTTGAACCGGAGTTAGGCCCTCTTGAAATTTCCAGCAAAGACCACTATAATAAATGTTTTGCCGTTTCATAACTCCGGATCCAGGGTTTCGATAATCTAACCGCCTGTTATACTAACTGGGAGGTTTAGGGATGCCTTCTTCGCTAAATAGCTAATTTTTTCAATACTTTCATTAGAACCGCAGTAAGACCCTCCAGAAATTTCCGTCATAGAGTGCTGTGCTAAAATTTTTGGCCGACCATACCTCTGATTCTGTGTCACCGATACTGTAGCTGTTTCATGTGCTAACTCGGGCGTGTGTGATGCCTTCTCTTCAAAATAGCTAACTTTTTTAAAACGGTTCATTAGAACCGGAGTTAGACCCTTCCGAAATTTCCGGCATAGAACCCTCTACTAAAAATTTTGATCGGTAATAAGTCAGGTTCTATGGCTTCGAAAAAATAACCGCTTCATATGCTGACTGGGTGGGAAAGGGGGTGTCGCTTCTGCCCATAATAGCTAGTTATTTTTTAAAAATCGGTACATTAGAATCGGAGTTAGTGTTATAAAAGTATCAACATTTTTGGTGAGTAAATGCTTGGTCTATTTATTTAACACTGCTCTTCCGAATTAACGGTCATCACATTAACAGTTAGATCCTGCCGAAATTTCTGGCATATACACCTTGTAAGGCATTCGCCGAATGGTAGCGTATAGGAAACGACGATACAATCCAGTAATATTAAATGAAATGATTTATTTATAGTGTGATGAATTCGATGAAATATTATTTACAACACAGGATTTGTTGTACACGTTTTAGAGTGTGTACACAGGAGAGTACACACTCTAAAACGTTCTGGAAACAAGTTCGGCTGCAGAACGTTAGTCTATATTATAGGCACTCAGAGTCTAAACACTAGAGTTCTATTTCTTCTTACACGAAAGCTCAGTAGGACGCGTAGCAATTACTTCTGCTAGAAGTGTCTTACACCGCTGATAATCTATCGAACAGATCCGTATGGGATCTAAAGAAATGAGGTATCTCCAATAGCTATAACAGTTCCTTCTGGAAACAAGCCGACAGGGAGTCGAGAAAATCTTTGCCTATCACAAGGACTTAGAATATTATTTCAATAAATTCACTTCGTCTGGAAGCGGTCGACAGGATGTCGGTTAACGGTGCCTATCACAAGGCCTTAGAACAACTCTTGATCAAGGTTGCATGCCGGAGTAGCTGCCTTCTAGACGCAGGTCTAGGAGCTATCTGACGTTTTAGTTCGTAGCGACACAACTCGTAGCTCTAGCGCTGCGATCGCTCGATATTTAAAAGCGTTCTAATTGGCGCCTTTAAAGTGACATCACTTTTCAGAAGTTCGATTGGTGCTTAAGAGTCCTTCGTCAGCACATCAGCTGGTTGCTTTAGGTCACTTAATCTTCCCCGATCATCATCGATCAAGGGGTCGACCGAAACTAAAGTCTTTTGAACTTTATGTCCAAAATCTCAGACGCACTGTCGCCTCGCCTCCAGCGTGCATTGTCTGGGACGATTGCTTCTGGCGTTCGGGTGTCCGCTGTATTGCCTCTGGATTCTACGGTTGTCTCCTATTGAGACGTGAATTGATTGAGAGGGTTTTACTATAAATTGTGAGAATGATTCCTCACAACCTATACTAAAAGTTTTGTCCTTTCATAACTCCGGGTCTATAGTTTCGATAATCTAACCGCTCCACAGTGATTCGCCTAATACAAGCTAGGTGGACAAAAATATTTTATTCCACGATTTGAATGCTCTAGTTATGTTTAATAATATTTTGTTGTTTTATTAAATTTTTACGCCTTTTTTTGATAATTTAGAAGCTTGGGGAATATTTATAATAAAAAAACTTAAGGGGGTCCAGGAAACATTTAAAAAAAATGTTTTATTTATTGAGTTAAAATTTTGAATTTTTTGTGATGGTTAACCATATAATTTGTAAATAAAATAAAATCATAAAATTTCTCATAAAGGTTTTAAAAATTTTAAAATTAATTTTTTTTTAAATAGTAGGGGTGTTAATTTAAAATCATTATAACCCAAAATATTATTTGTCGAATTTCAAAATGTTTTCATTTAATTAAACAGAAATATATAAGTTTTAGTTTTGATTCATCATAATTTAAAATATTAATTTTTAAAAAATTAAAAATATTTAGAGTAAAAATTTCAAAAAAAAAAAAATATGTAACTGATTTTTAAAAAATTATATTTTAAAAAGTATTTTTTCCTACTTTTGCAAATTTTTTTAATCAAAATTAGAGTAAAATAATTGAAAAAGACATGTTCCAAATTTCAACCATTTATCTTTAACGGTTCCTGACTTATAATACTTTAAAGACGAGAAATGGTGAAAAAACCCTTCATGCAGAAAAACGCATTTAAAGTTTTAAACAAAGATTGGCTGCTATTAGAATGTTGCAAAACAAAAAAAATAATATCTTCTGTTCTAATTAAGATAGAAACACGATTTAAATGTCATTTTAAGCTGAAAAGAACAGAAAATATTTTAATGCTATAAAAATTTTTTTCGAAAATTTGAAGAATGTTTTGTCCTGGATCCCCTTATGTACAGAATAAAAAATGTATTTAATTAAATCGGTATGGTTAGAAAATTATGTACGCAATTTAACGCAACATAAATTATACAATAAAAATTACTCATACTACTTATAATTTAGATTATAGAAATAAACAACAGAAAATTTAATTAGCAAATAATACTGAAGACTAATAATTATCATCATATGATTCATCCTCTATCTCACAATCAGATGAATCAGGTACTAAGTAACCTTCATCGTCACATGGATGAACATCACTTGCTACCTGATGTGTTGGTATAGAAGGCAGGTCAATTAAATTCAGAACTTCCACTGGTAATTTCTCGGTTCCCTTTCTAGGAACATCTTTGAATGAGTTGATTTCAGGATCGGACCTTATCAAAAGCATATTCAGCAAATCTATATTCATTCACCTGAAGAGTAACACAATTTTTTGGATTTATATAGACTATGATAAGATGGAAACACTTGATGGCCCGCCTTCAATGACCACTTTCGCGTTTGTTTATAAGACTGACTGGGACATCTAGAGTTTACGTAATAAGCTAATGCCTCGTCAATGTTCAACTGTCTGCCACCACAAATAACATCACCAGATTTCTTGTTTTCTGAAGATTCAAAAATTTTTCTAATCAAAGTAGCTACGTTTTTGCGACCCGACAAACGATTTGCTACTTCAGCAGCTGTGGTCAACTCTCTGGCACATCGCGATCGCACTAACTCTTCAATCCCACGTTTTTGGTTTTGAAAGACGAGCCTTCAATTTTTTTGGGGGCCGACCCTGAGACGGACTTCCTCCAGATGATAAGGAAGGACAGGGTTCATGCATACTTGTGCTAAATTCTATATCTGCACCCTCTAAACAACTTTTATTTTTATTTAATAAACGGTCCATCATCATATTGGCCGCAGACCACTTTTCAGAGAATTTTGACGAAAAACTTTAGAGAATTTTGACGAAATTTTTAACTGTAAATGACTGTGTGAATCAGGAGTCAGATATGTAACACTAAATGTTTACATAATAAAATCCATTTGATGAGAATTTTGTTTTCCTTTCTTGTGTTTCCGCCATTCTTCAAATAACTCCATTTTTGAAAGACAGCAGACACGATCTAAAAAAATTTGGTCTAAAAAAAGTTAGAAAAAGTCTTGTTGGATGTTATTGAAAGCACTGCAAAATTGCAATTAAATTGTTTACATAAACGGAATTACCTTATCACTCCACTTCAACCTCTTATGACTCATCGTTCTGGAATGTTTGCCATAATTATTACCTCAAATTGTAACCTATGGGGGGTTGTTATTGTCATGGAATCATCAATTAGTCGATTCTTTGAATTGACTTTTGTCAATCCAGCTTGTATTAGGCGATTCACTGTGCGCTCTTTATACTAAATAGGGGTTGAGAATCCCATCTCCCCCAAAAGTCCAGTTCTTTAAAAATATTGGTTCATTAGAACCACAGTTTTAGACCCTCCCGAAATTTCTGTCACAGACCCCAATACGAAAATTTGTGTCATTTCATGAATTCGGATCTTTAGTTTCGATAATCTAACCACTTGATAAACTAACTGGAGAAGAATCCGTTCTTACCAAAAAAGCCAGTTCAAAAAAACAACAATCGATTCATTAGAACCGGAGTAAGACCCTTCTGAAATTTCCGTCATAGATCCCTAGACTGAAATTTTTGTCCTTTTATAACCCAGTATCTATGGTTTCGATAATCGTACCACTTGATATGTTAACTTGGAAGTGAGGATCCCTTCTTCCCATAATAGGCAGTATTATTAAAATAGGTTCATTAGAATCGGAGTTAGACTCTCCCGGTCTAGATTCCTATACTAAAAATTTCGTCCGGTCTTAACTCCGGTTCTATGGTTTCGATTATTTAACCGTTACATATACTAACTCAGAGGGGATCCCCTCTTCCCAAATAGCCAATTTTTGTATAGGTTCTTTAGAAGTGGAGTTAGACCCTCCCGAAATTTCTTTCATTCTATAGTAAAATATTTCTCCGTTCATAACTCCAGTTCTATATCACTCATACTCTAGTCGCTTCATGTGCAAATGGGGGGGGGGGGAGGGAGGCGTGATTACTTCTTCCCAAAATAGCTAGTTTCTTTTAATTGGTTCATTAGAACCGTAGTTAGACCCTCCCGAAATTTTCATCATAGACCCCTATATTAAAATTTTTTCGGTTATAATTCCAGTTCTATGGCACCGAGAAACTCGCCGTTTCATATTCGTACTTAGAAAGGATTTCTTCTTCCCCAAACAGCCAAATTTTTTAAAAATAGGTGCAATAGAACCGGTGTTGGTAGTCCCGAATATCCAGACGAAGACAGCGTCAACGATTAAGCGGTCGGCCTAGAGAAATGACAGAACGTGAGGACCGAGCAATCGTCAGAGCGGCACTCGCAGGCCCAGATTCATCATTATTATCGATCGTACATGTAAATGGTGCTTCCGTGACCGCAAGAACCATTCAAAGGTGGCTCAGAGAAAGGGGGTTCAGCTCACGGCGCCACTTGCGAAGACAACCATTGACCTCTGTACACCGACAAGTCCGTTTGCAGTGGAGTCGGACACATTCGAACTAGAATGCCACCGAATGGAGTAGAATTGTCTTCAGTGATGAGTCCCGCTTCGAACTAAACCCCGATGACTAGCGAATACGTGTCGGGAGACGCCCCCGGACAGCGGTGGGATACCAACCTGACTGTCTTCCGCCATACGGGCCCACAACCAGAAGTGATGGCCTGGGGTGCCATTTCATTTCATAACAGGACCCCTTTCGTTGTCATCCGCGTCTCCTTTACAGCTTTGAGGTACGTCGATGATATTCTACACCTCGTTGTGTTGCCCTTCATATCACGCCGTCCTGGGCTTACATTTCAGCAAGATAATGCCCGCCCGCACACGGTGAGAGTTGCTACTGGTTGTCTTCGTGCTTGCCCAACGCTACCTTGGCCAGCAAGGTCACCGGATCTCGCCCATTGAGTCAGTTTGGAGAATTATGGTCAGGGCCCTCCAATCTGCTCGGGATTTTGACGATCTAACAGGCCAAATGTTCAGAATTTGGCATGATATTCCGCAGGAGGACATCCACCACTTCTATTCATCAATGGCAAGCCGAATAACTGCTTGCAGTTAACTCTAATCCGTTGGTCAGATGTGGATCAACGGATGATTGTCTTTTTCACAAAGTGAAAAAGTCAATAATGCTTTTTAACTTTGTGTTTTTTTATTCTTTCTCTTGAATAAATCATCCAATTTTTCTCAAGTTATAATCATTTGTTTTTCTGTACATGTACATCACATCAACCGATTTTTGTCCCATTTGGATAACTCCTTTTTAGTGAGTCGTTTTTTTTTGTCTTAGAGTGTAGTATCATGTACGTTAATGGTGCATATGAGCACTTTAACGAGATTTCTTGCGAAATAAACAACATATGTAGAAAGCGCTACTCATTTGAACTTTAAAAAATTAGCTATAAAAGAAAACTGTGCTCGAGATTAGTAACTCACCAAGGTGTTACTGATTAAATTAAGTTTTTTCCCCATTTATGTAAACAAACGTCGACGAGGCGTTGTTATATTACTTGTTTTATTGGAAATTCTATCGAACCTGCAAACGACATTTAACGAAAATCTGTCAAAAAAATAAAAATAGAACTTCAGTGCTTATAAATATTTTTAGGTTCAATTTCTCCTGTTTTAAATCGTTAATGACGTAGGTGAATCAGATCGTGCTAAAATGCTGTTTTTCCTCGACAGCGTTTACTTTAAAGTTTTTAAAGCTGTATAAACTTATTTTAAATCGATGATGAAACGATAACGGGAAAATAGCTAAAAAATATATGTAAAAAGAAGTATGGTATTTTTAATTTTAGAATGTTCTTAAATATGTGCTTATATGAAGAAAATTGAAAGAGGAGATATTGAATTGAAAACATGTCACACGAATTCATTAATGAAATTACGTCCCCAATGGAGTGAATTTAGTAATGAGCGAATAGAAGAAAATTAATATTCCTCCGTGGATGAATAAAACGAGTGGACCATTTCTTGATTAAATATTCTTGATTCATCAGGAATTTACGTATACTGTTTCTTTTTTTAGAAGTTGTATTACCGAAATCCCCTTTCGCTATGTCAGAATGTAAATTTCTGTAATATTAAACAACACCCGTTTAACAGGTACAGCACATTTTATTAAAGTCTATAAATAAGTTACATATCCACATTCCATCAACCGATCCACGTTGCCATTGCAAAAACGTAAAATGAACTTACCATGAAATGCCACTCATGGGGTTAAACTTTGGTGATTACAGTTGGAAAATTTGTTTTAAAAATTTAGTTTATTTTGTGATTATTTTGAAATATATCCTATTCTATACTTTTAAAATTGTTATTTCCTGAAAATGACTGGCAAGTATCAAATACTAGTAATATTAAAAAAAAATTTTTTTTAAGCGCTACGGTCATCTTTCTGTAGACTAGGGCTGAAAAGACCAGGACATACTGTCAAAGAAGGCGTTGATTGGCTTTAAGTTATAAATGAATATAGTGGGGCCATACGATTTATTATACTTTGCTTTTGATGACTCCAGTTTTTTTTGTGGGATTTATAGCTTTTAAAGACAGGTAAACAGAGTCTTGCAAAACTGATTGGAAACTTATGTTATAAATACGCTCCAATTAAATGATTGTAAGGTAAAAAATTAAAAATTATATATATTAAAAATAATACATAAAAATTGAAAATAATATATAAATTGAATAAAGAGATCATTATCCACGAAATAGTAAATGAAAATAGCCACGAAAACCATCGGACGCTTTGTCGTCAATCAAATAAAAATCAATAAACTTACTTTTTAGAACCGATTTAAAAGATTGATTGGATTACCACTAGCTTTTGAAACTCATCTTAACGTATTCGGCCTGAATTCACCAAGATTTTTTCTTAACTTCTGTGACTCAACTATTTCAGTTCATCTTGTTTTACTAACTTCAATTGTCTCTTTGAAGTTCTTTTTTTGTTTTCGATATTGAGATTTCTGTTTTTGTCAAACTTTTCTGTAGAGTTTAAATCTCTTCTTACAGCTTGAGGGGTACTGTTGTCAACTCGGAGCAATTCGACACCATTCAGCTTTACATAGTTCAAAAAGTAGGTTTCGGGTCATACTGCTTTCATGAAAAAACTGAAAAACAAACATGCGGAAAGCCTTTTATAACTATCATTTACTCATTTTAAGTTTGTGTGTAATTTTGAGGTTTAAAATATCAGAAGGTGCTTTTGCTATTTTCTATTCGATAACGCTGGGAGTACGTTACGTTAAGAAGCAAATTTATTATAACCACCGTACAATTTCATGCAAATCAGCTATCACGCTGTCGCTGCTAGGGGTGAGATTTGTATAAAAGGGATTTCTAACTAATAGTAAAGGCAGTTGAAGGATATTCCTTGTGAAAGGATAAGTAAAGAACTCAATTCAATGTAGCGAGTTGCATCGAAATTGCTTCACTATGGAAGTGTTTGAGAGTAGCTGTTGTTCACGTTTACTAAGAGTAGGCCACCAAATAAAAAACCGGATCTCAACGTAAGGTCGTCACCTGCTACTAAATAGTCGAGCTAGAAGGAAAGTTTCCAGATCTGACATCCAACACATGGGCAACAGTACATCAATTTAGAGCTAGTATTAAAGAGAGACATTTCCGATAGCCTCTCATACTATTCGCTGAGCATTACACCGTATCGATTATGACGGAGACTTCAACATGCTTTGCTGGCTTTCATAGTCACGAGATCTCAATCCAATTAAGATTTTATGAGATGAGGTTGAAAGGAGAATCAAGCAGCTGGATCGAGAGTCAACATATCTTAGAGAAATGGAAGGTGCAGTTCATCGGATATGGTCTCACATTCCTGAAACCAAATTCTAGCTTCTGATAGAGTCCATGCAAAACATAGTGAAAGTATGGTCTGCATTAGCTGCCGAAATCTCAGTGTTTGAAGATCATGAATCCACAAAATGAGACAACTGTCATAAAGATTATATTGCAAAGTCTCCATATGAGACTTTTCTCTATATGAAATTTTGAAATAAAATCTATTAGCCTTTTCAAATATCTTATAAAAATTACGTTTCAATTAGAGTTTCAATTCATTACAAAAGTTTAAGAGACTATTTCTTAAGAGGCTTGAAAAAAGGAAAGCTCGGTGATATGTATTAAAAATTATATAGTTATGTGATAGATTTTTGTTTTAACTTAACAGAAATAGATAATGCACTACTTTCATTTAGCCGTTATTGACCATTTTTAATAGCTCTTTAAATGCAGGTAGATCTGTTTCAATGTAGCAAAATATAGTTGTAATACTCCAAAAAACCAACAGACGGAAGGTCGGGAAAATAATGATAGATGAGAGCAATTTTAAAATAAGAAGCTATAATTTGGTATGACCTATGAATAGCGGTTATTTATACAGTATCTTGATTTATATCCATTCAGTTATTTGGTAAAAACATTCAAAAATTCTTAGTGACCGATAAAGGGACATAAGATATTTTTCTTCTTCAGTCTGTACCTCCATTACTCTGCAATAATCGGACTCCCATTACTCGATGGTGTAAACAGGTATAGGATATGAAGTTGAATCCAAAATCAACTTTAAAGCAAGGCATTAGTTATTATCAAAACTTTTCTTAAAGTTTTTCTTTTACGGTCGTGTAGTAAAAGTTTGCCGTAACGCCCCAGAATCAATCAACTTTCTCTGAAGGATGTACACTGCTGGCCACCCAAATTGCAACACCAAGAAAGACAAGAGATGTCACAACAAAATTTATTTTGTAGATAACATGTTGACCAAGTATCAAATGATTACATTTATAGACTTCTGTGAAGTGTGGTTCCTGCCAAAATCAGTAGCCCGAGTAGCCGCCATTGTTGGTGATCACCGCTGCCACACGCCTCGGCATTGATTCAAAGATTCTTTGGATGAGTTCTTGGGGTACAGCAGACCAAGCAGCTTCCACACGTTGCCAAAGTTGATCTGCTGTGGCAGCTGGGGATGGAATCTGGGTCAATCGTAGAGCAACCATGGACCACATGTTTTTTATCGGCGAAAGATCCGGAGAGCGAGGCGGCCAGGGAAGCAATTCAATCTGGCGATTGACGAAGAACCGTTGGACAATGCGTGCCACGTGTGGTCGCGCATTATCCTGTTGAAATATGGCTGTGGGCAAGCCCTGAAGGTAAGGAAGGACAACTGACTCCAACACCTCGGAGATGTAGCGCTGGCTGTTTAAAGTACCGGCAATGTGTACTAGACGTGTGCGAGAGTGATATCCAATACCGCCCCATACCATAATACCCGGTGCAGGACCAGTGTGGCGGTGCATAACGCAGCTGTTCAGCATCCTCTCTTCACGGTGTCTCCAGACTCGAATGCGACCATCGTGGTGTTGCAGACAGAAGCGTGACTCGTCAGTAAAGACAATTTCATTCCATTCTGCCGTCCACATCCTTCTGTCATCGCACCATTGGTGGCGGAGACTTCTGTGGTTCTGCGTCAAGGGTAGACAACGCAATGGACGTCTTGCGGACAGACCACTCTGCTGTAAACGGCGTCGAATGGTACGCGCAGACACTGGATGATTCGTTACAGACTGCATGCGCTGTGCTATGGTTTGTGATGTGACTGAGCGACCCGTCACTGTCATGCGCACAATTTGCCTGTCATCACGTGAAGTGGTGCGCTGAGGTGGATGCGATCGAACACGCCGGTCCGTTGTACCCTCCTGCATCCAACGATCACATATCCGCATTACAGTTGTTTGGTTTCGTCCAACACGACTACCGATTTCCCTGAAAGATAATCCACAATCTCGGTAGGCCACTATCCTTCCTCTGTCGAACTCGGATACTTGATCAAAAGATGATCGCTGTTTTCGACGAGGCATAATTGATCGTTTTTTTGAAAAAACCACAAGAAAAACACAATCGCCGAACTTGAAATCGTCGAAATCTCCAAGCCTTAAATAGCACTTTGAAGTGGCGCCACAGGCGCGCGTGATGTGCCTCTGCGCTGAAATTCTAATCATTTGTATATCTCACCTCCGCTAATGCATGTTGTAAATTTCATGTTATTTGCATGTTTCCTTCAGGGTGTTGCATTTACAGTGGCCAGCAGTGTATTTACTAACCCTTTTGGATTCGCTCACCTCAATGTTAACCTATGGAGAAAATTTGTCTACTATTTACTGCTACATAAATGCTGAAAAAGAAAAAAATGCTATTTTCAGCTATCCTGATCTCCTTGCAAATGCACCTTGCAAAAGGATTCATTTAGGGAATTTCATCCACCAAAAGAGTTTAGGAGTTTTTAAAGCACACAATACCAGATTTTCACCCGAATTATTTAAATTAATAATATTATTTACATTTTTAAAATGAAAAATGCCTCAAGGTGTAAATTTTTTTGCCTGTTTCGGAGTACAATTATAAAATACATAAATGTTTAAAGCCTAGTCGCCAATCCCTAGACAAATTTTTCCATAGGTTAAAAATGAGGCGAGCGAATCCAATAGGGTTAGTACACAGCAGCCTTAAGGGCTCTTATTTCTGTCGTCGTATAGTGTCAAATAACGTTATGTATGTGACGATAGTCCCCATGTAAACTAGGACGAAATTCTTTTTGATAGGAATGTCTCCAAATACCGTCATAGCCAATTCCTTATCTATATACCTGAGGAATTGTAGAGGATTAAGATCTGATCCAGAGGGATTTTCAGGGAGATGACTGGCTTTATCGGCAATTTCGCCCGACAAACTGGATACTCTGTTTGCTACCAAGCAAATTATTATGAAGGATAACATACTGTTTGCTGATATGGTACAAACAAGAGCACGTTGAAGAAAGTCATTTGATTTCAAACTGTTAAGAAGAACGTTGTATGCGAAGAACAAGGCAACTGTATTGAAAAGAAGGAAACAAGACACCAATATAGAGAGGTTGCTGTTAGCTTTTGCAACTGTTTTCTTCATGACCTCAAAATTTTGTAGAAGGCGTCTGTAGTTAGGAATCTTCTCTGGTGATAAAGATTTTTTATAAAGCTGTAAAATCGAAATAATTTGGAAGCAAATTGTTACATAAAACATACATAATGTATTCATGGGCATTAAAAGTGATGTGCAATTGAAAACTAAGTACAAAATATTTAATATTTGTTTTCCAGTTGGTGACATATGTTGGAATCCAAATAGGACGTAAGTGGCTTCAAAATCGTCTATTTTAGAATAGAGTAATATATCAATAATAATGATGATGATGTGGATAAGTATATTAAATATTAGCCACAGGAACATTTTTCGATCAAATCTTTTGCATTTTGTGAAATCAGTTAGGGGAATCTTCAGTGTCATAAGTTTCGAAATTTTTACGGTCAGCAAAATTCGAAAAGTAATGCATATTACAGACGAGGAAGTATCTCCCACGAATTCGGCAGAATTTCTCTCCTTCTCAAAAATCATCATCGACAATGTAGTAATGACGTGAATGACTGAAGCGGCAAAACTAAATATTTTCATAATATGACTGCACATATTTTCTTTTCTGGAGTGCAAGCAAGGAAGGCTATAAATAAGATTCATGCGAAATACGAAAATTAATGATCTATATAGCTCCATACTTTTGAAAGGGAAGTTTTCAGTTTCGCACCTGAGAATGAACAGAACTTAATCGGCACTATGATTATTACAAGAATCTTTGCATGTGATAAAGTTCAGTCACTGAGATCAATGAGTAAATTTCTGAATTTCCGAAAGAAAAATACTTCCATTCAAAATGAAAATTAATTTTTCCTCCAAAAATTTCTTATGCAGGAAAATATTGTGATATGATTAAGCAACCAAAATGACAGTCTTTTACTTGACACATTCCATTAAATTGAAATGCGTGCAGTGTCATACGAACTAACGAACAACCACACTTCTTTCTCGTACATTTCATATTACTATATAATATGCAAAAAATTTATTTTTACTTTGCCATTTTATTTCTTTTCAGAGATGTGGTCATTATCTTTGCTTCAAAATAATGAAAAAAGTATATATACATTAGTTAAACTGTTTCTCACCACTCTATGTTTTTGAAATTATGTCACGTATATTTAACGCTGTACTTTAAAGCTTTATTTGTTCTTAGCATGACAAATTTCTCTTCAAAACTAGTAACGATCAGCATTTGCAAATATATATAATTGGTTAGAACACAGCAGTTATGCCACTGCACGACTGCCTTAATCCGCAGCACTTGACATTTAGAAAAGATATTTTTCCTTACTTTTGATTAACAGTTGAAAACTGTAAACATATCCAGAAAATGAATTTTATATGACACGTTGCAGCGCTTTAAATACTTATGCCAGCATGGTGATATTTTCCCTTAGTGTTTTGATAAGAGACACTGGATTTCTTCCCTCTGAATACGTATATTCATTTCAGATAAACATTTCAACGATAATCTAGATGAATGTGACAATAAGCGTCTACAAATGTAGGTTTCATTCTTCAAATTTATCCCTTCGAACAATAACCATAGGAACATGTGATTAACTGTGTTACCTAGGTCGAACAATGAAATAATGACCAATCTTACTAAAAACTTCTAACTGATGAAATTGCTTTTAATCGATGAGACTTAATCGATATTTGAAGGTAACAATATTATGAAAAATTAATTTACCTGAAAGCTTTTAAAACGTCAAAGATATTTAAAAAATGCAATTGAGACAGAAAGTCAATAAATAAAGATAACATATCAATTTTGCATGATATTCAGTTTAATATTATGTCTCAAAGAAATAACACTCTTGTAAGTTTGCATCAGTAAAATTTATGACAGTTTTACGTCACTAGTTTCGACACTGATGTTGAGTGTCAGTTACATCTCTTGTTTTGGTGTCTTTTGACCGGTATTGTCAGGCAATCTATATAACGCCTATATGAAAACAACTCGAAATTCAATTAAGAGATTTGATAAAAAGTCGATCAAAAAGTAAAAGGCTTCAAAGTCGGCGAAGCAGTTCAAACACACGAGCAATATCGAAACCAATAATGTAATATTGTCATCGAGAATCCTTGCCGGGGTAAACGCGTGCAAACTCCATAACATGCCAAAGAGCAAAAAGTCGCCATGAGGCCTGGATTCCGAACCCTATTACTGAGTCCTTCTACGCTTATATTGTAAAACAGAAAGGTCATCTGCATTTTTAACTAACGCTTGTGGCCACTTCCTTTTGAAGGAACTCCCAGGGTCATGTTCATACACGTTGATGATGCATAATAGCAATAAGAACCTTAGTCAGATGTCTGTGAAATCCGATACTATTGGCACTTTATAACCATTGTAAAACATGGCTCGCGCGATAAGAAAGGGAAAAATTCGAGAGATGGCACCAAAGCACTGAAATTTTTGTCGCTCTCACATTTAGTATGCATCAATTCATGTATTTCGAATTGAAGTCAGATTCGACGTTAAGGTGTGACAGACAGTATTTTAGTTTTCTAGCTCTTGTGGCCGATCATATAAAGGTAATATACGAGTTCTGCGTGTTGATGAAATAATTCTCAGGGATCTTTGGCACCGACAAACTCGCCGTTTCATGTGCTAACTTAGAAAGGATTACTTCTTCCCGAAACAGCCAATTTTTTATTGAATCGGGGCATTAGAATCGGAGTTAGACCCTCCCGAATTTTCCGGTTAAACCTCTATAGTAAAATTTTTGTTCGGGCATATCTCCGATTCTATGACACCGATAGTGTAGCCACTTCATATGATAACTGGTCGGATCCCTTCTCCCAATAATTCCTAGTTTTTTTCATATCAGTTCATTAGAACCTTAGTTAGACTCTCCCGAAATCAGCTTAGTCCCCTGTACTAAAATATTTGTCCGGTTATAACTCTAGTTTTATGGCTTCGGAAATCTAACAGCTTTGTATGTTAATTGGGAAGGATTCCTTCTTCCCAAAATAGCTAGTTTTTTTTAATCGACTCATTAGAACCAGAGTTAGACCCTCTCGAAATTTCTGGCATAGATCCCTATACTATAATTTTTTCCCTGTCTTAACTCCGGTTCTATAGGAAGACAAAAATTCTCACCGATACTCCAGTCTAGTGGTGGACAACTGGTGGAGCCTGCGCCAAACGTGGCACACCGGCTGATTACAAGTGGCGCATTGCATCCTTGCTCCTATTTATTATTTTTAAGTAAGCGCCATAGTTAAATCCATCTATTCAACACCAGAATTCTCACAGCTTAATTCTAGTTCGGGGCACAGACTTCATTGGTGTACAATTGGCAACTGCGCTCTCGTGCAAATAGTTTGTTTTGTTTAAAATTGATATTCCATGTGCTGCGGGTACTAGCAATTTGAGCAAATATATTGAAAACAACCCAGATATTGCAAGGGTCATTTAAAAGTCGTTTTCTTGATTTGTTTAAAAAAGAAGAGTGTACGCTCGCATTCATAAACCTATTTTCACTGAGTGAATAAATCAGAAAGAAGATGTCTAGTAACATACAGATGAAACTTATTGATTTAAAAACAAATTCATTATTGAAAATGATATTTTCTGAGCTTTATTCAGATAAAAAAATTTTGTGACATTATTAATTTCTGGTTTTCATTACCCTATGAACATTTCCCAGAACTAAGAAAATTTGCAAAAAAATTTACAAGTCATGTCGGAACGACATACAGATCTGAACACGCGTTTTTCTCCATGAAATGGATTAAAAGCGAAAAGAGGTTGCGAATCACGGATTCAAATGTCTCTTCTGCTCTCAATAACAAATTTAACACCAAACATAGAAAGTCTAACGATATCCAGACTCAAAAGTCTCATTAATGACAAATAATGTTTATGTGCTGTAATAGATATTGTTTTACATACAATAATTAAGTAATTTACTAATGTTAATTGAGTGGTTGAGTTATTCCTGTTACTCCCTTAAGTGAAGCAGATTCTACAGCTATCCTTATATTCCAACCCCAACCATGAATGTAAGAAAGTAGAAAAATTCCTTCAGTGGCATGGTGCTCCTGAACTCGTCTGTGAAGCAAATTCCTGAATAGTATGTAAAATGTTGGCCACCACTGCTCTAGCCGCTTCATTCGCTAACTGGGGGGGATTTCTTCTTCCGAAAATAGCTATTTAATTAAAAATCAGTTCATTAGAACTGTTGTTAGACCATCCAAAATTTCTCATATACATCCCTGTACATTTATTTTTTGTCCTTTTCTAACTCCGAATCTATGGTTTTGATACTCCGCTTGACATGCTAACTGGGAGAGGGGACCCTTCTTCACAAAATAGCCAGTTTTTTTTAAATATCGGTTCATTAGACCCGGCGTTAGACCCTCCCGAAATTTCCGGCATAGACTCTGTACAAAATTTTTTCTCCGATCATAACTCGTTTACCGATGGCACCGATACTCTAGCCGATTCATACGCTAACTGCAGTGGGGGGGGGGGGATCCTTTCTTCTCGAATCCTCTCATGTAGTCGTAGATTATTCTTATCTTGTAAGAATAAAGAAAATAACTCTTCCAGATTTCATGACGTAATGCATTATTAATATGGTGCGACTTGAATATTTTTTTCTACATGCAAACAGAGATATTTATTGACTGTTAATTCCTTGTGAGTTGTACTCATGTGATGGTTAACACACTGATGAAATAAAAAGGGATCATAGAACTCCCAGTTTCCTTCTTCTGCGTTTATTCAGGGAAGCCTTTCTTCATCATATTTCAGCAAAGCCGGTAGTGCGTATTGTGGATTTCTCCTTCATAAAATAAAATACAGTCGAACACCGTTATAGCGAACCCGGTATATAACGAACTCACAGATATAACGAACGAAAATTTTTGTCCCGCCATTTTCCGATTATACGTAATTTAATTAATATTGTAACAGTTTAATGTAATCGATTTTAGTTGATTTAATTCATTAATGATAATTTTTTAATAGATTTTATCATTTTTTAATACATCATTATTGAATACACATTGCAACTAATGAGTTATACATTTTGTGAAATCTAGCATTTTTCTTAACGGATCGGATAGAGCGAACTACCAGGTAAAACGAACAAAACTTTTGGTCCCTTGAAATTCATTATAACGGGGTTCGACTGTATTTATTAAAGTCTAACCGTAAAACACGGGTGCAGGTGAGTACAATATTTCTAGTTTTCGCTGCAAAATTGCGGTAATGTTTACTTTAAATTTCAGACTTGCGATGTATCACATTATAAAAATCCTGTTTTTGAGAGTTAGAGATGAAGAACTTAATAAAGCATTGAAGAAAAAAGCATTAAATTAAAAAAAAACATCGATGAATCATATCGCATTTCATATAATCCACTAAACTTTTAAAAATATCCAATTTTTAAATTATAAGTTTTCTTTGCCTTAGCACTTCATGAAAAGTACGTAACCGTTGAATCAACATGTAATTTTTTTAAAAATTAAATATAGTTTGATTAAATTAGAAAATGCTGAACAAATTTACTTTCGTATTCCTTAAATAATAGTTTTAAAATACTCTGGTGTAGTTTGTCCTTGATATTGAGTGCAAACTTATTCACTCGGAAAAAATTAATAAATGCTAATAAATTTTAATTGAGTTCGTAATAACCAGTACAAATATTCCAAGTATAGAGGGAATATTTCAGCTGGCTATTTCAGTATGAAATAGAGGTGACTAAAAAAAATAATACGCAAAAGCTTTATTTATACCATGTTTTTATTAACTCGTTTTCTTTATGTTTGTTTGTGTGTTTGTTCAGTACAAATCTTGCAATCGATTTTTAACTAGATTCCCGACTAGCTAGACATTTGGAACTTTTAGAATCTTTTAGAACACGATGGCAATGCATTCTTTTAATACTTTTGGCTAAAAAAATCCGCAAGGTGGCGCTTCGATTGAATTTAATGCTTGCACTTTTGCTTAACGGCGCTTGACGAATTTGAAAGCAGAATACATGCGAATTTAGTTTGTTTGCAAAAATATTTTGCGAAAAATTTTAAAAAAATCTATAAAAAGTAAAGTTTATAAAGTTTGTGTATAGTTGAAAGTACTAAAATGGCATTAAAATTAAATAACAGAAAGTGAAAATGAATAATTAAGTGATGGTTTGTGCAATTAAGTGAAAATTGTCAGGTTTATATTATTCAAAAGAAAATTTAAAAACGTGGTATATAAAAAGTTCTTTTTATCTTGTAATTATTATACTATGTAGACTTGAATTAACCATAGTAAGTTGGACGATCCGGCTTTATTAAAAAAATGTGTCAGTAACTTTTATGTTTTACTTTAAAACTGACATTTGATAATTTTTAATGTTTAATAGGTAGAAATTTTTTCAAAAAGGGAAAATTCGATGTACAAATTTCTGCAAAATCTAATTTATATATATTAATATTTTAAAGAAATCCTGCATTTTACCTTGTTTTTAGCAAGGCAGCAATAATTAAAATTGTCTTGAAATATTTAATAAATTGTCACAAAAATTATATTCTTGGAATGTAAAAAAGTACAGTTGCAGTTGAAATTCCAAATGGTTATAAATAGAATACCTGTTCCAAACAATATTTGGAGTACTGAATGAATATGTATACATGTGAAAGTACTAAAAAGTGATTAAAATTAAATAAAAGAAAGTGAAAAAGAATAATTAAGTGATGGTTTGTGCAATTAAGTGAAAATTGTGAAGTTTATATTACTCAAAAGAAAATTTAAAAACATGGTATATAAAAAGTTCTTTTTATCTTGTAATTATTATCCTATGTAGACTTGAATTAACCATAGTAAGTTGGACGATCCGGCTTTATTAAAAAAAATGTGTCAGTAACTTTTATGTATTACTTTAAGACTGACATTTGATAATTTTTAATGTTTAATAGGTAGAAATTTTTTCAAAAAGGGAAAATTCCTGCATTTTACCTTGTTTTTAGCAAGGCAGCAATAATTAAAATTGTCTTGAAATATTTAATAGATTGACACAAAAATTATATTCTTGGAATGTAAAAAATTACAGTTACAGTTGAAATTCCAAATGATTATAAATAGAATACATGTTCCAAACAATATTTGGAGTACTGAATTATGTTAACTAATGTTGTAAGTAAACTAATTAATATATGTATATATACATTAATTATGTAAGTGTATATAAAAATATATACGAAATTAAATTATTTCACAACGCCTTTAACTAATCACTCTTTGTTTATTATCAAGTTGGTTCAAAAAATTAATTGCATCTACGCAACGGTAGACAAATATTTAATTTCAATGTAATTTAAAATTAAATTTTATTTTTATACCGTCGATTTTTGACCAATTTGATAAATAAAAACTAAAGTTATGGGAATGTCGTTGTTGTTTTTAAATAGTAGATAATGAAAAAGTTGTCAATATCTACTCCGTATAGAATTTTTCTCAAAAATACACGTTTTGATTTTGACACATTTCTTTGCCATACTAGGAAAATAGATTGAAAATGAAGAATTTCGAATTCTTTTACGGTATAAATAAATATCTTCATCACATTTGAAAGATAAAATGATGCTATGCAATTGTGGTTTAACACGAACTATTGCCAGACTTTATCTAGCGATTTTTTAATGCCATGGAAATGAAAAATGCTGCCTCTTTCAGCGGTTTAAGATATCATCTTAAATATATCCTCCTATGCGTGTTGAACATTTTTTTAGCTATGATTACATTCATATATTACTCTTTTGCATTGTTTTTATTTTTAATTCCTATGGACTAGAATGATTATTAAGTTTGTTCTCCCCATTTTTATGGCATTTGTGACTTTATTTTGCAATCTTGTAAAGCAGGAAGATTCATATTATTGAATATTTAACATTTATTTATAAATTAGTGAAACAAGACAGACAAACTGCTTACAGTAGAACTGTTAATGTGTGTAGAATATTTTAAATGGGAAACTGCTATATGTTTGCGTATAACCATCTAAATTTAATCGTCTCCATTGCTGTTTAGTTCTATATGCATAAAACTATTTGATAACTTTTTAAGTTTCTTCATTCCATATAAATTTATTTTATAACAATAATTAAATCTTAAACATCTGATGTTTTTATGATTTGTTTATATATATATATATACAAACATATTATATAAATATGTTTAATAAAAATTACATTAATGCATAAAAAACGTGAATTATAATTAAATTGCCCAGTTGGCAAGAGCAGAGGGCCAGTGATCTGAAAGTCCCATATTCGATGCTCGTTGCTGCAAATCCACCGCCGTGTTCACAAATGGTGGCCGCGGCACGTAAAATAGGTCGTGGCTGCAATGTCCTCCACGCTCTCTAATTTAACTCTGGATGTGCGGGGTCAAGTTTTCCGGTCTCGTCACTTGACTCGGTTCAGAATTACGGCGCCGGCCATTTAGCCAAGTCGGATTCCGACCTTTGTGGTGCTAATTCAAAACAGGAGCCGACTCTTTCCGCCCAATGGCTTATTAGGACCTGGTCAATGGAGCCTCCAACCAGGGGGTATTAGCAACAACAACAATAATTGAATTAAGATCCTTCTCATGACCCTTTGAACCATAGGATGCACTTTGCAATACTTAAATTTTGCTTGAAGGAATCCATGTGTTGGTTAATATCATAAATGTAATATCTTTCAGATTTATTTTATAATATTACTAGCATTATTGCCCGGCGTTGCCCGGGTAGATATATAGATATAAAATTGTTCATGCATTCCATCAAAAAAATACTGGGCTGTACCCCCCGCTCTTCATGTTCATCTGGGCAGACAGAATGCGCTTAGCGCGTTTCTACTGAAATGATATACCCAGTATTCTTTTGATGGAAAGCATGAAAAATTTTAGATCTGTATATCTACCCAGGCAATCATTCTTTAAAAATAATTTCATTAATTTTCTTATGCCTTAATATAACTAATGGACTAATAGTTCGGAATGAAAGTCATGCGTCGTTATGTTTCTCAGTTTAAACAGCTTTTCCTCCTACTGCTTAAAAAAACCCCAAAACTCTATAAGATTTATCTTATATGATTTCATGTAGTAAGTAATTCAAATACATATAGTATGTTAACTCTGTTTCGCGAACTTAGGGGAAAAAACCTGTAGAACTCTTAAACTTCTTCCCATTTTATGATCCTCAAATAATTAATATATTTAGATCAACAGATGGCTTCCAAAAACTGGCCATGGGACAAACTTAATTTTTCTTTTTTTTTCTTCCTTTTTTTCCAAATTTTATTAAGTTCTATTAGTTTGAACGCCATTATCTAAAATTGTCTAAAGCAGTGGTTCTCAACCTTTTTAGACTCACGATTCCCCTAAACATAAGAAAAATAAACACCTCCCCCCCCCCCCGTTACCCCCAGACCAACTCTCAAACCACACCAGATCACCCCTCAGAATAAACCGCTTTTCCCCCGCGTATCGAATTTGAAGGGTTGTGGTTAAGGGTTTGTATCCACATTTAAGAGGTGCGCTTAGGGGCACAAAAATCATTAAAAAATTAATTTAAAAAACTAATTGAGCCCCAAATTTCGTTTTTCCTGATTTAAGTTTCTAGGGTTCAAAACATTAACTGTGCTGAATTTGGTCCCGGTGGGTGAAACAGTCTATAATTCTATAGCGGACAAACAAACAGACAAGCTCTTTTATATATATATAGAAGATATGATGATTTTGGAATTTATTGTTGTGTTGAAAATATCTGTGACTCTAGAGTAGAAATCAAAATATTACGCAGCATACAATCTATAATTCTGTTTTAGTATATAAGTGATACTCTTTAAAGTCAGTTTTACTAAAATGAGTTTATTCCACGTAGAAGAAGGTGCAATTCTAACTAGACCGTTTCCAGCCTTAGCTGGTATTGCAGATAGAAAATAGTCACTAAGTATATTTTATATGCTTTTATAAGAAACTATTAAAAACATTATGTAATTTGTAAAATTTACTTTAAAACTATTTCAGATCCATTTGTTTACCCAGCTTATTTATTAACGATATAATTTGATAAAACACAATTAATGAATTTTTATTAAAAATTGCATGATAAATGCAATCTATCCTTTGCTAAAATCACATTAGGGACATCAGTTTCGTACTGATTACCGTTAACGTTCTTTACTCTATGAATATGTAAGCACTAGCGGAGATAGTTAGGATATCTTGAAAGAAGACGTCCCTGAAAACTACAATTTTCGAAGCCGAGGTGAAAGTGCAAAAGCACACAAAAAGAGCCAGGAAACACATAAAAATTATTCAAAAACAGGCAAATAATAGAGAAATTCAACAACGATAAGATTACATGCCAGGAATGCTTTAAAAAGGTTGAAATTTATAAAAATTGGGTATGTAAAGTGTTTTTTTTAAGTTTTCTCTAAATGGCATTTTTTCATCTTTTGGTACACTTTTTGAAAATACCATTGCAGCTACGCATCCGCGTCCATCCGCGTCCTACGCGTGATTGTTCGCTATTTTCAAAGTCAACTATCTTTGTTCGTGTTAGACTCATAAAAAAATGTAAATAATATTTTGTTCATAATTTAATGCTCTTCAATTTTTGTATTCAATTTTTTTACATAAAATCAATATTTCTGAAGTTACTTGCAAAAAACCAAAAAAATGTACACATTTTCCAAGATGGCAGCGAAAGGTCAAGTCTGATCGGTGGGGACTTTTAGTATGTTCAACAGTATGCCGAAAAAAACATCTCCACCAATTTTCAAAACTTTCATATTTTTTCAGCCATTCGTCAAAATCGGGTCTATTTTGACTGGGGTATTATGACATGACAATTTTCGAAATCTTGACCAAACAAATGTCATGTCTCTACATTCTGTTTTAAGTATTAATGTGCGCAAAGTGTCTTTTCTTACTAAATCGATGATGCTGAACAACTTTGTAACTGACTTTTTCCCCGTATCTCGTACCGTTTTTGAGATAAAAACGCTAATTCCAAAAATTAGCCAATAGATGGCGTTGTAAGTTGTCTCATTCAGTAGTACATAGCCTTTTTACTATAGTTAGACACCAACTTTACTGCCTACGCTGTCACCGTTTAGAAGTTAAGGGGGGGGGGGGTGTTACGGATTTAGGTGAGAACCCTGTATAACCATCCTTCAAAAATTTGTATTCGGAAGATTAGTTATGGAAACCGAGATTTATAAACTTCGAGATATTTTTAAAGGGACAAATTATTCCTATTAAAAATATCCCAAAGTTTACCGTGTTAATTTACAATCATTTGCCCAATTTCCGAAAATTAATTTCATTCATTTATTTTTAAATTATTTTCAATAATAATAGTAATCATAATTCAGACAACGAGGATATTTTCAGAAGATTTATTTTGATAAAAACTGAAATAAAAAAAACAAGTGATGATCAAATAAAAAGTGATGATCCTATATTTTGTCAAACGCAAGACTGATATGCCTTGATGAGCAAGAAAATAATTTTGTTTATATTTATAACGCTATTGACAGCAATGGATTTGGAAATCCCATTATAAAGATATCCTCAAGTATGTTTCAAGTTTTTTTTAATGTAAAGAAAGACTATAAATGCCAGTAAAGAGGATAAGTTACTTTTTACTCAGTCGAAACTAAACTCCTTGTTATTCGGCTGATTAATGCGAGGAATTGCGCGAGGTAGCCTAGTGATTACGCGTCGGCTTTCGTCACCGAGAGTGCTCGGTTCGAATCCTCAGAAACGCCATTAAATAATTCGTATCTAGGCCGGATATGGGCACGTTAAATCCGTAGACCGGAATGTCCCTCTTTCAGGACATAGAGGACTGGAGAGGATAGAATCTTCCCAGATGCCACCCCTCGGTCAAAATTTGAGGTTGCACCTAGCTAAGATGGAATCCGACCCTTGTGGGGCTATTGTAAACTGGATCCGCACTTCTCGGACCTTGTCTTGAACACTTCCGGCCAAAGGACATTAGCAACAACAACAACAATGCTACGATGAGCACGGTTAACCAATAAATGCCCCTGTACAACTCAAAAATAACTAGTCAGAGGATTGCAAATACACATCCAGATAGGTTTTGATTAAAGTTATAGCAGAACTTACACACATTTTTAGTTTTCCTACTGAAAAAAGTCTATCATATTCCTCTACTTAGGGTCCTTGTTGAAGTTTTACGGGCAGTTAAAATTATATTTCTATTATTATTTAACGTTTGCAGTGCACGAATATCCTTTCCTAATGCCGAGGCTCTTGTCGTGAGACATTCGCCTTTTGTTATTCATCCAGAAGTCTTGCTGGCTACGTAATTATGTGAGCACCAATTACGTGAGCCAGCAACGCCCCCTATGATGAGACAACACACTAACGACCAAGCCTTACTTGGGGTTTGAACCCAAGCCCAATGCGTGACAGCTCACTACGCTAACCACGATACCATGTTGTTGGCAAGCACGAATATCCTGAAAATGGGATAATACATCCGCAGATAAGTTAAGGCTGAAACTGTATGCATTAGACGTGAAAGCCTGAGCGCTTCTTTTCGGCTCTATATTACAAAATAGGCTGGTTCACATATCAGTTGAGTACAAGAAATGAAATCGGCTATAAAAATTCAAAATGTATAAACGTATGATTCTTGTTTATAAAAGAGTGTTTAAAACTTTCTAAGAATTTAAGTCACCTTGCCTTAAAAATACTTCTCTGCCTTTTAGATACGAAAATTACAATGCATGAAGTTTCAGGCTGGGTGAACTTGAGATGTCTCCAACTTTAAATACCGAGTCCTTTTCACCTAATTTTTTTCTTGTATGCATGCATGAATATATTTATGTGTACAAGTGACTGAGTATGTATTGATGCTTAATGCAAATCAAGTTGAGTTTCTTTTCTTTTTGTCTCATGCATTTTTGCCAAACATTTCCCGTTGAGAATATAATCGTCTTTCCATTGCAGAAAAAAATCTCGCACCTTTTGAATTCGCCAGGTTTCGTGTCAAAACAACACAAGCCAGTATTGGATCTTGGTAGTCAATTAGAATATAAGACAAATGATACTGAGTTGACAATGAGATACAGCAACAATATTTACCTCTTGACCCTTGAGTTATTATCTTCCACAGGTGTCATCGTTTGCGTGTAGAGATAACACTGTAATGGTTGAAATGTTTCGGATAAACCTATTTCATATTTAGTTAATGTTAAGGCATGAAAATTTAGGCTCTGTAGGAGTGTGCCATTCTTCTGCAAGACAGAAAACTGGGTAGAATTTTGCTTTCTTTAAAGCAGACACACATATTCCCAACAAAAACAGATCTCAAGTATAATTTTAAAGAACAATATTAATATATATATATATATATATATATACACACACACACACATATATATATATATATATATATATATATATATATATATATACACACACACATATATATATATATATATATATATATATATATATATATTTATATATATATACACACACACACACACACATATATATATATATATATATTCACCCAGAAATGGAATAAATGTGAAAAATAAGAGTATTAAATTATAAAGGCATGATTCGTAAGTCTTTAACAATGGTTTGCTCTTAGCGACGTCAAACCCTAATTTCAAAGCCGGTGTATGACAAACTGAACTCTACTCCACTAATTTTAAATGCCATTACCTACAAATGTCCATCAGTGCTACCTTTCCATATTTATTCATGTAATTATTTTCTAAAAAAGATAAACATATGCATTCTTTCACTACAGCATACAGTTATTTTCAGGGTGGAATGAAAGCAATTTTGTGGACAAATGCTTTTTAATCATTTATGATGTACACATACTTGCTTGCCATAACTATCAAAGGATGCATGGATCTTGGTGGAATAAAATCTATATTTTCAAGTTTGCTTACGATAGAGGCAGAGTTTTTTTGCCTACGTAAGTTATTTTTTTTCATGTATATACTAATATTCTTCAACGTCCATCATGATAATTATATTACTTATTGTAAAATTATAAAGATAGGCTCAAAAGTATTTGCTTCAGGTTTTTGTATTTGCTTCAGGTTAATCTCTCCCAGGATGCATTACATTAATTCGGTTACATTAAATAGTTAATGATCTTGAGTGTTCATTCAGGATTGTTGTTGATTGATTATATATTCTTTCAAGGGGATCCAGGATACAAAATTGTTCGAATTTTCGAAAAAAAATTTATTGCATTAAACATTTCTGTGTTCTTTTACGCTTAAAATGACGCTTAAATCATGTTTCTATCTTAATTAGAACAGGAGAATTTTTTTTTTTTGCTTTTTGCAACATTCTAATAGTAGCCAAGCGTTGTTTAAACCTGTAAGTGCGTTTTTCAGTATGATGGGTTTTGTCCCCATTTCTCGTCTTTAAATTGTTATAAGTCAAGAACCGTTAAAGATAAATGGTTGAAACTTGAAACATGTCTTTTTCAACTATTTTACTTTAATTTTACTTCAGCAAATTTGAAAAAATATTTACTTTTGAAACTATGATTTTTAAAAAATATGTTACACCTTTTTTTTTGTAATTTTTAATATAAATATTTTTAATTTTTTAAAAATTAATATTTAAAGAAATGCTGAATCAAAATTAAAACTTATATATTTCTGTTTAATTAAATGAAAAAGAATTGAAATTCGACAAATAATATTTTGAATTATAGTAATTTTAAATTACCCCACTTTTTTTTAATTTTTAAATTTTTAAAATTTAAAAAAAAACATTTTGAGAAGTTTTATGAAGTGATTTTGCTTACAAATTATATGGTTAACCATACAAAAAAATTCAAAATTTTAACTCAATAAATAAAAAACTTTTTTAAATGTGTCCTTGACTCCCTTAAATTGAATATATTTTAAATTAAATATACTTTAAAATTAAATTGATCAAACACAGCAAGTTTAAAGGAGGCTGTTGGGGAGGACAAAACATATACAATTTTCATCACAATTCTTTATTGACGGATCATGCATTGGCATCCTACTCCATCGATGTCTTTCAACTCCCATAAAGCAAAAATACAAAAAAAAAAAAACAAAAAAACAACCTTGCGGTAACAAGGACGTCATAGTATGGGGTATATAATCATACTCTCCACCTTGAAATACCAAAGTTTCAAGTAAGTTCTAAACAATAAAATAAACTCAATTTTAACACTAAAAGATACCTCAAATACATTAAGTTTAACGCAAAAGAATATAATCTCAAAACATAATGGAAATTTGAAAATCCCATATAAACACACTATTGCAAGAATTAGCACAAAGTTTACACCAGAAGTTTTATGCGGACCTCGTAATTCAATGTTTAAAAAATAAGCCGATTTTACACTTGGTGTATTTTAAGCATGATGAGTTTAATATCTAAGAGTTTTTAAGCTTATTTATTTTTAGTGTTGTCAATACAAAAATACACATTGAATTCTTATTTTAGATTGAAATTTATTTGTTGCGGTGAAAGAAATTTTGTTTTGCACTTATCCTCTAATAATTCTCCTGTAAGAATGTTTATCGCATGAATCTGTTAAGAGTATTACAAACGTTTTCATATATTTACAGACTGTAGGCTTTCTTAAGCCACAAATTCCAAAATCCTTCATATGAATGAGTGAAATTGAATGAAATAATAATAGTCATATCCCACTACCGCTGTTTTATTTATATCTCTTAACAATAAGTATTTATGACATGATTTTTTTATATTTATGAGATGTTAAGGAGGGTTTTACCACATTACATAATGTTGAGTCGCATGGTAAGTTCAACTGTATTTTTTTCTTTTGTCTTATGTTTATCTACGGGTTCAAAAAATGTATACATTTTTTTACAGATTTGCGCAATAGATTTGTTTAGAAGTTATCATGTCTGGGCCATATTTTTAATTTTCGTAGATGCTTGTCATTGAGAAGTAACGAAATACCTTAAATATCCCCAAACATTTTATTTCTGTTACTTCGTTGAATTCTAATTAAGAGGATTATTTCAAGAAAGCAATAATTTAAATCAAAATTACCACTCCAAAAACTGAGATTGTCGTTTTCCTCTAATATAGTAAATCAAACCTTAAATAATCACATAGGTCATTAATTCAAGCACATAGATTCTTTATCTAGTGGTTAAAAGCATCAAGCTGCCACCACACAAGTCCAGGGTTCGACACTGCGACTGGGCAAGGTCGACTCATGCCTTTCATCCCTTGAATGGGTCGATAAAATGGGGACCAATCATGCTTGGGAACTAACTCTGGGGGTCCCGCGTCAGGTTGACCACCTGACCGAAACATATGCTGTATGGTACCCCAAGCCCAATGTCATGAAAGCAGAGATGGACACCGCAGGCCTTGGTCAACAGTGCTGAAAAGCAATTCGAACTGTTGTACCATGAGTTAGTTAGTTTCTTTATCTGTAATTCTTTTTTCTTTATTTGGAAGTCCAATTTTTAAAAATTCTGTAAGCCTCTTTACTTGCGTTTCCATGCATCCATACAATCATTCTTAATTTTTAACCACCAGTAGAAAAATTCGTGTATTCCCTATTATCCAGAAACGTTCTTTTCATCGAAATTTCTTGTGGTTCCCAGTTACTGAAATTAATGAACAAGAAACTTTTTTAAATATAGGTCAACTATAAACAGTTAAACTAGCTGAATAACCGTAATTCGCTACGGAGTACAATCAAATTAAATACAACGGCCAATGTATGCAGTTAATGCCAAAAATAACAAAAAATATATTTATAATAAATATAACAGTCAATGTATGCAATGAATGAAAAAAAAGTAGGATAAGTATGCCGAATATGAGACCCCTTTTAATTTTAATATATAACTAGGAAAGTAAGTTAGGGATTATAGTACCAACTTGATATACTTGTAATACATATATTTTACTACATATAACAATGACAGAAAATTGACAATAACCTTACAATTTTCTTCTATGAATTTATAAACACAAGTGTTCCACTTTTGGGGTCTGAAAAAAGTAGACCTAATATGAGACCCTCATTCTACAACTCTAAATATGAATTAGAATTACTGAAAAGTTTGTAAAAGCAAAACTGTACACAATAATTAGATAACAGTTACCTATATACACTAATAGGTGAAAAAGAAAGGTGACATTTTAATCAAATTAGTTGGTTTTCACTATAGGTTTTGCTTACTTTTTTTTTAGATTCAAACTTTTCACATTGTTTACAAATAAAATGTTCGTCAGCTCCACAATCTTCACGGGCCCACCTGAAACACCTTCTACATTGACGCCATTGCTCTCCCCGTTTGTCTTCTGAAAATAAACAACCACCAAAGGCATTCAGCGTCGTTTTCATCAATGCTATCATCACTGCTGTCATGGAGAGAAAGTTTTTCATCATCTTCAAATGAGCTGAGATCATCATAGGTATAATAAGGCTTATTCGTTCTCTGTTTTTTAGCTAGTGTTGCATTTTTATCCATCCTTAATTTTCCCCTTCCTGTAGCGACCCCTTTTCCTTTTCATTTTCTCTTTATTGTTTCCTTATTCTTTTCTTTTTTATCTTAATCTCCCTTTCCTTGTTTATCCTTTGATTTCTTATCTTTTAGGTCTATTCCTTTTTTCTCTTGTTGGAAACAAAGCTTTTTTTCGAATATGCTACAGTTCTTTTATTAATGCTATCAATCAATTTATTTTTATAGGGCGATGATGTGATAATATCGGCTTTACTTGGTTTCGAAATATTTTTCTCAGGTAACGTAGATAAGGGATTTATTTCTTCAGGAGTCACTAAGAACTGGTTTGAAATTGTTGTTTGATCAATACCTTCCATATTGTCACTACTGCTACCTGGTTGTAGATTTCGCCTGGGCGTCATTGCATCTGCAGCTTTAGAGGAAACAAAGCTGTGAGAGTGAAAACTAAAATGCGTATTATGAGACCCTATCTCATATTGGGCATGATTTTGGGTCTCATTTTGGGCACGACCATGTTGTTGAACACTCCAACGAATTTTTTAGGTTAGGATTGACGTTAGCTTAAACAGGCGTGTTTACATTCCACATTTATAGCTACCTATCCAATACTAACAGTTTTAATAAGAGTCTTACCTTAAAGGTGAAAACAGCCAATTAAAATGGTGATGCATAAAAGTCGACGAACACACATTCAGGAAATAAATACTGCACCTTTTGGTGTCCGCTTGCAAACACTCGACTGACTCACCGATTACGAATGATGCAATAGACTACTGTTTTATGCTCCAGTCACTTTATACGTCCTATAAGCTGGGGTCTCACATTAGGCAAGGTCTCATATTAGGCATACTTACCCTATATATATTTATAAAAAATCGTAATGGATATTTTTACAGACAAAATAATGTAGAAGAAAATACTGAAATTTAATCTAATAGAATATACTAAAGAATATAGTACAGTTTGAGGAACATTTCTTTTACTGTATTTTAATATTTTTTTGATAATGTCCAATCGCCTGTCGCATTAGAAAGAGAAAAAAATTTGGCAATTTATTTCGTTGTTATGCACGTGACGCAAAATTAATTTAAAGTATCACAAAAAGAAAAGAAACCACGTGATCAGCATTTAATAAAGTCTAAAAATAAATCTTTAAAAATTCACCAAAAATCAGAAAATGGAGGTAAAGATTCTAAAAAGATTTCATTTTAAAGGAATTTTAATGATCTTTCTTGTGATATAAATTTTATAACCCTCAAATTATTATTTTAAATGCAAACTTTAAAGAATGTTACAAAAAACAGCTTAAAAATTTAATTTTAAAAACATCTAAGAAGAATTAATTCAAAAATCTTTCTTAGTCCACCCCTACACTATTAGAAGAATCGCCATGCAAAATTACAACCCTTTAAATCCAGCGGTTTGGTCTGTGCGTTATCTGTCATTCATTCAGTCAGTCAGTCAGTCACGGATCTGTTCTATATATATATAGATTACTACGGAGTTGAAAGTTTGCAAATGCAACCGATCCTGTTGTAGGCTATTCGACTTATAGCCTCGTGATCGCAAGTAGGATTTATGTAACGTTTACTTTTGAATTAGCATGTTAACGTCTTCTTTTTAACATTTTGTGTCTAAATTTTGATTCTGATAGATAAGTCTATTTATTAATTACGCCAATGGCAAATGTTATGAGAAACATAAAACCCTAACGTTAAAGATCCTTCAGATAGAATGGATGACATAAATACTCCAAAATAAGTCAAATTCAGCATAGTAAGCTGATTTTGTTATTTCACGTCTACTATTTTCCGAAAGGGATAATACATGTTCATATTTTTCTTTCCTTAAATTCTCTACAATTGCAAATTTATTATGACAAAGCTAAATAAAAGTAATAGATAAAAAAAATTCCTTTTATATTATAGAATGCACCGATTAAAAAAAAAGAGTTGTTTTTACTTTCAACTATTGTGGATTATGATAGATCCCAAAACAAGGCATACTTTAATTGAAAAAAATATAGTGTTCATATACGGTGTCTTTTAAAAACTTTTACTGCTGTTTGAATCTAAAATGAGAAATATGTATCATAAAACTAAAACTTTAAGCGTTTAATGCTCACAAATTATGATTTTTTGGGGGTATTTTAAGTAGAAATAGATCATTTTCCTCTTTTGCGTCACAACAGAATATGTTTTCAGAAAACTCTTAGAAATTAATGATTGGAAATAAGTTATTAGGAACATACGTCACTTATATATACCTTAATTTTATACTTTACATGAAATTCTGTAATGTTTGAGATTGTTTAAATTATTTTGAAACGACACTCACACACACAGCTCTATGGAGAATTGAATTATCGTATAGGTAATATCATTTAGGAAATGAAAAATCACCAACTTAACTTACCAATCCCAAATGAGTAACTGGTGACCATTTACGCACAAAATTAACAAAACTTAGAAAAGTAAAAATATCAAAGGTTGCAGAAAATATGTACGATGTTAGCCAATAACATTACACTGATGGGAAATGTGTCAGAATAGAAGTGATTGATGACTCTAGCGGTTTTATTGATTAAAAGGATTATTTCTTGATACTGGAGGAGCTGAATGAATGCTCTTCCAGTTGAAATATTTTCCCTTTAAGGCAGGGGAGGGCAATTGTTCTGGCCCGGGGGCCACTTTGTGTAAGAGGACATCAGCGGAGGACCGCACCTTTTAAAATTATTTGCATTTATTAGTTAACTTTGCATTTCAGAAAAGGTATAAATCTATATATATAAAACAGTTCCGTAACTGACTGACTGACTGACTGATTGACTGACAGGCATACAACGCATAGACCAAACCGCTGGACCTAAAGGACTGAAATTTTGCATGGCGATTCTTCTTATAGTATAGCGGTGCACTAAGAGAGATTTTTGAAAAATTCTTAGATTTTTTTAAATTAAATTTTTAAGTTGTTTTTGTAACATTCATTTCAGTTTGCATTTAAAATAATAATCTAAGGGTTTTAAAATTCATATCACGAGAAAGATCCTAAAAATTCCTTTAAAATGAAATCTCTTTCGAATCTTTACCTTCATTTTCTGAATTTTGGTGAATTTTTAAAGATTAATTTTTAGAATTTAATCTATTAAATGCTGATCACGTTTTTTCTTTTCTTTTTGGGATGCTTCAAATTAATTTTGCGTCACGTGCATAACAACGAAATAAATTGACAAAAAACAACAACATTTAAATACGGTAAAAGATAAAATTTAACAACTAGACTAATTAAGATGGAAGTATTTTAAGAATTTCATTCAAATTAGTATGTTTTATGGATATTAAACATACAAATTAATTGCATACATTGACCGTTGTAATTCATTTGAATATTTTATTCTACATTATTTTGTCTATAAAAATATCCGTTACGATTTTATATATATATATATATATGTATATATACCGGGTGGCCATAATTAAACTGACAGTGATAACAGTGTTCTGTAGCGCGATCTATTTGCGAGAATGACGCCACATTTTGTAGGAAGATTAAACAAGACGGGGGACGAAGGATTCCGCGAAAAAATAAATTAGTTCCAAAAGTCGGTAGGGGAATATTTGGCGCTGTGTAATAGAAAATAGAGTGTTAACAAATGCAAATTAATACGTAATAAAATTACCTTTTATTATGCACATTTTCTTCATTTAGTTCAAGTGCAATATGGCAACACTTTTTAAAAAGCGTAAAATCTACATAAACACCGATAAAGTCTCGTGATCACCGATAAAGTCTCGTATCACGTACTCTGAGAAGAAGAAGAAGTTCTTTATTCAAATTTCACGTTACATCCATTGGCACAGTGCTAGCTGCTTGGGTTTTAAAAGGCAATGTGTTATGTTTCGAATCAATCGGATTGAAAGTTTATGTGCAATGTCTCCTTCTTTAGTCGAGCATGCGTTACTGGTCAAATTCTTTTACCTCAACCAGTGCAACGCGTCAGCCGCTCTTCGTGCTTTTAGAACGCACAAAAAATGCGTAAAGGTAACGGTCCTGTGTCAGTTAATGGGCTAAAAGCAATGGTTGCGACATTTGAGAAAACAGGTTCTCTGAAGGTTCAGTCAGGCAGAGGACGAAAACCTGTACCACAGGATACAATCGAAGCAGTTGCCACGGCGATTGTCGACAGAGGATCAGACAATATTGCTGCCACCTCTAGCGCTCGTAGATTAGCTCGGAATAGGGATATGCCTTACAGTACGGTATGGAAAATCTTACGAAAGATTATCAACTTCCATCCGTACAAGATCAGCCGTGTACAGGAGTTACTGTACCCCGACCATGATAAGCAATTGACTTTTGCTCTCACCTTTCTTGCCAGAATGGAGGTGGATGATGTTTGGCCGTGGAAAATCTTATGGGGAGACGAGGCCCACTTTTACCTGCATGGAACTGTGAATACCCAGAACTGCCGAATTTGGGATGACAAACCACCACATGTAGTCACAGAAATTCCCTTACATTCACCAAAGGTAACTGTTTGGTGTGGGTTCACAGCGGAATTTATCGTAGGTCCATTCTTCTATGAGAACATTACCCCGACAGGACCGGAAACCTGTTCTGTTACCGGAGAGAAATATCGCCACATGTTGAACAGCTTTGTCATTCCGGCTCTTCAGCAAAGACAATCCCCGGGGGAAATCATTTTCATGCAAGATGGAGCCCCTCCACACGTTGCTGTACGGGTGCAACAGCTGCTACGACAGAAATTCACAACAGAAAGAGTCATTAGCTGCTACTTTCCAACTGCATGGCCACCTCGGTCGCCTGATCTTACCCCATGCGACTTCTGGCTATGGGGTTACCTTAAGTAAAAGGTCTATCAAGGAGTGGTCCAGGACCTGGCTACGTTGAAGGATAACATATCACGGACTGTACGGGAGATTCCTGCAGACATGTTACTTTCTGCTGTTGTGCATACTGTGCACAGAATGCAATATGTGGTCCACAACAACGGCAGCCGCATTGAACCTCATTTGAATGCAAAATAAAAGGTAATTTCCGTATTGATTTGCATTTGTTAACACTTTATTTTCTATTACACAGCGCCAAATATTCCCCTAGCGGTGACTTTTGGAACTAATTTATTTTTTCGCGGAATCCTTCGTCCCCCGTCTTGTTTAATCTTCCTACAAAATGTGGCGTCATTCTCGCAAATAGATCGCGCTACAGAATACTGTGAGCACTGTCAGTTTAATTATGGCCACCCGGTATATTTATTTATTTATTTATTTATTTATTTATTAATATGTGGGTATTTCAACTGAAATCGCTTGTTTGATCAAATTAACAGTGAAGATGAAATATTTTAATTCGATAGTTAATTAACGACCATTCGATATTTCTTTCAAAACTACTTATAGATTTGAGAGGAATTTTTTGACAAGATATACGATGTGGAGTGTAGTAATTCAAGGTCTAGTGAACACAGTTCAAAGTTTTGGAGGAAATCAAATACAAGTGCAGCGGCGATTGCCTTTTCTGCAGGCCGTGCTAAGCACCAGTTTATCTCGCTGCAGTTCTGGAATGCTTCGCCGCCGTAGACACTGGATCGACACTCAGTGCCACCAGACACTATAAGGAAACTAGGATCAGTCCTACATATCTCCATCACGACATCAAAAAGGAAGAGGAGTTGAAGAAACTTCTCTCCGGAGTGATCATCGTGTAAGGTGGCGTGTTGCCAAATATTCAGGCTGTCTCGCTCCTCGGAAAAACCTAGAAGAGGGCAAAGTCCTTCTTTCTTTAACTGTAGAAAAAGGTCGTTGTCAATACCATACAAACGTGATTAAAAGCAAAGCATTTGAAAAATCTCTAGTTCCATCGCTTAACGAAGAGTATTTTAAAACTATAAAACAGAAAACTGTCGAAAACAGTAATTAGAATTTATTTAATTTTTGCGGGACATGTCACGATAGATTTCGTGTGTGGTTTATACAATGTTAAAATGTGCTCAGAAATGTTAAGTTACCCCAAATTTATATGATTTATTAGGCTAAAAAAAATATTAAATGGACATAGACTGAATTCCACTGTTGCCATCTATCGACAGATGGCAGACGCATAAGCGACGTTAGCTGAAATACGGTAGGTGTCCCAAATACCGCCTACTCTAACTTTTTTTCGACATTTCCTCCACTTTGTAGTTTCTGATTAGGCTGAAAACTCAACATTCCTAAGAACTATTTCCTTTGGTATCCTGAGATCAACCTCCTGAGCTCCAAAACCAGTGCCAGTTTAAGTTATGTTGCTAAATTGGAAAAACTGAAATTTCCAGTGAACTCCAGAGCGGTTCCTAATATCGCCTATCTCTGTTCCTCTTACCGCCTATGAGGAGAAATTAGGAGCACCAGTTAAAAGGCGTTGCTAGCAAAGTCTCTGTTTACTGCACTTTCAAATGGTATAAGCAAAATTAGAATTTGGATGCACCTACTGGATTCATTCACTGGATTCTGATTCTTTGGAGCCAAAGTTTACGAAGACAACAGCCAAAACAACTTCGGACGCTATATAGGTTCTGTTGTCAGTGATAAGAGCGTCGTCGCTATCTCCGCTGTAGTACAAACTAAGAATTCAGAAGTTACTGCATTTTCTCATACATAACGCGAATCATACTTTAGAAACACGAGTAAGCCATATTAGGCACAAGGACGACATTTGGGACACCCACCCTATCTAAGTCTTTGAATACATACCTGAAAGAAAAAAAATATTAAATAACAACAGATATTAAGAGAAGGATACTTAAAAAGAAAGTAAATATAAAAACCATTTGTAACTGTATGAGTATAAAACAGAAATTATATTAAACGCTGAAAATAACATTCCTTCTTATTGATATTGTATAAACCTGAAAAGTTTAATTTTTTCTTTAAAAAAATTCTTTGAAATTCCCCTAGTTTAGTCTCATATTTTCAGTGAAACTTGCTTTCAGTTGAGAGCACATGGAAACTATAATTCATTGCTTGGTAATACCAGAGAGCCAAACTTTTCTAACGGAAAGGCCTAAGGATCCCTGGAATTATGGCTTTGGGACTGACGCCATAAATGACATGACTGGACAGACAGATGTTTGAAAGTTGCGAGGATTAAGGGTTTTAAACTGGCTCTCATGTAATTTATATTGTCTGTCATCACCATGGAGGTTCCTTCTTCGGTATTCTTTAGTATCTCTGACCGATCAGCCGTACGTTGAGGAAACGTCTTGATATATTCCTCTGCCGCTGCTGTCGCTACTAGTTGGTGCCAGTTTTGTCAGAATTGTGCAACTTTTTCATAGATAACAAAGATCGCTTAAAATGACAAGTATTGTATGTATATCTGTGGAGCTGAGACGTGAACAACGATCATAATCTTAAGGTTATTAAATATCTCAATTTTAAGGGGATCAGCTGGATATTTGAATACTTACATACATATTCCTCAGTTTAGCATATAAATAAATAAACCCTAATATAAATATTTTCTATAATATTACAGCCCAATTATTTCCGTATACAAATATTTTCTATAATATTACAGCCTAATATTTCTGTATACTTAGGTACTTTTGAAACAGTTCCAACTGAAATTTTGAGCCCTGTACGTTAATGGTTTTCAAAGGATAAACAGGGAAAGGATATGAAAAATTTGATACGTTTGACATAAGTTCAGTTCTTCGAAATAAAACAATATACACATTTGTTAGGATTTATCTGTAGTATATACATCTTTAACGTGTATCTGAAAAGACGTGATAAACATAATCATCTAATGATATTTTATTGATTAAGTTTGTGGATATAGAGTTTTTTCTGTAGAGTTTCTTCAGTTTAGACGGATAATTTTACGTTCTCTTTCTCACTGAAAACACAAAACTTGTAATAAAGAAATGATTCCTGTAATCAACATGTAATAGAAAAACTCCTGTAAAAGAAACTTTTGTCTTTTTAGAGAAGAGGAACTCGAGGGGTCAAATTGAACATTTGTTAGATGTTTAATTATTTTCAAGCTCAAGTATCAGTTTAACAAAATTGTAGTTCGGGTCATTTGATAAAAACGAGTGCTACTAATAAAGTAGAGTGGTGTGTATTACGGCATGTAAATTATGTAAAATATTTTTTGCAATGTGAGGACTAAAAGCTGATGTTGAAAAAAATGGAGGAAAAGTATGTCCCAGTAGTAAAACATTTAACTGCAATATTCCGCTCGTGAGAGACACTTAATGCCGTGGTAGCTATGTTTTGTTACTGACCTAGCATTAGCTTTTACAAAATTTTGGAAACAACATTTCTAACATAACAAATTTTAAAAAATATGTCCTATAACTGGTGGCCCATCCGTGGAGAGATTTGTATCGTGAAGAAATCCGTTAATACTTCGTATGCTAGAAAACATAAAGACGCATTTGACAAAACTACTCTCAATATTCCAATGCAATTCAGGACATTGGTGGTCACGCCTTTTAGGGTTCGGAAACGATTTCTGCTGAGTCAGTTGTATTTTCTAGCACAGGTTTCATATAACCGCTTTGTTGCTGAGAACAAGGCTGATATATTAAGGTATCCATACACGTAGAAGAAATCCTTGAGACTTTGACTGCGCAGTCCAAAACTTGAGGATTTTCCGGTCGTGTGTGTGGGGCAGCCTTGAGACAGATGGCGGACTGTACAGTCCGCGAAATCCCGATTGGAAAGAACTTTACACGCGTGCGCCTGTGTTGCACGTGTGTTTGCGAGGGTTCAGTTGAGGAAATCCTGCAGAATTTTTGATTTCCTGCACGTGTATGGCCACCTTTACATACTACTTTTGAGAGAAATTTTATTAAATAGTATACCATCTAGATTATATGTCCAAAAATGTGACTGCGTCATTTTTCGCATCTTACTATATACCCAAATTAAGGAATTCATGAATTCTGATTTCAAAATTTTAACTCCTTCCAGAATTGTTGTAGGTTTACATCACATAGCAACCACCATCAAACCGCTTGTTTTATAGGCGGGGCATTTTCACTAGTCATCGTATTTAGAAAAGAGTATTTCTGTATATTATTAACTTGTAGTCTTTTTATGTAAGTCATTCTGGGTCATTTTATCTTTTTATATTAATATGAACAAAAGAATATAATACAGTTTTACATTTGAAAATGCTTTGATTCGAATGTTAATCGAAGTTTTGGAGGATTTCGCAGTTAAAGAAAAAAAATTAACTACATATTTAGAAATATGATATTGGATATTTGTTTTGTAAAATATATTATTTCAAACAAATCATTTCATTTTACAGGATTCAAAGAATGTTACCATGAGCAGATTTTGATGGTTGACGCATTGCTGGATATCATTTTAGCTAGAAATGTAGAAAATACTTATCAGAAGCACAAAGCTTTTCACTCTTTCTAAAGTATGTACGAAAACTACACATAGTAATACATTTTTGCACGTGTAGAGACAACAAAGTTCATTAAATTTTTCTATTATATTTGCTGGGAATTTCCAGTGGTGATTTCTGAGTGTAACGTTACAATCATTCAAGTGGTTGAAAACTGTCTTATAGCATTATAAGGGATATCGAAACACTTCAGTTAAAGGAATATAATTTTTGGAAAAAAATGTGCTGGGTAATTTTAGAATAATACCTTATGAGTTATGTCAAAGTGATTCTCTTGAGAAAACAAAAGCCTTAATAAACTTTATTTTTCATTACAAATAATGTGATTATAATCAAAGAAATAAACCTCAAGAATAAAATCAAAGTTATCCATATGCACAGAAGTGTAACTGTTACGGCCAAAGTCCGAATTCGGCCACTTCGCGAATTGGCCGGCCAATTCGCGAAATGGCTAAGAACGCTGTAAATTGGCTGGCCAATGTCCGATCTTATCTTGATTTCGGGAATTGGCCGGCCAGATCGCGAAGTGGCATGGCAGGATCAGCCAAAGTTGGAAGAAAAAATCATTGGCACGTATTATTGGCTCTGTATAACCATAACTTCATTCTTTAAAAATTACTAGCTGCGGTACCCGCAGCTAACTGCGGTGGGATGTGGCCATTTGAGACAAAGTAAAAAATTCAATTTTTTAAATTTGAATTTAAAAACTTGTCTATTTTTTTATATTTTTAAATTAGAAGATTTATATTTTTAAATTAAAAAAGAAAACAAAAGGGTCAGTATTAGCAAATTAACTTTTAATAAAACAAATATTAAAAAATTGTGGTCCCACCGTACCACCCGGTATGTGAAAAAACATACCACTACAATTTTTTTTCTGTAAAGTAAAAGTTATTAGAAATACAAAAGATATTAAAAAAGTAGTAAAATGGTCAACATAAAAAATTTACCTCTTTTCCTTTAATTAAAAAATGAATTATAAATCACCGTAATCACTTATTACAACAAGCTGAACTTTTGGGACATTTCGAATTACATAAAAGTTTGTTGCTTCTACATTTACAGCGGTTTGTTGCACACTTAGTCGAACAATTGCATCTCGTGTAGCCTTGGCCACCTGTCAGTGATTGGGAAGACGCTATGGTTCATAGCGATTTTTCTTCTGTGTCTATGGAATCAAGTGTTAGTAGTTTCTCGTGCAGAATGGAAAACTAACTTCTGGAATACAGGTGTTTGAGAACGCCATATTCTGTTCCTAACTTGTAGAAACCGTCCTCAACGTTCATGACAACAGCAAGAACGCTTCTTGGGTCACCGCGACCCCTGTCAACATCTGGTATGCGGATACGCACATTATCTCCAACTTTAGCTGGTGGAAATTTTGCATCTGAACTTCTCAGCATCTTTGCACCTTGAGCTTGCAAACTAGCATGAGCTCCTGACCTCTTCTTCCTGATTACTTGTTTATTGTGGCATAGCAGGATCCGCAAGAATGGGCTGCACTACACTCTTTTCCGCACACCACACAGAATATTATCGCATAGTTATTGCCGGCCAACCCTTCAGGATTTTCGGATGGTTCCACTGCCATGACAGGAGCTTCATTTCCGGATGCATTTCTTGAATTTATATCACCCTCCATTTTTTGTTCGACGTTCTCAAGGTCTTCTTCTGTAACTAGATTATTGACAACCTCTTTGGGCAGATTTGAAATACTCAGCCCCACTTTCGCTTTCCAGCCAAACATGGCCTCATATGGCGACTGCTGATTGCCTTGGTGGAAAGAACGGTTTTTCATGAATTGAATAAATCGGAGACTCTCAGTCCAATGTCTTGATTTATTTGTCTGCATCCATGTCATCATCATATTCTGAACATACCGGGCATTCTTGAATGAGCACATCGCGTTTTGGCAGGAACATCGTGCCCACTTCGCGAAATGGCCGGCCAAAGTAGAATATTCACTGCTCGTTTCAATTACATCGCACTTTGGCTATACCTCTCGGCCACTTCGCGAAGTGGCCGGACTTCGGGCTTTGGCCGTAACATAACCATATTTTCATTTGACCTCAAGAAACAATTGTAATCTCATATGTTACGGTTTATTCGTTTTTCAACCCTTTCTGTGTCAAGGCTTCATCTGTTAAACTGAATGATTAGTTTGGAATTTAGTACAGGATATATTAAATTTTAAAATGGAAATAGCTTGTTGATTTGGCCATTAATGTATATATTAATGATATGATTATTATTGTACATATTTAAAATTAACACCTGAATTGCAGTTTGGGCCATTCTTAGAGTTGAAATGTCCTTATTGTTAAGGATTTTCACTTAAACGCAGGTAATAATGAATTGGAAATACTTGAACCTAATAATTTGGCATTGCACCTGCACACGCACACAGTGTTGTTCGGCGAGAATCTACTTCTAGACCTTTACTCGTAGTTTTCAATGCTTTGCCATTAACATCGAAAGGTATTCCTTAAACTCCCTGCAGTTTGATGGAGGTGTGAGATGACTTACTTACAATAATGCTACGCTTCCGACAGCATTTATTTGCTTTTGTTTCTGATATCAAGAAAATGTATCTAATGATTTGGATTCATCCCGAACACAGATTTATTGGGAATTGTCTGGAATTCTTCTGACAGCGATCCTATCAGGACTTACAGACTATGTACCATAACTTACGGCAAAACTAGTGCACCGTATCTGGCATTGAGAACGCTGCAGCAGATGGCATACGCTGAAGGAGCACAATTCTCGATAGCTGCGTCTATACTCTTATCAGACACATATATGGATGACTTGCTCACTGGAGCTGATCAGTTAGTCCATGAACAAGAACTTCAACAGAAACTAATTTCGCTATTGGATCGAGGTGGCATGGCCTTACATAAATGGTCTGCTAATCGTATTTGGCTGGCGATGCCGGCATCTTGCAGCGTTGACTCCATATAAAATAAAGATGCAAACTTATAAAACTAACAATTTATTAAAGCTCAAAAATCAACATATTAGACAGAAACAATAAACCTCCTGGATTTAAATTTAGCACATCAACACCACACAGCGATCAGAATTGCATACCGGGATAACACACCACGGTGGACAGTGCGGTTGCAGTCAGGCATAATCCTCCCACCTGACCATAGGACCATAGGAACATGTGATTAACTGTGTTACCTAGGCCATCGCCTTCTAACACAGATATTTCATGAGATTGACAACGGAGAGCGGAAGTTCTCCCAAAATGAGAAAAGGAATGTTCGTTTTTCAATGTCATCGGAAGCGTAAATTGCAACACAAAAGTGAAGCAGAGAGTTTTTTGGTCAGAGCTTTGGAGGGTGAAATGAAGAGTTCTCATTGGACGTCTCCAGGATCTTGGTGATGCTTCTCTGGGGGAGGCGGAGTCAATAGCTGTCTGAAATCTGGTTTTCACTTGGCAGGTAGAGAGAGGAGGAAGAAAAGTGATTGGATAGAGAGATAAGGTTCAGAATCCGTGAGTTCTAAAACTAGGAAATCGAGCAAATCCAAAAGGATTTACTCAGAGACTGCCATTGCAATTTTATTCATGCCATTCTCGATCGAGAATGGCATTAATAAGTGCTAAGGAAGTTTAAGGATAGTAAAATAGATTTTTATTTTATTTTATAAAATTTTTAATTGTTTTTTGCCTTGGCAAAGCCAAATATTGTTTTTTATATTTTTTATATTTTATTTAAATGACGAGGACAAACAAAGAATTTTATGACGAAAGACTCAATTCACAGATTTTAGCATTGATACCGTTTGTGTTCCATGCGAAAACAAACAGCGAAAGGGGGGCCATCATCTAGCAGTTTGAACACATTTAAAGAGCGCGTGGAAGAAGCTAAATAGCTTTTCCTCCGCGGTCTCGTTTATGTTAATTTTTGCTCTTGCGATTTTTAAGTTATTGAGAATGAGTGAGAAATCTGTAATATTTAGTTTGGTGGTTATTTCATTAATAATGGAATTTATCTCTTGGAATTGTTTAAGGAGAGTGAAGCCGTTGAATGAGGGAATGTTAGCATTAGAGGTTGATGGTTGATTGTTGAATTGAGCTGGGTTCATAGTTTCCGTTGAGGAGGTACTGGCTTTGGTCATTTGGGAAAAGGTGATATTGGGAGTAACTTGTTTAGCGGTTTTCAAGGCTTCTTTGGCTTCCCTCCCACCTGCACACTCTCTCTCTGCTTTATAGGTGAAGGTCGGTAAAAGGTGAATAGGAAAGTCGCGAATTTGCATATTCTCTCCAGGTTCCTTCACGGCAAAGTGTTATTCTTCGGCAGAGTTCATTCTGGTACAGTTTCTCTCCCGTTAGCGCTGCTTGCGAGGCAGAGGTCTGTGCGTGGTAGCGTTTTCTACGCCACACATACATCCTTTTGAAAAATGGAGTGGGTGCATCTGGAGACTATTCCTTTACTCTTGATACTAAAACGCTAGGTATTGTGAGGAAGCCCCAAACGGATTGTTTTTGTTTCAGTTTTAAACCAGATCTAATGGACGTGTATACTAAAAGAGAAGTTTTGTCACAAATCGCAAAAATATACTATCAGCTTGGATTTTTCAGTCCTCTTGTAACAAGGGCAAAAATTTTTATGCAAAAGTTATGGCTGCTAAAAATAGACGGGAATGAAACACTACCGGACAAAGAAATTGGAGAATGGCATGAATTTATCGAGTGCCTGCAAACAGTGTTTATCATAGGCATTCCACGATTCATCTTAGTTCAAAATACTGTTGATAGAGTTACATCGCTTCTCTGATGTCTCAGAAGCAGCTTATGGGGCAATAATTTACTGTAAAGCCACATCCGCATTAAGTAATTCATCAGTGAGTTTGTTGTGCAATAAATTCCGTGTTTTACGCTTTGAAGAAGACTACAATACCTAGACTTGAGCTCTGCGTGGCAGTTCTCTCAGCTAAATTAATGCATCGACTGAAATCATCGTTGAAAATGGAACTTATCGCTATTCATCTTTGGAGCGATTTTATGATTGTGCTGTCATGGATTAAGAAAGAGCCTCATCTACTAAAGACATTTATTGCTAAGCTAATTGCTAAAATACAGGATCTTATTAAAATTAAACAATGGCATTACATTGCATGTGAAGAAAATCCCTCTGATGTAATATCCAGAGGAATGGATGCCAAAAACCTGCAACTAAGTGAGCTGTGGTGGAATGGACCTGACTTCCTAAAGAAAGACGAGTATTCTTATAGAGTTATACCTGAAACTCTAATTGAGAAAGACACTAATGAACTTAAAAACTGAATTGCTATTAAATTTGTACCATGTTTGACTCTAAATGGGAATGGCTTTGTTAATGATTTATTAAACTGCAGTAGTAAATATTTTAAATTAAGGGGACAGTGGACCTTCAAACCTAACTTTTTTTTGTTTTGAATGGATTTGCCTGAAATTTGAATATGTGATTAGTACCATAGATATGTAAAAGTGGTTAAAATTTAATGATGAAATATTATTAATTTATGAATTATGAATTATTAATTGTATCAAAAATTGGCCTCATTAAAAATGTTCCAGGCGCATTTCATTTGCATATAATATGGTAATTTTTATTTACAGGATACCTTATAAAACTAACAATGAAACTTATTGCTTATTTTAAGCATTCATTAAAAATATAGAGAGAAAAAAATAATAATAGGGAAAACTCCCTTTTTATGACGCAAAATACCTCTAAATCGCCTTTTCGAGTACAAAACTTAGAAATTCCGAGCTACGAAGCATAATTTATTTCAATAAGATTTATTTGATATACAGTTAAGTATATAAAACTTAAATTTCAAAGCAATACGATCATAAGAAATGCTCCCGGAGCAGTTTGAATATTCGTATGACACGAAAATTTTTATTTTGAGAAAAACGCATTTAAAGTTATTGCTATTAGTAACCACATAATATCTAAATTAAATACAAATGCCTATAACTAGGAAAGTAATCGCAGAAATTAAAAATTCTTTTTGCAACACATTCCTACTCGTCCGTAGTTTCACAATTCAATAAAATAAAATAAATCGAATTTTTGGACAAATTTCAGAATTTTGAAAGTCCACTGTCCCCTTAATCTGCATTATAAGTCTTAGATTATTCTATTAAGAATCTCAATCCCTTTATCGATGAAGGCGATTACTTAGAGTAGGAGGCAGATTAAAAAATAGTTATTTAACTGATGAAAAAGTTTCCTATTACTCTGTCTTCTAAACATAAATTTACAGAGTTAATAGTTAATTATTATCTTCTTAAATACCTACATTCAGGTCCTCAATCCTTATTATATCATGTCAGACAGAAATTTTAGATTATAAATGGTAGAAGATTTTGTAGAAAATAGTATCTACATGATTGTTTAGTATGTTTCAAGGTGGAAACAGCCACGTTAAATCAATTTATGGGGGACTTACCCAAGGAACGAGTTACCAAAAACTTCCCATTCAATGTAACTGGAATTTTCTGGTTCTTTCTCCATCAAATATAAAAACTAACGCAAAGGTGGTTTTCATAAAATTTATATTTCTATATTAATTTGTTTCGCAACTAAAGCAATTCATCTAGAGTGCGTTACAGATTTATCTATTGCTTCCTTTACTGAAACGTTAAAAGGATTCACCTTCAGACGAGGTAAAGTTGCTAAGTTATTCACGGATAGCGCAAAAAAGTTTGTAGGTGCTAGGATGGAAATTAACAAATTGCACAATTTAGTACGTAAACCAGTTGATGTTCATGCAGGTTATTTAGCGTCTGAAGACAAAGAATGGAGTTTACTGCCTCCAAGGGCTCCTAATTTCAGGGGTCTTTGGGAAGCAGATGTCAAGTCGTTCAAATATTATCTGAAAAAGTTGTTGGTAATTTGAAATTAGCGTACGAGGAATTTAACTGCATAATTATTAAAATTGGAGGAATGTTAAACTCCCGTCCTCTTCTTACAATAATTTCTGATTTTGATGAGATAGATGTTTTGACACCTGCCTATTTTTTAATTGGCAGACCTCTTTATGCATTAATTGAGCCGGATCTTACTAATATAAAAGAAAGTCGATTAAAAAGTAGGCAAAAAATGATGCGAACTTTTAAGTCTGTATGGAAAAAAATGGGAGTAGTAGTTATTATTTAAATAACCCGCAAGAAAGATATAAAAGGATGTTTTATAAAGTCAATGTGAAAATAATTGATGCTGTTTTATATGGAGGACAATTTACCACCGCTCAAATAGTCACTAGGTAAAATTGAAGATATGTATCCAGGTAAGGAAAATGAAATTTGAGTAAAAGAAATCAAAACAGTTTCCAGTCATGATAAAAAGACAAATTTCGTAACTCTGTATATCACTTGTAGATGAATAACCCTTTTTTATATATACTTTTATAAATTTTAATGTTGTAATGTATCTTTCAGCGACTTACTTATTGTAATCAAGAGTGTTTGTTGTTGTTTAATTAATTCATTGCAATTACTTTAATGTATTGCATACACTGCAAGGCCCGGCGTTTCTAAAGACCTAATAGCACCCTTTACACGTACGCTCTTTCCCGCGTGAAACCACAATCCCGCGTGATTGAGTGTACGTGTGAAGGTGTCGGAGAGGAAGGGAAAGCTGCTTTGGTGCGTATTGAACGATTTACCTCGCGCAAGAGATAGTATTTTTATTAACAGATTTTGGATATTAAAGTGTAGCTATTCCTATAAAATATTTGAAACAATGACTCTATAAAATCCATTTTATCATTATAATTTTTAAAATGTTTAGTTAGTTAATTCATTTAGCTTTATAAAAAATGCGAAAACTAAACCATATTAATGTAGTATACAGTTAGATATACCTTAACACCACCTCAGAATAAAGAATGCAAATATTTTTAATAGAGCAGACAATAAAAGAAGTTACATGTTTATTAAAAATAATGCCCAAAGATAAAAGCAAAATGACAAACAAAATATATTGAATCAACATAAATTTTTCAAAATTCTAATGTTTTACAAAACAAACTTTCCTTAAAATTTTTACCCCTTTTAAACCTTAACAATTTTAGTTATCATCCCTTATTTTAGCGTCAGACGTTTCCGATCCGTATGCAATAAGATCACTCGAATCGAATTTATTATATGAAGGGTCTGTATCAATGTTTAATGAGTGAATATCATTCTGAGAATCAATATCACTGAGAATCAATATGTCCAGCATCAGATAATTCCACCTCGCTGAATGGAATCATATCATGGTAACTTGATTTTGTAGGTTCGAAGTGGTGCAAACCCATATCGAACACAGGGTATTTATTCACGAATGGCAGCAAAGGGAAAGGCTTCGAGAAATGACCAGGGAAATGAGAACCATACCGGAAACCGTATAAACCCTGACCTACGCCATATATGCTGCTTCGTAGTTTTGCCAGGTCATGGGCCTTTCGCGCGTAGTATTTCGCTTTGATGTGGTTTTTGTGAGCTTCGTAGGACGGGAAGGACAGTTTCGGTGATCCGTAGTGGACAGAAGATGGACCATGTTGCCACGATATGTCAGCATCTACCACCACATTCAAGGAAACATTTAGGGCAAGAAACACCTGAAATAAAAAACGAAGGTTAATAAACGGCATTTAATAACTTCACTTTGTGCTTAGAAATGAGCTTAGATCATAAAGAATGTATGTCCATTATTCAGGATTTTCAGGAAACTCAGTTCCTTCGAGAGTTTTTTCGACCGTTTCCTTCGGCGTATCCATAAATAATCAAAACGCCCAGAACTTCTAAACCAACCAATCTTGAACCGTATATGCAGAACGTATCCCAAGTATCCGCAAGCCAATATACACATAGCCAATATACAATAGCACACATAGCTCAAGATGTTTATGAGACATGTAAGAATAGAATAAACTCAAATTGGGACATTCGGATGTTTGAGCACTAAGACATGGATTAGAGAGCAAAGTGTAAATCTTTGTCAGACTTCCAACTGAGTTAGATTAATTAAAATGTAACATTTTATTGAATGAAATTGTTAGGACGTAGAATTGGATTTGACCTTAGTAGACACTGACTTTTACAGGTTATATCAAGTGGTTATTACGATTTTTTTCACCATTCACGTGCACACACACGAACACATACACACAATATAAATGTATGAAAAACGCTTAAACTGTATACAACTGAACTCCAACAGTTTATTCAGTAATAAAAATAATGAAATATATATCTTTCCCAATGCCATTTTTTTCCCGCATTTGCACTTACCAGTCAACCAGATTATTAAATTACTATACCTAAACCTGGAAACAATCTCTAAAAATGTGGATGCCACGAAAAAAGAAATTACTCTCAGGCATGTAAGTTTTGACATATCTTACCAAAAAAAATCCCAGAAAACGTTTATTTAGAGGCTATTCTTTCTTGTGTTAATGATTTATCACGCGTACCCATAAAACACGATTCGCCCATTGTTTCGCTCATCTTATGCTAACGAAATCTGCGGACATGCGCATATCATCTCTCCCACGAACCTTCTGACTCACTTACGGGAGGCATTTGTGAACGCCTAGTAATACGCGCTAAATTTGTGTTTAGGAAGAGTGACATCAAATGAAATATTGGTGACACTAATAGCTGAGTGGGAAGAATGTCAGCGTTCTTTGGTGAAAGTAAAAATGCTTTTAAGGGGCAGAGTTCACACCTTTACTGCTTCGTGTATGTGCTCTTTTTTGGCAAAGAATGTCACAATATATGCAAGAAATTACGGAATTTGGGCCCCGCGATTTCATTGTAACACATTGGTTCTTAACCGGTGGTCTGCAGACCACAGGTGGTCCGGGAAAAACCCAAGAGGTGGGCTGCGAAGTCAATGATGATAAACAACAACTGCGGGGCTCATCGTGAAAAGAGAATTGCATAAATTTTAAAGAAAAATTTAAATTGGGTAAATTTTTTTTTATTTCGTTGCGAATTTTTTGGGTCAAATTCTGAATATTCATCTATTTCTTCAGTTTCTTAACGTTTCGAGTACGAGAAAATCACTATTACGCTTAATAATCCATTACATATATTTTCTGTAACACGGAGTCGCAGCGTCACAGCAATTTTACAGTTAGTAAAGCAAATGAAATCTCCAAAATCTCATTTATTTTGAAGTTATCATAAACTTTACTTTTAAGTTTAATTGTAGTTAAATTTGTTATTGTTACCAAGTTTATTTGTAACTTTTGATTAAAGTTGTTTATTACAACAAGTTTATACAGAAAATTAAACCCTTTTTGCCTCTTAAAGGAATGGTTAGAACATGACTGACGATATATATATATATATATATATATATATATATATATGTATTTATATGTATGTGTGTGTGTACATTTTATACATACATATATATATATATATATATATATATATATATGTATATATATGTATGTATATATATGTGTGTGCGTACATTTTATACATACATACATACATATATATATATATATATATATATATATATATATATATATATATATATATATATATATATATATATATATATACACAAGTTAGATTTTTCACAAGTTTTATAGCTGGGGTGAAACGAAACAATTTTAAATAAAACGAGATGAAACCTATGAAGAAAACCAAATGCTTAACTTAGAGTTTCGTACACTGCGCAGTATCATAGATTGGCTCATGTTTTATATTTATACCACTATTTAAATAAATAATGCTTTCAGTTTTACAACACAGGTCTTATTCTCATATGAAGTAAAAGTTATTTTAAGAGGATTTCATGCATTCAAATAAGATTTGAACATCTGATGATTTGAATATCAAAATTGATATCTCTTATTATCAAGCGAAAATATTTTCGAAAACAATTTACTAATTTCAATAAAAATAATAACTGATTGATAACTGAAAATTCACATATGTTTGCATATTTAATTAAAATAATTATTGATATTTTAGGTGTGTCTATAATATCTCCTTCATAAAACGTATTAAAATACCTTTAGAAAACCTTTAGAAGTACTAGAAGGTAAAGTTTGATCAAACTCAGCTTTATGCTAAAGAAAAATTTTATGAAGTATTTCAGATAAAGTAAAATGGTTTATATTAATTTCTCTCACGCACACACATGTATATATATTGTGGGTGTGTGTATTATGTGCTTTAATTTGAGTATATTGAGAATTTCTTATTTGACTGTATAAAATACTATAAATTTTTAATTAAAGTTTTTACCCGATTGAGCCAATCATTGGATCATGTACAATGAGAACAAGTTTTCTTAAATTCCATAGTATAAAATGCTGATGAATTGTAAAAGTTTTACTAATTTTTTTAGAAATCTCATTCTTTAATACAACATTAAAGGAAAACTGCTATCCTTTTCCTCCTAAGACCTTTATATATATATTTAAATTCTTTAATGCCTTATTTGAAATATAGAAATTCACTTTGCATTTTCCTTTAGTATTAAGCTGTTTATCTCCATATTATTTCTTTCGTATATATATATGAATACAATGAATATGTCGTTAATAACCTATTAAGTTTATAAAACCACGCATATTCAAATGATTTAAACTTTAGCAAACATAACAGAAAACTGTACTTACGACGAAATTCATCATTTTATTCTTACATGTGTTTCTTGTGCGGTAGCCAAATGCCTTCTAATCTTTCCCTAATCCCCGGCTCAGCTTAAATACGGAAAAGGCCCATGGTACAAGCCTATTACTATTGAGTGTGTCATCTGGCACGATAGGTTGAACTGAGTTATGTCAATCAAGCTCCGCCTTCCGCATGTGCTGGACAGATTTATAAGAGGGTTGTAAAGTGAAAGGGGTATGAGAGAACCCTCCGTGGATCTGAATTGTTGGGAAATAAAATGTACAAGTCCGCTGCAGTTGAGACCATTTATTTGAGCTATAAACGGGACATATACACATAATTCTTTTAAAAAAATGTAATATTTTCTTTATTTACTTAAAAAAATACTGTGAAAACAATAACTCATCTTTTTCTATTACGGTCTTTATTAGTATATTTCATGAGAAGAAATATCTGATCACATTTCTTTTAGTGTGTGGATGAAAATTTTACCTTCTAGGGTCAAATTTGGTAAAAAGTTGTTGGGTTGTTTACAAATAAAAGCTTCCATGGAATCACGAAAAGAACCTCGCTCTGAAATAGGTATAATCAAAACTGAATGCTTCAGAATTTGCGCGGATGGGCATTTTGTGGTTGACTCTCCAAATGTTGAAGCAGAGATTTATTGTGATATTTTTATGTTTCACTAACAAACAAGAAACCTTGAAAAGTCTCGATTGTAAGGGGACTGCTCAATGGCGGTTCCAAGGGGGGAGGGGAGCAGTAGCGGCAATTCCCCCCCCCCCATAAAAAAGCCAGGAGTATTTTTCATAGTCTAAAATTATATAATCGTAGACCTAATACTAAATGAGTTTAAATTTAAAAGGAGACGATGATTATTTCTTTTATATATATATATATATATATATATATATATATATATATATATGTGTGTGTGTGTGTGTATATATATATATAATATATATATATATATACATACATATATATATATATATATATATATATATATATATATATATATATATATATATATATATATATATATATATATATATATATATATATATATATATATATATATATATATATATATATATATATATATATATATATATATATATATATATATATATATATATATATTATATATATATATATATATATTTATATATATATATATATATATTTATATATATATATATATATATGTATTTATATATATATATATATGTATTATATATATATATATGTATTTATATATATATATATATATATATATATATATATATATATATATATATATATATATATATATATGTGTAGAAAAGGGTATAACGCCTGCTAGGAGGATTTTCTGATATGCTTTCCATGCAGACGACAGCGCCCCTTGGATAGAGCAAAGGAGCGAAGGGTGATGGCAGAGGGGAATGAACTTTCGTCGAGACGAGACGTTGAATTGAATGCGGCAGACGGCTGCGATCCCTTTCTCCGTTTGGCAAAATTTGCCCAGCAGCAGACGTGCTGCGACGTAACTTGGAACCAAAACTATTGTAAATAATTGTTCTAAATGTAATATAGTATTTGTGTTTAAGCAGTGACTCTGTCTTTAGTTGAGTACTGTCTTACTGAGTATAAGGGAATCTAGTTCAGCCGTGCAGTACGCGGACAGGTTTCCACAAAAGTGGGCACCCGGCCCCGATCGGATCAAGGAAAAAGACAACCGGCCATTGAAGTGTGCAGAAACATCGGATTGACGTGAGTACATTATTGCTATAAATAATTAAGATGTCGTACTTAACCAGTGCCAAAAAGGCAGATTTATTGACTCTGGTTCATGAATTAGACATAGAGGCCCCAGAGAACCCTATAATCAAACAATTAACCACCCTGATCACTACATCAGAAGGTTACGACGACGAGTATGTGAAACCCCTCCTGGCGAATATTAAGGCTGAGCGTGAAGCTCTTGAGGCCGAAGCCAGAAAGCTTGAAAAGATAGAAGCCGAGAAAAGGCAACAAGAATTTGAGTTGCGAAAATTAGAGCTAATGTATGCGTCGGAGAGAAATAATGAGACAGCAGTACCTGCGAGTTCAGGTAATAGCGTTAAAAGCGAAAGCATAATGAAATTAATAAACAAGTCCGAAACCAACAGTGACATTAGTGTGTACCTGTCCTTGTTTGAGAGGCAGATCAAGCGCATCGACGTTCCAAAAACAAATTGGGTCATGTACCTAATGGGACTACTGTCGATGGACGTAGTCAATTTAATAGCGCGAGAGCCTGAACCCGAGGCAAACGACTACGACTATATTAAGAAATTGTTATTAAAAAGGTTCCGTTTGAGTCCTGAACAGTTCAGGCAAAAATTTTCTACACACAAAAAAGAAGCATCCGCTTCATGGCGTGATTTCGCTTTTGAAATTAACAACTTCTTCCAGGAATGGATAGGAGGTTTAAAAATAGCAAAGTATGAGGACCTCAAAGAACTCATAGTGACCGACCAACTGAAACGTAAAATACTGAGTGATATGCGCGAACACTTTATAGATGATTTGGCCAAAATAATAAAGATCGACGATCTTGTCAACAGATTAGACGAATACGAAGCAGTGCGGTATCATTTGAAAAAAGAAACGAATCGGGAGGTCAAAGCATTAGACAAGAAAAATAAAAAGCGCTTCAATAGAGATTTCGATAAAAGGAAAACACAGCCAAGCTTCCGTGCTCGTCAGGATTATACTAACCCAAATTTGAAGTGTTTTAATTGTAATGAGATTGCGCATAAATCAGTAGATTGTAACAACAGAAGTGATGAAATAAGATGTTTTAGATGCAAGCGTTGGGGTCATAAGGCAAATGATTGTCATAATAAGGAAGTTAATAGAACTGTAGTTCGTAGTTCTGAAAATTGTACAAGTAAAATTGTAAAGAAGATTGTAATACTTGGAAAGGAAACAAATTCCTTAATTGACACTGGAAGTGATGTTACAATGATAAATTGGGAATTTTATGTCGAAATTGGTTCTCCAGCATTGAATTATAACAATGTAACATTAATCGGTATTGGAGGTGAGGGAACGTCACCCATAGGTTATTTCTGCTCTGAAATATTGATTGATGAATGTGTTGTGTTTACTGATATTTTTGTGCTTAAAAATTTATGCAGTGATGTGGTAATAGGTTTAGATGTAATCAATAAATTAAATATTTCTATAACGGGAAATGAAATAAGCATCTCAGGGAAACGCGAGGATATGCGAGTGAACTATGCCCAAATTAAGCATAAACAAAACGTCCAATTGCGGCAAATATCCGGCAATAACCCAGTCGGTTTTGCAATGAAATCACAAGAAAAGTGTAATGAAACTGCTAATAAATTCTTGACTCAAGTGGCAAATGCAGTAAACATTGAAGAAGTTGATTTGTATCACATCGTGAACTCTTCATTGAGGAATGAATTAATGGGGCTTATAAAAGATTACAGACCGATTAAAAACAAAAACACCGGACTGAAAATGAAAATTATTTTGACTGACGAAATTCCGATAAGTCAGCGTTCGCGTAGGTTACCTTTCGCTGAACAAAAAATCGTGGAGTCTCAAATACAGGAGTGGTTGCGAGACGGTATAATAAAGCCGAGTAGTTCTAATTATTCAGCGCCCATAGTCTTGTGTAAGAAGAAGGATGGATCATCCAGGCTGTGTGTAGACTACAGGAAATTAAACAAAAAAAATCATTAAAGACCATTTTCCTTTGCCTGTAATTGAGGACGTGTTAGACCATCTCGAACAATCAAAAGTATTCACTACCCTTGACTTAAAAAACGGATTTTTTCATGTGGACGTGGACGAAGAAAGTACTAAATATACAGCGTTCGTCACACATGAAGGACAGTATTATTTTCTGAAGGTACCCTTTGGTCTCGCTGTAAGTCCAAGCGTATTTCAGCGATTTATCTGCTGTGTGTTCAGAGAACTGTTGAGAGATAACACTATAGTTATCTACATGGACGATATAATAATTCCATCCCGGAATGAAGAGGAGGGATTAGAAAAATTAAAACGCGTCCTTAAAGTAGCGTCAGATTATGGATTAGAGCTCAATTTTAAGAAGTGTCAATTTTTAATGCGCAAAATTGAATTCCTTGGTTACGTTATTGAGAATGGAACAATTCGGCCCTCTGAAAGCAAAACCTTGGCAGTCAAAAAATTTCCAGAGCCAAAAACAACTAAACAAGTGCAAAGTTTTCTCGGTCTTACCGGGTATTTTAGAAAGTTTATCCCTCAGTATTCGAGGATAGCTAAACCCTTGAGTGATCTACTTAGAAATAATACAGAATTTAGGTTTGGGCCCGAACAGAGAGAAGCTGTTCAGAAACTTAAGGGAATGCTTTCACAAAGCCCCGTTCTACACATCTTTAAGCCGGGGGCAGAAATGGAACTGCATACAGATGCAAGTAGTCATGGATTCGGTGCAGTGCTACTGCAGAAATCTAATGACGACAAACTCCATCCAATTCATTTTATGAGCAAAAAAACTACACCCCAACAGGAAAAGTGCTGTAGCTACGAATTGGAAGTGCTTGCGGTTATTGAATCCGTGAAGAAATTTAGACACTATCTACTGGGTTCGAAGTTCAAGATTGTAACAGATTGTGATGCATTCAAAAAGACTCTCGACAAAAAAGACCTTACTCCTAAAGTCGCAAGATGGGTGATAGCCCTCGAAGAATTTGATTATGAGATTGTTCACCGACTAGGGAAACAAATGAATCATGTGGACGCTTTGAGTCGTAACACCGTCTTCATAGTCACCCGGTCACATAACGAAGTAACTGCCAGGATTTTAGCTGCTCAAGAGGAAGATGAATATGTAAAAACTATAAAAGCTCTGATAAGGAAAGGAGGAGAAAAGCACGCGAACCGACAAAGAGATATTCAAGAACCCGCAAGATTTCCCCCACACGAAATCACGGATGCACCCCCAAGTGCGAGCCAGACACCCCTCTCTAGTGAAGGAAACGAATGTGAGTTCAACGACCTCGCTGGTCAGGGAGAAAGTGAAAGTAGAGCCGCGAAAGAAAAAATGTCATCCTCCCACATAAGAGAAGAAGGGGAGATAAATGACTATTTAGTGAAGAACAAGGTGTTATACAGATTTGAAAATGGAAGAGAATTGTTAGTCGTTCCACAGGCAATGCAGCAACAAATAATAAAAGAAATACATAATAAAGGTCATTTTGCCGTCACGAAAACAGAAGAAGCTCTGAAACAAGATTTTTACATCCCCAAAGCTAGAAAACAAATAGAAAATGTTATAGCCAACTGCGTTGATTGCATTTTGGGTAACAAAAAGCGGGGAAAAATGGAGGGTTTCTTGAATCCCATCCCAAAGGAGGCTACTCCGTTGAGCACCTATCATATTGATTTCGTTGGCCCGCTTCCATCTACGAACAAAAATTATAACTACATTTTTACAGTGGTGGATGCTTTCACGAAATTTACATGACTCTACCCAGTGAAATCCACTACGACTCGAGATGCACTGGACAAGCTAAGATCACAACAGAATACATTTGGAAATCCGAATAGAATAATAACAGATAGAGGAGCTTCTTTCACCTCAAAAGAATTCAGCGAGTATTGTGCAGAGGAGTCAATACAGCATCTACAAATTACGACGGGAGTTGCTAGAGGGAATGGTCAGATCGAAAGAATTCACGTAATATTGATCCCAATATTAACGAAATTTTCCCTCGCCGATCCTACCAAATGGTTTAAGTACGTTGACTCCGTGCAAAGAATAATTAATAGTACGACCTCCAGAAGTACTAAGTGGTCACCGTTCGAGCTCCTGACAGGAGTGAAAATGAAAAGTAAAGAAGACTTAAGACTCAATCAGTTACTAGAAGAGGAAAGCGTTGCGTGCACTCTAAAAAATCGGGAAGAAATCAGGGAAGACGCCAAGAGAAATATCCTGAAAATGCAAGAAGAAAATAGGAAAACGTTCAATAAAAAGAGGAAGAAACCAAATGTATACAAGGAAGGAGAACTCGTCGCTATCCAAAGAACGCAGTTTGGATCGGGACTGAAGCTGCGGTCAAAATTCCTTGGACCTTATCGTGTGACAAGAGTTAAAGCCAATGACCGCTACGACGTAGAGAAACTTGGCAACCACGAAGGGCCGAACGTAACTTCAACGGCAGCCGACCACATGAAGCCGTGGGCCACCGCTGTCTAATAGCCGAAAACTTGGACATCTTTATGGGGTCCAGATATCCTTTTTTGTTTGTTTGTTTGTTTTGTTTTGTTTTGTTTCTTTTTATGCAGATGAAGTTTGAACTTGATGTAGCATTCTAGAGAGAAGGTTCCTGTACCTATGCTTCTGCAGAGATGTTCGACATACACCTGAGTGATGGAGGGACATTGCCTGCTTCCGAGGACGTCAGCTTTTAGGACGGCCGAGGTTGTAGAAAAGGGTATAACGCCTGCTAGGAGAATTTCCTGCTATGCTTTCCATGCAGACGACAGCGCCCCTTGGATAGAGCAAAGGAGCGAAGGGTGATGGCAGAGGGGAATGAACTTTCGTCGAGACTTTCGTTGAATTGAATGCGGCAGACAGCTGCGATCCCTTTCTCCGTTTGGCAAAATTTGCCCAGCAGCAGACGTGCTGCGACGTAACTTGGAACCAAAACTATTGTAAATAATTGTTCTAAATGTAATATAGTATTTGTGTTTAAGCAGTGACTCTGTCTTTAGTTGAGTACTGTCTTACTGAGTATAAGGGAATCTAGTTCCGCCGTGCAGTACGCTGACAGGTTTCCATATATATATATATATATATATATGAACTTGATACAAAAATGTCTTAGTAGAATTTTTTTATCTGAAACCAAAAACTAAACTAATCAGCAAAGAAAGAAATACATGAAATATGAACAGTTTTGGAAAAAAATCGGTAAAATTAAAATAAATTTTAAAGAATTATTTTTTGTTTGGATAGTTCAAAACAGGATTCTATATATCTAAACTCAAAACTGAAAACCACGTGTAAACAAAACTGAAGATATATATAGAACTTTGAAATGAGAACAAAAAAAATCTTACGCCACATGTTCACGTTTAATGATTGAACAACCTCTCCAGAAACGATATACGGGCCTGCGGGCCTAGTCTCAGGCCTATCGAAAAGAATTCGCTATCGAGAAACGTCAGAAATGACGTCACGATGAGGGCGTTCTCGCAAGCTAGAAGAAAATCGGTAGTCTCAGGCCATTTCTCGGGAGCTAAACTCACTTCGTATTTTTCACTAAGCGGGTAAAACTTTCCACTAAACTTGAATTGGTGAGAACGTACTTCACTTTCGAGTTTTAGATGGCCGCCTATTTCGTGTTGATTGTGTTCAAATGAAAGTACGTTCAGCACGTTAGGTCCAGCAGTTTCATCTGTGAGTTATCTGTCAGTTAGTCACGTAACTGTTTTATATCTATGTATATAAAAGAGCTCGTCTGTTTGTTTGTCCGCTATAGAATCCTAGACTGTTTCACCGATCGGGTCCAAATTCGGCTCAGTTAAAGTTTAGGACCTGTTGCCTCCTAGTTGAAACAACATAAGAACTTATTAATTTAACGGTATTTAACTAAAGAAAAACTAATAATGCAACTTATTAACACTAAACCATTTTATTTTTCAATTCAACTGCATTCTAAAGAGAAACTATGTATATAACTGTTGCCACACAATAATTTTTAACAACAATTACAAAAGTAACATTTAAAAATTATAAAAATATTTGAGAGTCAATTTTAAATCAGTTATTTACATTTTATGTCGTTATAGACCCAAGAAAGGCAACGCAGCAAAAACGAATTTGGGGCTCAATTAGTTTTTTAAATTAATTTTTTAATGATTTTTATCAATTTTTTGGCCAACAATGTGCGAAAGCAAAATAAAATTGCCGTAGCAGTTGCCATTCTTCATTTTACATAAACGTAAATTCCAGTGGCACGCACGTTAGCTTAATATATCAAGAGATAAATGAAAAATATACCCATGCGGTGACGTCAAACTTTATCTCTTTTGAAGTTTGACGTCACCGCATGGATATATTTTTCATTTCTCAGTGATTCATTTTTTAGTGCGAATCACGCTGTGTTTCCATTTAGAATTGAAATATCTCTAAAACTATTAAAGTAACAGATTAAGTGTACGCAGAAAAAATTGTCAGTTTTTAAAGCTCTTTCCAAATATGTAACATTTATATACTTTCATGAAAAAAAAATACAACGATTTCTGTGGCAGTGAGAAAGAGAATAATTTTAATTGGGGGTATTATATTTTATTTTTACTTATTAATGATGATGATTATGATTTTGAATTCATTGCTTAATATTGTGATTAGTTCATTAATTAATTGTTGTGATTCCCAAATGGTAGGAACAACTCTGGTTTACACTGACAAATTAATTTATTGATTATTAAAACACGTAAATAAGACGCTACAAGTTACTAAATATTTCCTTCTGCATTTACACATTACTCACAACTTCTTTACTACTAAATTAATTCTCTACGACACATATATTTAATTCATTCAATTATTATGACAATATTTCGTACTTCATCTACACATATTACTCTGAACTTCATTACTACTAAATTAATTCACCACAACACCTATATTTAATTCATTCAATTATTATGACAATCTTTCTTGCTTCATCTACACATATTACTCTCAACTTCTTACTACTAAATTAATTCATATATATAAGCATAACATCATATTAATGAAATTGTTTTTTACGAATTATCGGTCATCTCCTTAACATATTATACTCAATAACATCCTCATCGCGCTCTATATTAATTATTAAGTCTACACACTGAGAAGCAATTGCAGTAATATAAAAAGGAAACGCAAAAAGTCTGTACCTCGAAAGATGACTGTTGGATCACTATGACGGGCGGCTGGCATTCGTAATGACGAACTTCGTTATACTATCATCGCACGGAACTAGGGCACTTTCTTCGTCTGGTATAAGGCTCCGTCAATCATGGAAGACACTCTACACGGGACACTGGGGCACGCTCATCATCGGTTCTCTGACTCCTTCACTCCTTGGAGACCCTCGGCACGGGCCACTGGGCGCTCTATCCCCAAACTACTAACTAACTCTCCTCATAGGTATAGGTGCCTTGACACCACTTCTATCTCCAAAAACTTCTAACTAACTCTCATCATAGGTTATGTGTGCCTTAACACCACTTCTATCTTCAAAAACTTCTAACTAACTCTCATCATAGGTTATGTGTGCATTTCTTTCTTATTTCATATTATTTTCTCTTATTAATGTTGACTCCGCCTCTTACTGCAGCTGAATACAACAGTGATGCAAAATTTCTTAGCGGAATAAATTGGGTATTTATCACCCTTTAATGCTAAAGTGCGCTTGATATTATACTAAAAATTGCAAATGTCGTGACGATTTTCCATTGTTTCTATATTTTTCTAAATTCCATTACGTTCCCTCGTCGGAGCTCCCGTTTTTTCGAACATTACGTTCAGGAGTCTTTGTGCTATTGTGTGGTGACCGGGAGACTCTTGGGGACTACTGTATTATTGAGGCTATTATCTCTTAGTGGAGTTACGTTATGTAATAATACTTCTCAGTTCTCTTTCGTGTGTTTTTTCTTTATGGCAGTTTCAGTTAATTTTTCTTTTGTTTGTGTGCCTCCCTGAAAAAGGGCCGTTAGTTGGTGTTCGGTTCAGGAGCGTCACTCGCATAAATTTTAATTGCTACAACTTTTGAGCTAGTTTGCTTGTCCTCGCAACTGGAAGCAATGCATTCCGGATAAAGAACTAAAACTAAATAACTAACTTTTGGAACTAAATTTAAGCTCTCGAGATAACTACTCTAACTGTGTTAATTGTTTTTTTATTTCGACCCTTATAAAGAGTTATTAATTTTTTCCAAATTTTGTATGCATGCTTGCGATCGCCTCGGACATTTTTTCTAGACATTTTTTCTAGATTTGTGTTGGAACTTTGGGGTGCGGCTTGTTGCTATATTTACGAGGCCAGAACTTCCGATCCTTTTGTTTTAAGTACTTGGTGTATGGGGTGTCGGCCATGTGATTTTAGAAGCATTTATTTTTGATGGCGTTCTGAAACATACTTTTCCTGGCAACCTCGACCTTATAACGGCTGACCACAGCCGAATATTTCAGTTTTTTTTCACTTTCGCACTGCTAAAGCAGTGGTTCCCTACCTGCAGGCCCGGACTTAGAGACCCAGGGCCCCTAGGCACTTGACATTTGGGCCCCCCCACCATCTCGAAGCTATTTTGGAAATTTAGCAAATTAAATGCACTAGTTCAGAACATATAATTTTTAATCGACTTTAATGACTTTAATAAACATCAGAATAATACAGTCTATGTTACTATAGTTACGTTATTCTATAAAATTTACAGAATCATACGACGAACTTTCTTCTGTGCAAAAGAACGAATGACTTTTGAGCTAATGTAAAGCCACAGGGGGCCCTAGGCTGGCTGGGCCCCTAGGCCGGGGCCTTGTAGGCCTAGGCAGAAATCCGGCACTGCCTACCCGTAGAAGTCTGTGGATCACTAAGCCAGAAATTGAACCATATGCGGACCACCCTCCCCCCACCCCCACTGACTTTAGAGGGGGACCTTTTGGGGGTATAGAATATCCCTCAGGCAAAAGCGATAAGGGATTAGCGTACATATTAACACATTCTTATGTATCATATTCTAATAATAACATAATTACGTTAAGGTTTTAAGAAATTTTAATTCAACTCCTGATAGTCATCGAATATATTCGGTCTATCTAGTTCAATGAACATTGCTTTCAAAATCCTCATTTATTTGGCAACTTTTTTATATGTGGTGCCGGACCACTCCCAAGGCTCTCGCGGGCCACAGGTTCGGTACTACTGTGTTAAAGGAATCAATGTCAACCGTTTTGTTATTCTGCGCGTACTTATGTATCGGTACTACCAGTAAAGATTCAACGGAAATTAAGTCAACGTAATGGTGTCTCGTTACTCTGGAGACCATTTTGACACACGATGGAAAATAAGATATTTCCCGCCGACAGTCATGAGATGTCCTCGTCATGACAACCCAATTTTCTTCTGCAATCCGACGAGCAGTACCCCGGAACAAGCTGCTTCCACGGATGGGTTTTACAGGCTATTGGAGAGAAGGGGGAATTCGTCGATGTATTAAGAAATAAATCGAACGGGCTGAAAAGACAGCGTGTAGTAGCGGCGGACACAACACAACGAGGAATGTCATCGTAACTAACACACACACACACACACCAAAAAAAAAATATGCAGCAGAAATGCGCTATCAGTTTTATAATTGTTCGAATAGAAAAAAAATAACTTTTTCTCTACGATGCTATATACCTTTACACACATTTCTTTATTAAGTATTGCGTTACCTCTCTTTTCCTATAGATGATTTTCACCTTGATGACTAGACTCGTTAAAATTTTAAAACAATATTTCGGTACCAGGAATATATCTAGTACTGGATATGTTTGCTCTCCATATTAAATTTCTACATACCTATATATATATGTATATGTATATATACAGTCGATTAAGTTAATTGGACCACCAGTTAATCGGACTACCCACTTATTCGGACCAAATCCTTCGGACCGAAACCCGTCTTGTAACATAGAGCATGTTCGTTTAATTGGACCAACCGGTTATTAGGACCAAAATAATCACGTCCCGAAATGGTCTGATTAACTGGAATCGACTGTATATATATATATATATATATATATATATATATATATATATATATATATATATATATATATATATATATATTTATGTAATAGCACGGGCGCGGGCCGACGAATGAAGGGCTGAGTAGCATGGTTTTGATGCTAAAATGGATGACTTGTCGCCCGGCCGTACATCACAAATATTTAATCCATTCCCGCATTTCATCTCAACCCTCGGACACAAATCAAAACAACTTTTTCGGACTACATTTAATTGAGATCACCGACCGATCCGTCGGTATGGATGCAGCAAGAGAAAATACAGGAATCCGTCCTAGTTTTGGACGTCACGAGTTATATAAACTTCACCCCATCACGTGATTAAAGGGTGTGTCTTAATAGTTGATTGGTTTAAAGTTGTTGTTGATGTGCAGAACTGATTTAAATTTGTACTGACGCTGCGCCGCTTCACTTTAGTTAAAAAAGACAGCCATCTTTAATGATATTGCCTAAGGCTGTAATAAAGGAATTTAACGCGAATGCCCAAAGGGAATTAAATAACTTAAGGGATTAAAAAAAGGGTTTGTAATTTTGAATAGTAAAGTGAGGAATTAATAGTTTTTAAATGTTAAGAGTGTTGAATTAAGAAATTACTTCTTAATGAAAGTTTGGAATCTGATAAAGAGGACTGTGTAAATGGAGAAACACTGCAAAGTAGTAGTCGAAGAGTGACTAAAATATTTTCCCATCTACAGGATTATGTTTTATTGGCAGAGCATGATGTCCCTGACTCATATTCCTCAGCAATGCAATCCAGTGATGCTGAAAGATGGAAGCAAGCAATTGAGAAAGAAATAGACTCACTGAAAGAAAATCACACTTGGGATCTTGTATATTTGCCCAAAGACAAGAAAGTGATTGCAAACAGATGGGTTCTGCGAATTAAAACTAAAGGTGATGGATCTGTTGATCGTTTCAAAGCGAGACTTGTGGCAAAGGGTTTTTCGCAAAAGCCAGGCATCGACTATGATGAAACATTCAGTCCTGTTGCCCGATATGACACCGTTAGAATGCTGTTAAGTGTTACTGCATCTGAAAATCTGCAGCTTCTACAGTTTGATGTGAAAAATGCTTTCTTGTATGGGGAATTACAGGAAGAAGTTTTTATGAAGCAACCAGAAGGTCTTGACGATAAATCTGGTAGAGTGTGCAGAGTAAACAAAAGTCTTTATGGTTTGAAACAAGCTCCACGATGCTGGAACAGAAGATTTGTTGACTTCATAGGGAAACAAGGTATGAAATGCAGTAACTCAGACCCCTGTTTATTTGTTCGAACAAATAGTGAAAAGAAATTATTCATTGTTATATACGTTGATGATGGTGTTGCTGGAACTGATGAAAGTGAGATTTCATCATTTGTGACCAAACTGAAAGATGAATTTAAAGTGACAACTGGCTCATTGGACTGTTTCCTTGGAATGAACATAAAACGATTACAAGATGGTTCTGTTTTTCTGAAACAGACTGCTTATACAAGAAATATTCTTAGTCGATTTAGAATGGCTGAATCAAATGCTGTTTCTATTCCATGTGAAAAAGGTGACACAAATGAGAATGACAGTCCAGTTAGTGAAGATGTGCCCTATCGTGAAGCAGTGGGAAGTCTTATGTATTTGGCTACAGGGTCACGTCCAGAATTGCATATGCAGTTAGTGTAGTATCTGAAAGACTAGAAAATCCCAAGGCATCAGACTGGAATGCTGTTAAAAGAATTTTCATGTACCTCAAAGGGACTTCAGGATATGGACTGTTATATCCAAGAAAATGTGAAAACAAACAGCTTGAGGTGTATAGTGATGCAGACTATGCTGGTGACACTAAAACTCGACATTCAAGAACTGGTATAGTTAGCAAGTTCACCGAAGGTGCTATCTCATGGATGAGCAAAAAACAGAGAAGTGTTGTTCTGCTTACAACAGAGGCAGAATATGTGGCTGATACTGAAGGTGCAAAGGAGATAATTTGGCTCCACAGATTGCTAAATGAGCTTTTAGCAGTACAAAATCAACCAACCTTGTTTGTTGACAATGCAAGTGCCATAAAACTAGCCAAAAACCCAGAATTTCACAAGAGATCTAAGCACATAGATGTGAGGTATCACTTTGTACAACAAAAATATCTAGAGGGGTTGTTTGATATCAAACACATTGAAAGTGAAAGTCAGATTGCTGACATTCTTACAAAACCCCTGCCTCGTATCCAACTCCAGAAGTTGCGTGCAAAACTTGGACTCAAGTATTCGAGTCATATTTGAGGGGAGTGTTAAAAATATCCTTCAACCCTGAAACTTTAACCTGAACTGTTTTGTTTTAGACTCTAACCGTTAACTGTGTTTTGTGTTCTTGTTCAGTCAGTAGCTGTAACGTTTTGTGGCATGTGTGTGCTTTGCGCAAGCTTTGTATTTTTTGTCATCAATATATAATCCAGTTTTCCTTTTTTAATAAATGTAGTTTTCGTAATCTGCTAACCTAGTTTTAACAATTATCTATACTAACATTTAATGAATACTTATATACAAAAATATTTACGAAGTCGCGTCGTTAATTTATAACATTACAGGCTAATGAAGGAGCAGTCGTCTATTGCCATCAAACAAACGCGTCATAGCTCGTCGCCGTCCATCCGTTGACTGGAGTTGCCAGATCTCTTCTTCTTTAGTTGAGCTGAAACGGCGCAAACGGATTATAGTGTCATCTAGTGGAATATGCAGGTACCACTCTCCTATGCAGGCTCAGGTACCACTCACACACAGATATATATATATATAATATATATATATATATATATAATATATATATATATATATATATATATATATATATATATATATATATAATATATATATATATATATATATATATATATATATAATATATATATATATATATATATATATAATATATATATATATATATATATATATATATATATATATATATATATATATATATATATATATAATATATATATATATATATATATATATATATATATATATATATATAAAGTGCATTGATATTCGCTCAGAAGGCATTTATAAATGCATATATCCATATATAATACGAACTATCTCTGGTTAGCATTCTGAGAACGAGAAATTGAGGCTGGCTAGAATGCGAGAACTACTCCACGATTCATAGAAAGAGCACAGAAAACACATCTTATTTTTCTCTTAACTTCCGTTTTACATAAATACACTTCTAAGGAGAGAGTTTTCAGCGCAATTTCTCCTTATTCACGTTAATATAACCATGACGATAATTCAAAACAGTGAGGCGACACATATTTTTCTTTCTACCTTTCGACTGCTTGTCAGAAAAAGGATGTTTAACTGAAAAAAAAAAATGTTGAAAATGTTTTCCGCATTAAGTTTTATCAAATTGATGGTAAATTTAGTATAATCTACATGCAAGGGTATTCAATCCGTGAAAGCAGTCTGCTTACATAAATATTTAAGGGAAAGCTATCAGGTGTTTACGTCGCGTGCTAACAGAAAACATCGAAATTCCAAAGCGGCTATTTGAGACCTCTGCGAAGGTGTTGTTTCTCTTTGTAAGTCATCTCCGTTCTAAATTTAAATTTCACTTCGGTACCTCGGAGCGGAGATGAGTTTAAATTTACACATAAAATGTTTTGTGCTTTAAATTTGTTTTTTATCCGCAAGAGTGTATATTATAGTTTATCTAAATTGTTCTATATTATAAGAGTAAACAAAGAGTATTAATTTATATAAATTTTTTAATATAATAATAATATTAAAGTACAAACAATGCTAATTTAGTGTCTTAAACAAGCTACCATGACATGGTACTTTGTATAAGCAAAAAGTGCCTTGAAATCTGGTCCCACAAGATTCTATGTTTGGTTGAGAGAAGGCTACGTTCATCTGCGTCTTCTTTCCAGAAAGACACCCAATAATGGTTTGGAAAGGATCTTGAATACATACATTTTTTAATAAATATATAAGCTTACATAGACCTTAACTACCACTACAACTATAAAAAAATACTTAAGTTTGTTTTCTCATCTATGATTAAGCTCTATCTAATAAGCTTAGTTTCAGATATATTTTTATTTATTTTTTTTTGGGGGGGGGAGGAGGGGGGTATACTTAAAAATATCTATCTCTTCCTCATATGATAACATCTTAACAGAACTTCAAAAAATTTTAGAGAATGTGATCCACATAAGTCTTTAATAAGCAACAATATTTCAATGTTATAGAGCAATATTTCTAGCCGTGACTTCAAATTTAAGAATTTTTTTTAAAAATTTTATGTGGTGTGCGTTAAATCCACACCGTTATGAAATACTGCTTTGCCCATCTAGATGGACTATTGTTTGATGAATAGCTGAGATTGACAAATTACGTCCATTTATTATGCATGTAATATGACTCACAAATCTCGTATTGGGTGTATCCCGGCTCAACAATGCACCTCAACTCTCGAACTTAAATGAGTGTGTTAAAATGAAACGAAATATTTCAACGGTCAAGAGCGTTAGAGAGGTATGATAGCGTAAAAGTTTCATTGGTAATCTTGGTAAAGTCTACGAAGTTAAAGAAAACAGCAAGACTCGTTTTAGCAGGACTAGAGTGAAGTTTACAGTAGGTCGTATATAGAGAACATTGACGTATATAGAGAACATTGAGTGCTTAGAGAACATTGACTAGGTTGTCGTTGCTGAAAAAATAGTTTATCTCTCTGCAGTTCTGGAATATTTCGAAGCCGAAGCTCTTGGATTTGTAGGCAGTACCACCAGAGACAACAAGAAAAGTAGCTTCAGCGCAACTCCAGCTCTGCCGGTTGATGGTCGAATGGATAGGGCGCTGGAATTCGGTTCACATCCTGTGGGTTCGAGTCCCACTGTTGGCATGGATGTTTGTAGCCGTTCGTAATCGGCTTTAAACTATAGGTCTCGGTCTAATTAGCCCTCGTGTAGCAAGAAGTTGACCGTAGCGCACCAAACCAGCTCACCATCAGAAACGACGACAAATTGAGCAAACTTTTCTCCGGTGTGATCATTGCTCAGAGATGACAAACATTCAGGCTGCTTAGCCTCTCAAAGAGCCCGAAAAGAAAGAAAAATTAGCGTCTCCGTGACACTAATTCAAAAAGTGTTCATTCGATTGTTTGGCGGACAGAGATTATAAATTTTAAAGTAAAAACCGATGAAAATAATTGCAGGAATTAATTTAATTTTTGTAGAACGTGTCAGGATGTATATCGTGTGCGGTTTGTACAACGTTAAATCGCGTTTTAGTCAGCGACAAAATAGTTAATTTACCTGTCAAAGTAGAGCACACAGAGAAACCCAATTTCACTGTCGCCATCTATTGGCAGAAGTTAGATTCACAAGTGACGTTAAGCTCAAAGATCTAAGTCTTTGGGTACATACCTGAACGAAATCAAACAAACAAAAAAATTTATAGATCGACAGAAATTAAGAGTCGCGTATTGAAAAAGAAAGAAAATATTAAAATCATTTGTGATTTTATAAGGTCAAAACATAAATTGCCTTAAACGCAGAAAATAAAATTCCTTCTAATTGCAATTGTAATGGTCTAAAAATTTCCTAAAAAAAAATAAATAAATCTTATCAATCGCACTAAAGCACGTTCCCCTTGATCTGGCTAATTATCTTTCGGCATGATAGTAACGCGTTTGGTGTGAATAACGCACAATTAGTTGTTTTTTATCAAGCCAACCAAATAAGGGTCCGATTCGCGTCTCATAAGTTTTGCTATCAATTGGGAGCACTTGAAACCCGTACTTGTCTCCTGGAAAATTCAGTGAAACAAACTTTTTTTAGCAAAAAGATCCACGGAAAATACATCTAGAATTATGGCATGTGGACTTACCTCATAAAAGACACAACTGGACAGTTATAAAGTACATTTGAGAGTTATGAGGATAAATGGTTTTTAATTGACTCATATGTATTTGGATTGTCTGCCATCACCATGCAGGTTCCTTCATCAGTGTCCTTATGTATCTGTAACTGGGAATCTTATAGATCGGCGATACGTTGAGGAAATTTCCTGATATATTACTGTGCCGCTGCAATCAGGACTAACTAATGTCAGTTTTATCCGAATTATGCAATTTTTAATAGATGATAAAGATCAATTGAGGTAAGGCGCATTGTATTTATATTCAATGCTGAGAAGTGAAGAAGATCATAATCATATAACTATTAAAGACCTGAATTTTTTGAGGAATCAACTGCATTTTCCTCAGCTTAAAATCTAAATAAGCCATGATATGAAATTTCGGCATAATATTTCACTTCATTTTTACTCCTTAATGTTTTATAAATTTAAAGGTGCAACAACTCCGAAATTTTCGATTTTGAGATAATTGCACCCCAATGCTCTGTAATAAATGCTTATCTTTCTCGGATAATGTTATAAGCCTAGTACCAACACAATCTCATAGATGGCGCTTATTACCCTCTTCCACAACTAACAGGGGGAACTTGCTCATGCCCGAAGAATAAAAATACAGTAAAAATTGTTTATAAGAACACCGGTTATAAAAACATATCGCTTAAAAGAACGGAATTCTTAATCCCCGGCCAATCCTCATGTGTAATAATGGATACAAAATCCGGTCATAATAACATCGTTAATAAGAACACATCGCTTTTAGTGACTTAAAATTAATTGGTTTCTGGAAAAATAAATCGCTTATAAGAACATGTTAATTCTGAACGGACGGGAAGTAGCAGAAGGTTGTTCTTCAACCACTTTATCCCTTTTTTTTATCTAAAAAAACCCCCAACTCTCACGAAATAATTCACGAAATAAAAACTTTCTAAGAAAAGTGGGTCACCACCCATACCCCTAGTGACTGGGACACAATGATCGGAAGTGCTGACCCCGCCAAACCAGTCCACCAAAACTTCCACCCACCAGTGGAGTCCGAGAAGAAAAATTTATGAGGTCCGGAACCAACCCAGACGGCAGCAGAAGTTCCAGAATGGTGGCGAGAAGAAAGAGTGCAAGGTATTTACAACTCTTTCTACAGCCGACAAGTTATCACAGTCTGTACCTCAACATAGTCAATGATGAGTGCAAAACGTGAAACGGTTCAGGAAAATATTCGTATAATTTCCGGATTAGAAAACGGTTAAAAAAATGGAGCATTAGCCAACGAATTAAAGATGAGTCATGCCACGATTTCAAATATTTTTAAAAATAGAGAAAAATTAAAAGAAGAAGAAAAATTAAAAGAAGAATTTGAAAAAGATCGGACTAAAATTAAGAAACTTCGAAAAAGTCCACAGTCTGACATAGAAGAAGCCCTTTTGCAATGGTTTAAGATTCAAAGGAGTGCCAACATTCCCCAAGCGGACCGATTTTGCAAGCGAAAGCAAATGAATTTGCGAAACTCTTTAAAAAAAATTATCTCGTTTGTTCAACTTCGTTGATCCAGAGATTTCAGGAGATGCATTCCATTGTGTTCGGTAGAATCAGTGGAGAATCGAAGGCCGTGCCACCAGGAGTTTCTGATAACTGTCTTAAAACCGTTTGGACTACGTTAAGAGAAGGCTATGAAGACCATGAAATCTTTAACGCTGATGAAACTGGCCTATTTTATAGGATGACCCCGAATAGGACGTTGCTTTTCAAACACGAAAACTGCAGTGGTGGTAAGCTTTCAAAAGAAAGGATAACAGTTATGGTTGCGGCAAATTTAACTGGAACTGAAAAATTGAAGCTTTTAGTGATCGCGGTATACAAAAAAAAAAAAAAACCGAGGACATTTAAAAATATAAAATCACTGCCAGTTGATTATCATTCGAATTCTAAAGCTTGGAAGACAGGAGAAATCTTTGAAAACTGGTTACGGAAGTGGGACCAAGAACTTATTAAACAAAAAAAGAGAATTCTTCTTATTGTGGACAATTGCCCAGCCCGCCCTCCGGGTCAAGGTCTTCATGCTATGTTAACTTTTTAACTGCTAACTGTGTTAAATTAACTTTTCTTCCTCCCAACACAACCTCCGTATTACAACCTATGGACCAAGGTGTCATTAAGTCCTTAAAAGTTCATTTCAGGAAGAACTTGATTCTACAGATCATCGACGATATTGAAAATAAGAATAAACCGAAGATTTTAATACTGGACGCTACCATCATGCTAGAAAAGGCGTGGAATAATGTTAAACCTTTAAAGATTTCAAATTGTTTCCGGCATGCTGGTTTTCTTAGGGGTGAAAATCCTTCCATTTTTCAATTTCAAGAGGCTAGAGATGAAACGCTTCAAGACTGGGATCGAGATTTGCCAATAGAACAAGATTCACTTCAGGAATATGAAGACATAGATTTGACTCTTGCAACTCATGGGAATGTAACGGATGAAGATATTATTGCAGGCGTAAATACAAAGATTTTTGGCAGAGATGATGATATTGACGACAGTGCCAGTTCAGAAGATCATTTGAACGAGTTTTCTTGCTCGAGTTTAAAAGAAATGTTTTCAGCAATCAATACTATTAATAAATTTTTAGCTTGCAATGACGATTTTGTGAAGGATACGATAAAAAAAAAGCTGTCAAAGAACTTGTCGCAATAACCGAAAATTCTTTTTATTTACAAGAAAGAAAAAAAACTAAACAACAAATATTACCGACTATTTTTCAGTAAATCAATAAACATGTAAAAACAAAATATTGCATTGTGTATGTACATGCATAATAGCTACATAATTTTATTCATTTTTCTTTTTAATATTTTTAGAACTATGTATTTGAAAAAGTTTAAGTAAACATACTTATATGAAAATAAGCAGTGTGTTTTTCCCTAATTGAACCTGAACCTTTTAACCATTTTTTGAACGTTACGTGTCAGGTGTAGATAGAAATTATGTGACAATGAATTTTGTATTTCCAGCAGTTTTAAGTTATCTATCGGATATAAAAACTATCGATTATAAGAACCAGTTTTTAAAGTCCACTGGATGTTCTTATAAACGATTTGTACTGTACTAAGATTTTTGTCGGTGCCTAATGTTGTTGTATTAAAATGTTTCTGCAATAAAAATGTTCATTAAGTTTTATTCGGAAAATAAATATTTTTATTTGGAAATAAATTTGTATTTTTTTCTAACGTGCTGTTCATGTTATCAGGGTGAAGTTTAGATAGATTGTGCATTAGCAAAGAGATATGACAGTATTCCCTCAAGCATTTCAGTCCATGTTGACGAAACGAGGTTACTAGGAGAGGGTTACATCTTGTAATTAAAATTAAAATTCATGCCTTAAAAATTGAAAACAACTTTAAAAGTATGTAGTTTTGCCGTCTGAAGTGTTTCGAACAATAAATTTCCCCAAAATTATCATAGGCAGTCATAAAACAAGAAATGAACTTTCGACATATATCTTCTCTAGCTCTTCCTGAAAATATGCTATTTTGAGATGTAATAGCGCATATAGATTGGTGCAGAGTTCTCTTGCCCGACTCCTGTCATCACATTAGTCATGGTAACATTAGACACGGTATTTAGAACCACCCCCATTCCCGCCCTCAAGGTTTCTTTGATGTGGTGTCTCCCCCGACCCCGCTCGACACCATTTGACCCGCTGACCCCTCACCCTTTCTTTGATGGACCGCCAGAGGAGGCGATCCACGCATAATACAGAGTACAGAGTGACATAAATCACTGGATTCCCCAAGGCACAGGCAGAGAACGCTGCACCAATGTATATGCACCATAACAAACACTCATCTAGCAGACGTGCGATTTCTGTACATTTAGGTACCTCTGAAACAGTTCCATCTGAGCAAGCCCTGTTTGTTAATGGTTTTTGAAAGAAAAAAAAAAGAAGCAAGGATGTGAAAGAATGTAATGCGTATGACGTAAGTCGAATTTACTGAAACAAAATACATACACTATTGTTACAATTTATCTTTACTACATACGTGTTTAAAGTGTCTCTGAGAAGACATGATTCAGCAAACAAAGCTTTCTAAATTTTATTTCCATCGTTTAATGAATGTTGAATATGAGCATCAGTGTACGTAAAATGTCTGAAAAATGCAGAAAATATAATTCATTGCCGGATTCTTTCATTCATCCTCTACAAAGCACTTAGTTTTACCAAGGTCTTTAATTGCATTCATTTAGTGTAGAACGGATGCCAGCCTGAAAGATGCAAAAATAAAGTATAAAGGATTATAAATAAAGTATTTTTTAACATACATAATGTAAAAAGTTTCATTTTAATTATACCAATATATCTACATAATAAAAAATGACTAAACATTTTGAGTTATCGGGTAATTTAAACAGCTGTGATAATTTAAAAACTTTAGAGTGAATATTGTAATAAGCAAAATACAACGTAACGTTTTAGTGTGTATTTGAGATATACTTCTTTGTAACGAAAGAAATGACAGCTGACTTCAAAATTTTGTCTTTATCCTCATTACTATTTTTGTACTGTCGCATTTTATAATGCAAAATTGGGAAATGTAAGGTCTGTTGAAAAATTTTATTAATACTATTGAAGCCATTTTTGGAATAATTTTGTTCGTTTTAAAGAGTTTGAAAATATTTGAAAGAATTATTTCGTTTATTTGGCATTTCTGTGTCAACCGTATATCAATACCGCATCAATTAGTTTTTGTCGTGTTGATTCTGTTAATCCTTTCATTGTTAATATTTTAATAGATAGAGAACAAGTACAAAGATTACTGTAACTACATTGTTGGTACTGAACTATCCATAAATTTGTGAGATATGCATATATATATATATATATGTGTGTGTGTGTGTGTGTATATATATATATATATATATATATATATATGTGTGTGTGTGTGTATATATATATATATATATATATATATATATATAGTAGGGCGGAGCGTAAAAAAAAGTTTTCGATTTTGTTTTTGCCCTAGTGCGGAAAAGTTGTGTACTGGTGGGTAGGTCACGTATGCAAAGTTTTGGGAAAAACAAAAAATATCTTCCGTCTCCATTTCGGCCGTGAATTTTAGCAGAATTTTACCATACAGTTAAAAATGTGTATTTCCATTGTTTGGCATGCAGCTTTTCGCTTTTTCTGAAATGAAATTCAGAAAAAATCCCAGAACTCACAACGGGGAGGTGGCTGCATTGCAAGTTCCACCCGTGCCCACCTATCCACCCAACCATACCTTTGCCCTTGCAGTTATTTCGGTTTTACTCGGTACTAGCATTTGGTTTCAAATGGTGGCATAGCTTTTTTCGACTCTGTTCGGGTTCTAACTAAACCGTCACGCTTATTTTCTCCACACACAGCTGCAGAAACCTCTGTTACTAGTTTCACGATACGTTCAACACTTTGGGTGTGGCAAGGAAATTTTAGGCTTCCCAGGTGTTGAGCTACAGACTCTCCACTGGAAATCAAATTTCTGAAATCATTTTCTGTCAATTGGGAGTTCCGTCAAATTACATTTCTGCCAATCAATGAGGTCTATATATGAAACTGCCTCGAAGTTGAGTGACGGAATGTTGTAGTGTCTGATTCTTTCCCTTTTTTTCCTTTCTTGCCCGTAAAATCCTACGTAGTCCAAGTTCTGCAATGGACTTTCTGTCGTCTGTGATCATTGACAAGATAATTGCTTCCGGGTGGCCGAAATAGCCATTTCTCTGGATAATGGGATCGACCACAGTCTTTAAATCGTTTTTAAGATAGCGTGAGACGTTTATTGTCTGCCACAAATTTCGTGGACCATACGTTCAATATGGATTTAATTTGACTGTAAACCACATAGGTGGGCACACTTTCATGATGAACTCTGCCAGAGTTTGAAGTTGGTTTGAAGGCTCTGACGAGCTAATGTATAAACACTTTATTCGATTTGCAGTTGTTAGCCAACGTGCATGAGTCATTTTCCCAGGGTGCTTTTGTGACAAACTTGATCAGCAGTTTCTATTTGTGACAGCTTGACAAATATCCCAAAGCTATCGCTTGTGTGTGCTAAGATCATTTATGTTGATTTTCGGAAATTCGATCGAAATGTCCACAAATTTCACAACTGAGAGGTTTTTGCAATTTGCCAGTGCTTTCCCAATAGGACCAGAAAATGCATTAGGGTCACTCGTTCCACCATCCAAATGCTGCACTAAATGTCGGAGTGGCAACTCATTTGCGTGTAACTGGCAGATAAACCAGTGAAGGGTTTCCCAATGGCTTCCCCAGAAAGGCGAATCACGTCGATTTTATAGCCAGTATTAACGTTTGTTCCATCGCACCCTATTGCTACTAGTTGATGAATGTCAATATTCTTATTTTAAATGAATTGCAGCATCATTTGAGAAATACTCAAAGCTGATGATGAAGTCAGTGCTATATCTCCAAGGTACTTGCTTCCAGGTTCCTTAATCATTGTAACGTGTTCTTCCAGGACTGTTTTTTTTTTGTACATCTTTCCCCCTACGCTCTCTTGCATTAGAGTTTTGTTCTTCCTTCCGTCAAAATAAAGTCCCTTCAGTGGTTCCAGCTGTCTTTCATTTCCTTGCTGATATTCTTTTCGAATTTTTTTCCTCTCTCTTCTTATTTTATGTCTATAAATTACATTTAAAGTGTCTTTTTTGGTAATCATCCCCAAATCTTCTAAAACAGTGCTTGCAATGATGGCTCCAGCCCGATCTGAAACTCCGGTTCTGTCACAAGCTGTAGCAACTGCTGGGTATCGGCTTGATCTTAACGTCTTTTTACCTTCAGATTGAGTCATCCTGGATGTGGATGGGGAAGGCTTCAAGTGATCTATCTCACTATCGAAGTTATGTGGATTCACGTTAGAATCTGAATCAGGATATGTGAGCCTAGATGGCGTAACAGATGGAGAAACGTTTATTTTAAGACTTGCTGCTTCTGTCTCTTTCTGTTTCCTATCCGCTCGTTTCCTCAGCTTTCAGTTTCTTTTAAGTCAACTGCGCCTATGGACATTTGCCTAAGTTGGACATTTGCCCGTTGGTCTATAAGAAAAGTTCTTTCCATTTTAGGGATCTTTTTATGCTTTGGGAAAGAACATTTGTTAAAAGAAACAAACTTACATGACAAAATGTCGAACAATTTCCGTGAGTGTTTCACGAAGGTTTTAAGAATCGTTTCTAAAGTTGTTGTTGACAATGTTTACATGCCAAAATATTTCTTTACCTTTCTGCACGCAGTGTGTCCACTGCTGCCTTTCTGTATTAAGTTTCGAATTACCTCTGTATTTTATTTAAGAACAAAATGACGAGTTGCATACAAAACAATGGAAATACACATTTTTAACTGTATGGTAAAAATCTGCTAAAAATCACGGCCGAAATGGAGACGGATGACATTTTTTGTTTTTCCCAAAACTTTGCATACGTGACCTACCCACCAGTACGCAACTTATCCACACTAGGGCAAAAACGAAATCGAAAATTTTTTTTTTACGCTCCGCCCTAATATATATATATATATATATATATATATATATATATATATATATATATATATATATATATATATATAATAGACACTCTCGCATTTTGCAAGCTTGAAAGGTACATATGTTAAATTGTACACAGATTCGACACTTTTTCTGTGATTGGCAGTCATATTAGTTGGTCACCTCTTGTTACTGCTACCACAATGAGGAAAATCGAGTTCCGCGTTTAGCGAAGACCGCTTTTAGCCAATTTTTCTATCATAAAATTGCTCAGGGTTATTCTGGCAGTAAAACTGTTAGCATTACACTACGAAATTACTCGTCGCCCTCCGTATTCTCTAGATTTGGATCCCTCGGAATACTCTTTGTTCTCAGATTCCTATATTGCAGAAACTTGCATCAAATTCAAAATTCAATAGTGAAACAAATTCGTATTTTGCCGATATGAAAAATTCCTAGTTTGTAGATAGTGATTTTTAAGCTGCAAAAATTAGTTTGAAGATTGATGAACTAAATGTATAGACGTTAAGGATATTATGTAGATAGGTGAACAAAAACCTTTTACCAGAAAAATGTCGTTTTCATAATTTTTGCGAGAACTCAACAAACGACACTCATATTTAAGAATTATCTGCTGGATATGCCAAAATAAGCAGGATAGTGCATAATAATTTGAAATTCTTTAAACAAACACACACACATACACAGACACACACAGACACACACACAGACACACACACACACACACACACACACACACACACACACACAGACACACACACACACACACACACACACACACACAGACAGACAGACACACAGACAGACACACACACACACACACAGACAGACACACACACACACAGACAGACACACAGACACACACACACACACACACACACACATATATATATATACACCAGAAAGTTCGGTGAATGTGTCTATAATTACATTGGATTGTTGTTTTACATGAAACAGCTGTTACTGTCCTTCAAAATAATCCCCGTAGGCGGTAATGCACATCGCGGAACGGCTGTACAAGTCTCGGAAACTCCTGGCGTAGTCGTCTTTAGGGATGGCCTTCACCTGGTTCGTAGAATTACGCTGGATGTCCGAAATGTCCGAAAACCTGTGGTCTTTCAGAGCTGATTTCAATTTGGGGAACAAGAAAAAGTCCGGGGGTGACAAGGGGAGTAGGGTGGGTGATTCAGGAACACATCTCGCCTGTTGGCCAGGGACTGCTGCATCAGAAAGGCAGTATGTGGCCAGGCATTATCGTGAAGCAGAGTCCAGTTACCTTGCTTGGCGTACTGGGGGCGTACTCGTTTCATCCGTTGCAGCAGATGCTTCAGTATATCCACGTACTTAGCGGGATTTAACGTGGTGCCCTCAGGGAGCAATTCTTTATGGATGAGACCCTCAGAGTCGAAGAACACCACGAGTATTGTCTTGATGCGGGATTTCTCACTTCGCACCTTCTTGCTTTTCGGCGACCCTGGACCCCGCCACTCCATACTCTGACGCTTGCCGTCGGGTCGTACTTCAGGCACCAGGTCTCGTCACCCGTGACAATGGTTTTCAGGAAATTTTGGTTTCGATCCGCCATGTCGATGAAGGCTCCACAGGCGTCAAACCGAATTTTCATTGGTTCAGGCGTCAAAGTGTGGGGCACAAGTTGAGAGCAAAGCTTGCGTTTACCCACATCCTGGGTCAGTATGAGGTGGGCCATCTCACGACCAATTCCCAATTTCTCCGCTATCATTCGCACTATCACACGACGGTCCTTGTCCATCAATTCCTTCACTTTCTATACGTTGTCCGGGGCAGGGCCTTTTTATCGCATGGGCAAATCGGGGCTTTGCCCAGGGCCCCCTGATGCTAGAGGGCCCCAAAACCCCCTTGGTGTATGCACCTAGTACTTCTAATAGTATGAATAGCCCATGAATAGTTCTGAATTTTATAAATGTTCGTAAGGGGGGGCCCAAATAGCATCTGCCCAGGGGCCCCCAGCGTTCATAATCGGGCCCTGGTGTGGGGTGCGTGCAGTTGCAGGTCAACCACTTTGGCATGGGTCTTCAATGGTGTCCCGCCCTTCTCGTAAGCGTTTAAACCACTTATACACGCACTTCAAGGGGACAGCACGTTCTTCGTAAACTTTTAGCAGCATTTCATGAGTCTCTTTCGTTGATTTTCCAAGTTTGAAACAGAACAGCATATTCGTTCGCTGACCCATTTTGAATTTCGACCGAACGCACAACACCTTCACTCTACAATGAACTGTTTCCACACGATAAGCTAACTCGCAGCGCCGCCGCTCAGGAGCTGGTTCTGACCAGTCTTCACCTGTCTGGCACGGTATGCGCCTGTTGCAAACTCTTACGACCGTGAGCAATATGACGTCATTCACCGAACTTTCTGGACAAAGGTTGTTGCAAAACCTTGTAATTCCATACGCTTGCGGTATATATAAATATTTTTCTTACTATTTTTTCTGCATTTTCAGGTTTAAAAATGAAAATTTTCTTAAAAGTATAAATTAGTTACAGATAAATAACCAGTACCTACACCTTTAATAATGTGTTCAAATACATTCATAAAATAGCATACCTTTTTCGTTCCATCAGACAAATTTATACACTCCTTAACAGCATATGACTTTGGATAGTTACAGAACCACTTTCTAACCACAGGGCTGAGTTGTAGCGGATCCACTTTTTTCTCTTTTATCCACAAGCCTATTAGAATCAAAATCATTGATAGATTTTTATTGTATAGTAAAAAAAAATAGATGAATCTAGCATTATCTAATAAAAGCACAAAATATATTATATAATGAGATTTAGCTGACAAATTAAAATAGATTACTTTAAAATTTTAAAATACAGTAACCACCGCTTATAGTGATCAGTGGTTATAAGAATCAACCGTTTATAAGAATCAATATCGCGAAAACAAAAACAAATGTATTATTTCCATGTTAAAATTTTCCCTTTAAAGAATCAATCCACCGGTTTTAAGAATCAGTTTACAGTCTTCGCTTTCCTTTCATTTTTTCAAAAAAGACACTTAAACCCTCAAAAGGCACGAAGTTCTTTCCTTTTTTTTAAGAAAGGTTGATAAGATGGGATTAAATATATTCGTAAAATTCATCCCTTTCTTTGTTAGACATAACATAATAGTTTCCCCTTAAGCGCTTTAGCACAACAATGTCCTATTAGCTTAACCCGGGGGCATCTTTACCCGTCCGGGTTCGATTTCACCTTTCTCCACTGAGAAACAAAAATAGGGCTTTTTTCCCACATCCTGGACCCTGAAAGGCCCAAATCTTCGGCGAAGTGTCCACTATCACTTAGGCAAACGTGACATTAGTAGATTCAGCACGTTTTCAAACCGTGAAACGTAAGCTAGAAGGCAAATCTTCGTCTGAGAATATTAGTATTGAAAGAGGTATAAACAGCCTCCTGAAAACTTAATTACGTCAAACTACCACAGAAAACTCTTTCTTGCTCCCTTCCTGTCGTTGAAATGTTAAAACTGTTAAGCAGGTATGTTGTAAGAAGTATTGGATTTTTTTCTTCCCGTACTATAATCATGTGTATCTTCTGATAGGTCTAGAAATTAAATTGTATTTTTAAAATTATAAAAAATAATTTTAATAAAAGATAATTAACGTAAATTAAAGAGTATTTTATGGTAAATTATCTAATATATGTATATATAGGTGTGTGTGTGCCTGTCCAAAAACCTAAATTTCGTCTATAAGAATGAACCGCTTATAAGAATCAAAACCAGTAATAACAAAAGTGATTCTTATAAGCGGAAATCACTGTACTTGCAATCACTTGTCCCAAACTAAAAATTTAAAATAGATGATATTTTCAATATTTAAAACAATCTTTAATTAAATCGTATAAAAAGTTCAAAAGGGTAATAAATAATATTAAAGTTGAATTGTGAGTTTGCTACGGTTACAGGTCGGAATGCAATATGAAATTACATTATTATGAAGGTGACTGATCGGTAATAAAATTGCTTTTTGTATAGATTTGCTACGGTTACAGAAGGAGATAATCTAGCCTATAGTAAATAACCAAACAATTCGTTCTCATAAATGAACAAAACTTGAAGATGTATATTTGGTATTTTTAATATCTGCTGTTGAATTTTTTTGTATTTGGGGCATTTTTTACTTTGTAGGACACAGTTAGTAATAATAGACTACTTGATCTTTTAAGGAACTACAAGTGGTTCTCCATTATATAAGGGTGTTGCATGCTCAATTGTTGCATGAAGCGTAGCTTCTTCCCTCAAAGAAAGATGTAGCTCTAAAGGATGCAGCAAAGTTAAGATGAGAACGGGAAATAAAAACCAGACGAATGGGAATTTTAACTTCTTTTATTTAAAACCATTTAAAAAAATTGAAGGCAATATTTGTTGGCTCTGACATAAATTATACGTTCATCGTTAACGCGAGAACGTCAGCTCGTATGTTCCGTCGATCTGCTCTGTTCTGATCTAGTCTGCCAAGAGATGATAGTTACGCACACCATATATACAATCTGTCACTCCCACGGAGCATGGGTCGCAGGTTACGCGTGCCCAGAATATGTATACATAATTAATCATGTTCAACCTACGGTGATTGCTCCGGGAACAACCTGCAGTAGCGAGAACACGAGGTAAACTAAATAGCCAACACCTCCACCATTGCTAACATTGATTTCTCGTTCAGTTAAGAAAAAAATGCCTGATAGACTCATACTGCAATCGTGGACCGGCCAGTTCAATTTTCGTTTACCAATTTCCTCTATTCTCTATCGGACAGAACGAGAATAGAGGGCGGAAAGAAAAACGTGAAGCCATCCACAAAGTGCTGCCACGATGACGTCATTTTTTTATTGTCTGGATGTCCAGGTACTGAGCATCTTTCATAAATTCAACTTAAAGGTTGAGGACCCATACCAAATCATGAAAGGCAATCTTATAACTCTACCTTTATCAAATTTCATTATTCCGGAGATAAAACTAATTTCTCTGACATTTTGTAACACACATGTACGGTCATGGTTTGCTAAAATAAATATTTCGCTTTGTCAAGAACTTCTTTTGCAGTACTTTGATAAAATATACATATAACAACTTTTAGCACAAATTTAGTGTATTGATATCAATCCCGTAAATATAATAAATCGGTTTAAACTCTTACACAAATGAAATTGTTAATGCATAACTTCTCCACTTACCTACTATCAAGCTTGCTATGTATCCTGATATAACTGTGATTACAAAGCTAGAAGTAGCAAACCACATGAAAGATACTCTGTACAGTGGGAAAATGTACCTGTAAAATATATTATTACAGTTAAAAGTAAAATTTAACTTGAGATATATTCGAATAAATTTTTCCGCATATTTTATTCATCATTAAATAAATATACTTTTAGCAAGCACAAAATGACGTGAAGATAATTACTTAGGCCAACAACATATTCTTGACTGTTCTTTGAAAACAACTTTTGCTATGAACTAAATTGTGTATGGGTTCTTTATATACGGCTAATTTATTTCTTATATGAGATTCATTTCACAGTCAACGTTTATTGTTCCTTTTTAATTTGTATTGCGGTTAATTTATGTTATTGGTTTCTGCGTACTCACAAGTATTATCTGGAACTAACGGTCTTTTAATTATTATAACCCCTATAACATGACATTCCACAGCCACTACATCCGTAAGTCAAGTGTCATCATTAACCCTTCAGCGGGCGCGCCAATTTTTGAAAAACCAGCAGGGGCGCGTGGCACAAAGGGCAACATCTCATTCAACCCTGATTATTCCTTTTGTAATAAACTTTTTTTTTCAAATTCAAAATAATAATTCTGCGTTTTATGACAAGATATAAAAAGGTTGATAATACTGAGATATATTTATAATTAAAGGCCAAAGAATGCAGATACAATCGCCTTATTTCAAAACTCTCCGGTTTATTGGATCTAAGGACAACTTGCGTATGGATTCCTATTATGGCCAAAACCCTAAAAACCAATGGGAGAGTCCATCTTCGAGATATGCAGGATGCATTGTAATATCTGCACGTTTGATCGACTACATCAACCCCTGATTTTGCCATATTGTAATTCAGTATAATCGCTGGTTTACCACGGTTAAATGGCGACTAACAATGAATTGAAAGGAATACAGGGCTAAGAAAATCAGTCCTGCGTTAAAAAGGGTGTAGCTATAAATAGAAACTACTTTTAGCATTCAAACCTTGTAAAAACAAACCATTCAAAATTAAGAAAATGTTGCACTTTGTACAAGGGTGCGACCGCTGAAGAGTTAAAATCAATTTTGTATATGAATATTTTTGAAAATGCAGTACAGATGTTCCTCGACTTACGACCGAGATAGGGACTGAGACATTGGTCGTAAGTTGATATAGTCGTAAGTTGATTTGGTCGTAAGTCGAGTTTCAAAAAAAAAAATTTTGTGTATGTACATACATATAGATTTTACTTTCATACATACATACGTAATTTGAAATACATTATACTTTATTTTGAAGACATAAATTATTCTTCGCCATCATTGCTTATTGTGTTAGTACAATTCATTGGAATTGAATTTGTGATGTAGGTAAAATACACTTAATAATTAAGATGATAGCATATAATTAATATATAACGCGCGTAGTAATGTCTGTCTTGAAATATATTGGCATTGTTAAAACTCTGTAAGCCTCTACTCAACTTGTTCCAACTAGCGGCGATCCAATTTTTTAATTGCTTGATTATTACTGAAGATTATTAGAAAAAAGTGCGCACCTTTTTCTAATAATCTTCAGTAATAATCAAGCAATTAAAAAATTGGATCGCCGCTAGTTGGAACAAGTTGAGTAGAGGCTTACAGAGTTTTAACAATGCCAATATATTTCAAGACAGACATTACTACGCGCGTTATATATTAATTATATGCTATCATCTTAATTATTAAGTGTATTTTACCTACATCACATATTTCAAGACAGACATTACTACGCGTGTTATATATTAATTATATGCTATCATCTTAATTATTAAGTGTATTTTACCTACATCACGAATTTGCAACAGAAGATACCTTGCAAGTTTTATTCTTTAAGAAAGTTGTCCAAGGTAGTTTGATGGTAGTTACATCAAACATTTTTATTACTGCGTCATAAATTTTTGCAGTCTTGCATACCATCATATTTTTTAATAATTATTTAAGACATATAGGTATGTACTGTACATTCGAGGACCAATGTTTTTGTGAAAATAAAATAGAAATAAGTTTAAAAAAATTAAAATTTCGGTCGTAAGTCGAGGAATACCTGTATGTACGAAGTAAGAAGAAAAGTTGATTGCTTGGTCTAGATATCAACGCCCTTTTTCAAAATGAGAGCCTAACAAACTAGACCAAGAGTTTAAGGCTACTGTGTACTAACTCTATTGTATGCGCTCATCTCAAAGTTAACCTACAGATTGTCCACTCGGATTTAATGATTTTCTTTTAAGTACTCCGAAATAGAGAAAGAAATTTTACACCTTGGGGCATTTTTCTTTTTTTTTAAATGCAAATAAAATTTTTAAATTTAAATTATTCGGTGAAAAAAATCTGGTATAGTGTGTTTTATATCTTCATAAATTCATTTTGTGGACGAAGTCTATTAAATGAATCTTGCTGCAAGATGCAGAAAAGTTCAGGCTTAAAATACCACTTTTGTTTTGATTATCAGCATTTATGTATCTGTAAATAGTAGAAAAATTTTCTCCATTGGTTAACATTGATGCAAGCGAATCCAATAGGGTTAGTACACAGCAGCATTAAAGCTCACTGCTGACGGATTTATAAAAAGGATCTGGAGCTTAAAACCATAACCTTGGGTTCCAAAAATTAGTGCCTTAGCCAATCGGCAACTACCCGGCATATGCACTTACATTTAAAGTAGTATTACGCTTATAAAACTACGTTGACTGATTTACTGCCTTTGCCGCAGTCTGGTCAGAAGAACTTAAACAATGAAGAGACTGATTTTTAAGATATTTTCAAATGCATTTATTTTTAAGTATTCTAAAATAAGAAAAGTGCAAATTATTTCAAATTAGGATTTATCTGTCTTCAGAAGTTCCTATTAACCATACGGTGAATTCGCCTTTGTCTCGGACTCTGCTATGAATATTCTCAGGTCCTTTTACAGCCACCTATTAAACATATACATGTTTTGGTATTACTCTCCTTATAACTAGAGATATAAATCATTACTTTTCTATGACTAAAGTGTTTAAAAGAAAAAAACTATTTAAAAAAATTAAATTGGGTCTTATTTATAGTCACACAAATAACATATACAACTTTAAAATATATACAATTTTAGGTAGTATATGTTGACGTTGTAAATACGTTACAAATACAATATAAAGTATATGTAACGTATACTTTATGTTGTAGTATAACATAAAGTATACGTTACATATACAACATATGCTTTATGATTGTATATGTTTTATGTATACAACAGTTACATATACAACTCTTGCAAAGTAACATATACATTGCAACAACAGTAACATATACAACTTTAATATTGCAATCCCAATAACTAAAGATACTAGTCATTATTATTATAAAATAATAACCTTTTATACGACAGATAAGTTTAGTTTAAAAAGAAAAGTTCTTTAATAATACTTAAATTGAGGTCCTTTTACAATAACGCAGTAAGCCTATATCCCTTTAGTATTGCTACAAATTTAAGTAGACACATAAATCACTATTATTTTTTAATTAATTTTATCACATGAAAGAAATGATAAATTTAAAAACCAAAAGAACTCTTTTTCATAAAATTAAAGTTGATATTCTTTATAGTTACTCAGTAAACATATACAACCTTTGTACATTGGCTTGCAAAACTTAAGGACCGACAGTATTTCATAGGTTTATACCCGAAAAATGAAACTCAAAAGCTAGAAGGCAATTTACATAAGGATACCTGATCAGTAAAGAGACGACGCATATGTAAATTTCCAGACAGTCACTTTGCACGGCACGTGACAGGGCTGAACTCGATAAAAGCAGCTTTTCTGAGTTAGGAAATAGAAAGTTCGTGTGTTTGTCGTTGTAAGAAGTTAAAATGAATTGTAATTGTGTTAAGGTGATATAAATTTCTTGTAGGATACAATTAGAGGACTTTACGCGTGCTATAAGAATTGGTAAGCTTGAAGAAGGACGTAGGGTGAATAATGTTTGAGAAAGAAGCCGAAGAGTATGGTATCAGCTTCACATGTGTAGAATACTTTCAAAGCAACAGGGACAACTGTTAAAAAGATCGGTGGTGGTTGCCCAAACAAAACGACACCAAGGGATGATCAAAATTTCGTCCTAGAGGCCAAAACAGACAGACTGCAGGCAGTACTGCAAAGCAACATCTGCATATGGCAACAGGACGCAAAGTATCGCGCTTTACGGTGGTCATATGTTTGCATAAAGGTGGTCTATTAGTCCGTACCAGAATGTTGCATCCCGCTAACTCCTGCACATAGAAGGAACCGTCTAAAATGGTGTAAGGTCTACAAAGACCGGACTGCGTAGCAATAGGGAATGGTACTTTTCACTGATGAGAGTCGCTTCAGTCTAATTAACGATTCTGGACGTCAGCTAATCTGGAGAGTAATGGGAACACGGTATCCTCCAGCAAACATTACCGAAAGACACGGGTATGGACATGCAGGTGTCATGATCTGGGGAAGCATCATGCTAAATGGTGGTACTGAGCTCCACATTTTCGAACGTGGTTCAGTAACAGGAAACCGCTACTGCAGTGAGATCATTTTTCACATACATCTTTTTCGAGGTGCCACTGGTTCTCAGTTCCTTTTTTGGACGACTAGCTGAAACTCCCGCACTTCGCTACGGAGTACATTCAAATTAAATACAACGGTCAATGTATGCAATTAATGCCAAAAAATAATATGTATAATAAATACGACGATCAATGTATACAATTGATGTAAAAAAAAAGAAAAAAAAATTATAAAAAAGTCGTACGAGATATTTTTATAGACAAAATAATGTAGAAGAAAATATTCAAATTAAATATAATAGGACGTACTAAAGAATATAGTACAGTTAATATAGTACAGTTTGAGGAACATATCTTTTACTGTATTTTAATATTATTTGGATAATGTCCAATCGTCTGCCGCATTAGCAAGGGAAAAAATATTTTTATTTCTATTTCATTGTTGTGGACGTGACGATACATTTATTTTAAGTACCAGAAAAAGAAATCACGTGATCAGCATTTAATAAATTAAATTCTAAAAAATTAATCTTTAAAAATTCACCAAAAATCATAAAAGGAAGGCAAAGATTCGAAAAAGATTTCATTTTAAAGCAATTTTTATGATCTTTCTCGTGATATAAATTTCATAACCCCCAAATTATTATTTTAAATGCAAACTTAAAAAAATTACTAAAACAGCTTAAAAATTTAATTTTAAAAAATCTAAGAAGAGTTTTTCAAAAATCTTTCTTAGTGCACCCCTACACTATAAAAAGAATCGGTATGCAAAATTTCAGCCCTTTAGGTCCACCGGTTTGGTCTGAGCGTTATATGTCACTCAGTGAGTCAGTCAGTCAGTCAGTTACGGAACTGTTTTATATATATAGATAATGCCAGACCTCATCGTGCGTGTGCTGTTTATATGAACTGTTGGAAAGGGAAGATATCACTATGCATTGGCCTGCGAAGCTCCCGGACCTGAATCCATTACTATATGTGTGGGACGTTTTAGGAAGACGTCTTGCTGTACGTATACCTCCATTTCAAAAAAGAGGAGTGGAGAATGTTACCCCAATAGATCATAGACCAACTCGTTTTAAGCATGGTTTGACGCTACAAAGCAACCATTGCAGTTAAGGGACAGAATGTTCCCCACTGAAAACCACTTCTTTGCTTTATTCCATCTTTTCAGAAATACGCCTTTGTACGATGCTATGAATGCTTTATAGCTCTTTCTGAATATATCATCCAAATATACGTTTGTATCCTTTTTGCACTCGTGTTATTTCATTCACCAATGTGGTACATATCGAGGTATCAGAGGTGTGAATTTCATTCGTCCAAGTTGCTCCATTGCGAAGAAATTGCGAAAAAAAACCACGGTCCTAAAGTTTTGCATGCCAGTGAATTACTATAATTAGAGATTAACAATAATTACAGATACAATTTACTATCATTTGAAAATTATTGTTTCGAACATTTCGATATTTGCAATAACTTTTATAAAGGTATGGCTTACTTTTCTCCAGGGTTGCTTAGATCGGATGAAATCGTAAAATTAGACATTTCTGCACCCATTGTAGAGTTTACACTAAATGATGTTTCATAGAAAGAGCTATTTGCATGGTAAGAACAACCCGCTGTTGACAATGGCAAAGGGGGGTATTTTGAGTTAGTATACAGCGATCCAAATCCCATCCAAGCATGGATGGCGAAACCCATACTTAATCCAATAAGTGCGCCCTGTAGATAATTATATAATTTACAATTAGTTAACAATAGAGTTATACAGTTTATTAAAAATAATTCACATGAATAGAAATACATTAATTAAAAATAGATAAGTAGATTTATATCATATAGATAAATTATCCCCCTCCTTTACCTGTCAGGAACGAAATACTAAGCTTAGAGCTTGAAGTTGTCAGTTTGTATACCCCATGATATCTGAAAAATATCACTTAATATTTCAAAAAAATCACTCTTTGAAACGTGCTGTAAGGCATTTTGATGAGAAATTTTCCATTTATACCTATCCAGTGTCCTTCATTCGTGTCTAAAAGGAAATAACCAGCATTCACCATTTTTTAAAAATTCTTACTCAGTTGACAATTTATGAAATCTATTTCTGCGTAAATAGATATCATCTCCAATACTCCTTGCTACTGTCAGCTACGCAACTGTAGAGCCAAAGCCTATCTACAGAGACCTACATTCGAATGGCACATTCAGAAGGTTTGATAGATTTGTTTGTATCGAAAAAATAGTTATTGCTTAACTTAATCAATGTATCATTTTTTGAATAAAAAAGAAAAAAATATTTTACACACTCTATAAAAGTAAGTTGACATGACAATAAGAGTTGTATGATATACAATATAATCATTATAAGGAATGTAAACTTAGAAATACAGTCGAACTCCGTTATAGCGAACCCGGAATATAACGAACTCACGGACATAACGAACGAAAATTTTGGTCCCGCCATTTTCCTATTTTCTTTAATGCTAATTTATCCTTTTATAGTGAACCTCCATAATCTTAAGAATCGGCTATAACAAACCTTTTTTTCAGTCGACCCCAGAAATAAAAAAAAGAAATAAGAATGTTGAAGATACAACGAATGTTGAAGAAACAAAGAATGTTGAAGAAGAAGAAGATGAATTACCTATCGCGATGTGGATAGAAAAGCATAAAATTCCATTATTCTCAGATTGTGACATGCAATTGTTCGAAACACGGGATGATGAAAATGAATCATTGTGAAATCGAAGATTTTGCATCTGATGCTGATGAAGAGGAGCACACAACTGTCGAAATCCCCACCATCTCAGATGCTACAGCAGCGATGAGTGTAATTAATAAGTTTTTATCTACACAAACAGTGGAAGAAAGAGTGTTGGAGTCACTTGATGTATTGGACAAAGATATTCATTAAAATGTTTTTGAAATTGGCATCACGTCAGCAGAAGATTACCGATTATTTCTTTGTCAAAACAGTGAGCAAATATTAAAGATAAAATCAATTTATTTCCATTTGTCTTCATTTTTAGTTTATTTAATTAGTATTGTGCCAGTTTAATGTAATCTATTTTAGTCAATTTAATTCCTTAATGATCATTTTTAATAGATTTTATTATTTTTTAAATACATCATTATTGAATACACTGCATGCAACTAATGAGTCACACATTTTGAGAACTCCAACATTTTTCTTAACGGTTCGGATATAGCGGACAAAACCTTTGGTCGCTTAAGTTCGTTATAATGGTGCTCGACTGTACTTTAAATGTACATTACATTTAAATATATTTTATTGGTAGGTGCGCATTTTAAATTACCGTGAATTTTCGAGTATAATACGCACTTTTCTTTCACATTTTAGTCCGCAAAAGTGAGGTGCGTATTAGGGCCTGTTCACATAGGAGTCCGTTGCGTTGCGTTAAGTAAAATATGGCGTTGAGACTAAAATAAACCAATCATATACCTCCAAACGATTAGCAATGAAATTTTTATCGCCTATGATTGGTTTATTTTCGTCTCAACGTCATCTTTTCCTTAACGCAACGCAACGGACTCATGTGAACAGGCCCTTATACTCGAGAACAAACAAACAAACAAACAAAAAAAACGTAGTTTTAAATTTTGGATAAACGAACGTACAGCAGCTGTAAGACATTGTCGCAACATGGGTGCGTCGCATCTACACTCCGTGATTCATCCATCCGTTTACTAAGCAGGTATCCCTTTTAACAAACTGAACTCACAGTTCGTATCGCACACGCGTTCGTTTGATAACAGGTCCCTTGAAATAGTGATAGTTCCCGGTTGTTGAAAGAGCAAAAAATTATTATTTTATTTTATTTATATCCCTCAAATTTTCTTCAGCACGGTCCTATACGGCAGCAGAAAAATTATCAATTGTTAAACGTGAGACGGCAGTGAGAACGACATATTATGGGAGGATGGGCAGGTGTCATATAATGAGGATGATGATGTTGATATATATTACGACGGCACCAATGCTTATGACATGGACGCAACAACAATAGATGAAGTGTATTCTAGTGAAAGGGATTAAGACTGACAATTTGACAGTATTGTTTGTTTTGAAAAAAATTAAAGTTTTCTTTTCTACTGAATTTAATGTTTTCGTTTCTTTTTATTACAAATTTTATTTCTGCAAATAAATATTTCTTCCATTAAAAAAAATATATTGGAAAGTTATGGGTGCGTATTACAGTCGAATTTTAATTCTTTCCGAAAATTTCGCGCAAAATCAAGCCTGCGTATTATACTCGGGTGCGTATTATAGTCGATATTTTCCAGTATGTGAAAAATTTGAAACAAAAACAAAATAATAAAAAAAAATCTGTTTTTAAACTCACCGGTTCATTGGCTGTTACTGTGAACATACCAAGACAAAAGACACCAAGAGTAGGTCCTCCTATCATGCCTATAATTACTATGGCAATTTCTATGACGCCTTTAATATTGGCTGTGACAAAGGTTAGGATGAGACAGAGTCCTCCGTAGGAAATTGCTAAATAAATGAAGACATAGCATCGCAACATACTTTTTTATTAGTTTAATGAGCATGGTAGAATAAAATGAGGTTATGTCATGAAAACAATGAATAGACCCTGCTGCAAATTGCAGAAAATGACAGAATACAATTTTTGTTTACTGTAAATAACTGTGTAAAGTGAGAAGAGTAGAGAGAATAGAAATATAATTTCTGATAAATAAGTCAAGTACAGTGGTACCTCGTACAGTGGTTTAATTTGTTCCATGACGGAGCTCGTAACTCGAAATACTCGAATCTCGAATCAATTTTCCCCATTGAAATGAATGGAAATGCCATTAATTCGCTTCGGGCTCCCCCAAAACACCGCAATTTTTTGTTACATGTTTTTAAATAACAAAAAATTTGCTTATCAACGACGAACATTGTATAAAAGCGCAATACAATAGATTGTACTGCATTAAATTTGTTTTATTAAGTGAAATGTACAACATTGACCTTGGAGATCAGACTTGAAGATGATGATGGAAGAGGAGGAAAAAGGCTGAACTGAAAACTTAAATCTTATTTGTTGATTTTATTCCTTTTCGACTCGCTTTCCTCACTTTCGCTTTTATTACCAGCTACTCTCTTAAAGTGAACGAGTGAGACACGGAAGCTGGACGATTGTTGCATCGTTCACTGTGGCTGTAATGTCCAGATTATTCTTTCTGAGAATCCGAATAACGTTTTCTCGGAATCCGTAGAAGGTAGAGAACTTGCGATCCTAGGACCAAGGTCATTCCATCCTTTAGACCCCATGGGGAGTTCCAGTATGGAGGAGAAGCTATCTCTCTGCGAGAGAAGTTGGGCGCTGTTCGGTTTCAGAGGGCTACTCAAGTTTGGGCAGAGCAAGCTGCCCCGGGTGGTAATGGTTCAGTGTTAATCTCTCGGTTTAAGACTGGATAGTAGTCTCAGAATAATATGTATACAGTTGTATAATAATTGTACATAAAGACTGTAAATATTATATGCTCCTTGTGCACTGATTTGATGAGCACGTAACATGGCATTCGCTGCTCAAACTAGCGGTGGGATATCTCAAGCTTGCTCGTAACCAGAATTTTAGCTCGTAACTCGAAGCAAAAAATCTAACGAGAGAATGCTCGTATCTCGAGAAACTCGTAAGTCGAGACACTCGTAAATCGAGGTACCACTGTATTTTATTAGATAAAACGAGTAGCTACCATAGTTAATTTCACAAAAAATCATGTTAGTAACAGTGGATAAGGATTTTGATTTTTTAATCCAGCAATTTCCACATGGCAAGATATTCAAAAGACAGGAATATTTTCCATTAAATACTACAAAGCTTACATATTTTTTCTTATAAAATTTAAAACACTGCTGTAAATAGGCGTACCTAATATTTTTGCAAAAAGTGTCGCTGTTGAATCTTTGAAATTTCTGCACTTGCCATAGGGTTTTATGTAGTCTTCTATAGTCACAGTAACAAGAGAATTCACTACTGAAGACATGGTGCTTAAAGCAGCACTGAATATGCCAGCGACACAGAGTCCAGATAATCCAGGCAGATGTCCAAACAATGTTAATATAAAGTGAGGTACTAGCTGAAACGAACAAAATGATTCAGTTAACCTTCCCTAAATTTAATACTGTGCAATATATACAAATTATTTAATATAAGCTTCCATAACATAATTGAAAATTAAATCAAGATTAACTTATAAACAAGTCAATATATTTGAACTGTGAGAATAAATTAATTGCAAGTAAGTAATATGCCTTTCTTTTATGTACTTCGTTGTCTTTAATTGTAAATGTGCGAATTTATTTTCTATCTAATTTTAAAAGGTGTATTCAAACAGACCCGAAAGTATTACTTAAGCCAAAATGACTTTGTCCAATGCAGATTTATACCTCATCTAAATATTTAGAGTGTTATTCTATACAAAATACAAAAAAAGTTCCTCTTCTGTAAGGAGACATAGATTTATAACAATATGCAGCGTTCAGATGTTTAAATTTCTTTTAAATTTGTTCTGTAATTTTCTCAAATCACATATTTTATTTTATTTACATTCTTGGTATCAACTTATATTTGAAGATTCGGTTACACGTCTCTCAAAAAGCACAAATCAAACAGATAACAGTTTGGAGAGGATTGATAAGAGCTTTCCATATTTCTTCCAAATTTAAGGGTTGTCATATACATATGTCTGGAATAAAACAGCTTTCATAATCTTAGATTGTTAATTTGCCTCAATCTATATATATATAAAACAGTTCCGTAACTGACTGACTCACTGACAGACATACAACGCACAGATCAAACCGCTGGACCTAAAGGACTGAAATTTTGCATGGCGATTCTTTTTATGGTGTAAGGGTGCACTAAGAAAGATTTTTGAAAAATTCTTCTTAGATTTTTTAAAATTAAATTTTTAAGCTGTTTTAGTGACTTTTTTTAAGTTTGCATTTAAAATAATAATTTGATGGATATAAAATTTATATCGCGAGAAAGATCATAAAAATTCCTTTAAAATTAAATCTTTTTCGAATCTTTACCTCCATTTTCTGAATTTTGGTGAATTTTTAAAGATTAATTTTTAGAATTTAATTTATTAAATGCTGATCCCGTGATTTCTTTTTCTGGTACTTTAAATAAATTTATCGTCACGTGATAACAACGAAATAGACAAAAAAAAATTTTCTTTCTAATGCAGCAGACGATTGGACATGATCCAAAAAATATTAAAATACAATAAGATATATTATGTTCCTCAAACTGTACTATATTGTTTAGTATGTCCTATTACATTTAATTTGAATATTTTCTTCTACATTATTTTGTCTATAAAAATATCCCTTACGATTTTTTTTATAAATATGTTTCTTTTGTTTTTTTTACATCAATTGTATACATTGATCGTCGTATTTATTATAAAATATTTATTTATTTATTTATTTATTGGCATTAATTGCATACATTGACCATTGTATTTAATCTGAATGTACTCCGTAGCGAAGTGCAGGTTTTCAGCTAGTATATCAATATGAGTAACTAACTCGGGAATGCTCTCCAGTATTTATCAGTAGCTCCATACAGCTTTTTGATAACTTACATGACTTGTGGAAAACGCATATGAGAAACTCGCAGCCTCTGAGTAACCTCGATAAAAAATTAGAATGAGAACTAGTTTTGTACTTATAATTGTAGGTCTCCTTTACGTCAGTCTCAGGTGTCATTGTCTTTATGGACAATTCGCAAATATATCTGTGCCCGATACTATCACACTTAATTATCCTAAGCTATATTAATAACATCTATGTAATTTGCCACTGTTATTTTTTCATTGGGAATGTTATAAAGCTGCGTATCCCTGCTATTTAGAAATTTTTACATCAATCTCCACATAATCATAACGAATAATATGAATTACAAAACACTAAATGCTCCCCGCAAGGCTTCGGTTGTCACCAATTCTTCGCAGTCCTGTCTGGAAACAGGGCGATGGCCCGAGTTAAGAGAGACAATGGACGTTAGGACCTCGACTATCGACTTCTGTCGTAGCTCCGTTAGTCTATAGTGAAAGGAAAAGGGGTGTAAGTCACATTTTCAACTTCTTTTATTTGAGGGCAAAAATGCAATCTCCATGTTCGATTTACTGTGGAATTGCAAATAATTATTATTTGAAATATTAAAATAATTATTATGAACTATAATTTGTTCATTTTATAGTGGAATTTTTTGTAGTTTTTGCAGTAAAACGCTTTGGACTTACACCAATTGACTTACTGACTTACACCACTTTGCATTTCACCGCCTCAATATAAAACAGTTCCGTAACTGACTGACAGACTGACTGACAGATAACGCACAGACGAAACCACTAGACCTGATGGGCTGTAAATTTGCATGGTGATTCTTCTTATAGTGTAGGGGTGCACTAAGAAAGATTTTTGGAAAAATCTTCTTAGATTTTTTTTAATTAAAATTATAAGATCTTTTTGTAACATTCTTTAAAGTTTGCATTTAAAATAATAATTAAAGGGTTTTAAAATTTATATCACGAGAAAGATCATAAAATTCCTTTGAAATGAAATCTTTTTAGAATCTTTACATTCCTTTTCTGATTTTCGGTGAATTTTATAAGATTAATTTTTAGAATTTAATCTATTAAATGCTAATCACGTGGTTTCTTTTCTTTTTGTGATACTTCAAATTAGTTTTGCGTCACGTGCATAACAACGAAATAAATTGACAAAAAAATTTAAATACAGTAAAAGATAAAATTTAACCACTCGACTAATTGAGATGGAAGTTTTTTTAAGAATTTAATTCAAAGTAGTATGTTTTATCGATATTAAACATACAAATTAATTGCATACATTGACCGTTGTATTCAATTTGAATATTTCATTCTACATTATTTTGTCTGTAAAAATATCCGTTACGATTTATATATATATATATATATATATATATATATATATATATATATATATATATATATATATATATATATATATATATATATACACATATATATATATATATACACACACACATATATATATATATATATATATACAGTGTTGGAAATTGATTTATGAAAACGTGGTTTTTAACAAAAACTTCTTTAATATTCATTAAAAATGAATGAATTTTCATACATTATACATGCTACGTATAACAAATGATTTACAAAAATAAAATTTCACCCATAATAATAAACAAAAACATAAAGTAAAAAATTAGATTTTTGTAAAATACAAACATGGAAATTGATTTATGAAATATCACATTTCATTGGCTATTCTGAAGTAATGTGACAAAAATTTGCATAAAACAAAAAAAAAAAAAAACGTGACATGCGCTGTAGACATAAAAAGAGTTATGTATTGGTAGCAATACGTTTCAGTCATACTTTTCACCATGGGTAAACGAAAGGTCTTGCCTGACGACGAAAGATCCAAAAACGATGAATATCTAGAAGATGGAATATCTGTTCCGGAAATTAGTAAATTAATTAAAAGATCAGTTGGCATGATATATAACTATAAAAACGATCCAAGAAATTATGGCAAAAATTTTAGCAAAAAAAGGTAATCCACGTTTAAATAGGATGGAGAAAAGGGGGATTCTTCAACTTGCATCAAAAACCGGCCACAGTTTAAAGCAGATTTATGCAGATCTATCCCTTCCTTTCTCTTCTAGAAGTGTTAGGAAAATTTTGCATTCTTCATGGAGCTTGAGATGTTCGATGCAAAGTCACTTCTACATCACAAGCTGATGCATTTGCAGTATTGTGAGAAGTAGATGGCAATGGACGACAATTGGAAGAAGATCATTTTCTCCGATGGAAAGAAATTTTATTCGGATGGCCCCGAGGGTTTCAGGTATCACTGGAGGGATCTCCAAAAAGAATCAAAATCTACATTCAGCAGAAATTATCAAAATTATTCAGTAAAAAAATCAAAATGCAAATTCATGACTACGTAGTCGACAGCAGCCCCAGTATTTTGGGCTATAAATTGCGCAATCTCTTGCGCCTTCTCTTTACAGAATTTTTCCACTTGCATGGCCACCTCGCTCCCCGGACCTAACCCATGCAACATTTTTTCTGTGGGGTTATTTAAAGTCTAAGATGTACCTTGGTGGAGTCTCGAACTTGGCGGTCCTAAAGGACAACATATCCCGGTCTTTGATGAACATTCCTGGTGACATGTTAAGCTTGGCCGTTGAGAACGTAGTGTTCAGGATGCAATGTGTCGTCCACCAGGAATGTGGTCACACTGAAGGAGGGAAAAGTGAATTTGCTGCATAAAGTGGTGATTCAGTGAAATTTCTTTGTTATTCATTTGTCTGCTTACAACGTTTTCGGTATTCGTCCCTTATCTTTATAGCCCGAAATACTGGCGCTGCTGTCGACTGGTACATAGTCGTGAATTTGTATTTTGATATTTTACTTGCCTTTTATGCAAATCCTCGAGTGCGCCGACAACAACAGCATCATGTCTTCCCCTATCGGCGACTTTTGGAACTAATATTTTTTTTTCACGGAAACTCTTTCCCATTTCGTCCTTAGTCCCTCTATCAATTTTGGTGGAATTCCTATTGATAGATAGCGCTACAGATAGCTCTGAGTACTGTCATTTTTAAAAAAATCACCCTGCATGTATAAAGACATTCGAAACGTTAAAATTATGTTTATTATGATCATATTGTGATAAGCAGTCAATTTGCAAAATGATACAAATTGATCTTAATGATGTTTACATACATCATTAACATCAATAACATCACCACTCTTTTATTGATAATACTCAGGTCTGTTAGGGACTGACAGTAATGAAAATACTATTTTTTTATTTATGTGATAAGTGTGCTTATCACTAGAAAAAGAATCTCCAGCAATTTAATGTTATATTTCATGCAAAAAATATTTCAAAATATTCTTAAATATAACTTAAGATGTTACCTGGTCTCCTGAAGAAATTTTCTCTCTTTTATCCCGTAATGGATCACAATCATGAAAATAAGAGTATATCACAGTGCCAAGAAAATTTGAAGAGCATTTGAAACAGAAAACCAAAGGAATCGTCCACATTAAACAACTGAAAAGATTCATTTTTGTTTGAAATTATTGTATCATATGGAGGTTTGTAAATTTAGCAAAATATATATAATGTAATTCATACATTTGCATCGTAAATAATAAATTTATTTTTATATATCTCAGTTGTCATAGTGATGACTTGGTTCAATTTTTATCTAACTTAGTTTTTGTTATATATTATTTTGAAAAGCAATAATATAAAATTCAAGAAGGTTTAATGTCTACTTTTATTGGCTGTCCAAACGCTGAAAATTTTTTATGCTTATTAATAAATGGCAATGCACTAAAAATATTTATAAATAACAATAATTGGAACGGTGTTCGTTTTCAAAATAATGAAGAATATAGAACAGGTGTATAGAATTAAAAATCTACACAATTCAAAGTTAAAAATAGCTTTCAAAATTCCTCTAATTAACCTGAGAAAAATTCCTTAATTTCGATTTTAAGTTAAGATTAAAAAATATTGATAAAAAAAATAATTTAAAATTTTTTAACTTTATTTTCATTTACATTTTTGAAAAAATACTCTGTTTCTTTTGATAGTTTAATTACATCATTCAAAATAATAAAAACATGATCGAGAAGAAAAATCGATATGCAGAGCTGTCTGACTCTTAAAGAAAGAGGCTATTCCAGTAACAAAACTTAATTCGTAATTGTAAAAATATGCTATACGTCTATAAATCGATGATGTCAAAAGATTTTTGTTTAGAATAAGCTTTGATGTATCTGTAAAGGATATTTAGTTGTGGCCGTGATTATATAAGATCAGCACATTGCAAAAAAAATAAAAGAATAAAACTGGAATTCACTTACCACACTTTATTTAAGACAAGTTAGGAGAGCATAAAAAAATATTTTGCACGTGGTGCATCACCATTTATACCACGCATGTTGAGGTCAGCACAATTGTTAGCACGAAGACTATGTGCTCTTGGAAAATACAATTCTCAGCAAAGGAACCAGGAACCATCGGACAATTCCGTATTTCTGTAAATCTTTCGTAGACCAGTTGAGTCACACTTTATTCTTCGCGCAACCACGTGCTTCAGAGCACCCTCTCTCCACGAACAAAGACGTTAGCTTCGCCGAGAACCCTCGAGGAGTCACCTTTTATAATGTCCTTCCGCCGGAGAAATTTTCACACCTTTTTTGTTGCCAACGTTCTTTTAAAACTTTGTAGGAAGACCTGGAGAATGTCCGATTAGGCGATCAGGAGTGAAATAAAACCGGTTCCGTCTAGTTTCAAGTACGCTGCTTCCGAACCAGTTCTACGCTGATGTTTTCACAACAGTATCATAATTTATAGAATATTTATGTTACAATTAGTTTTAACGATTCTTAGATAACACGACTTTTTATAATATTTAAAACAGAATAAAAGTTAAATTTTAATACAACGTGTTAGAAAAATAGAGCTCCCTAAACACGCATTCTTTCGACTACGGGCTACGAGAGGGAAGTGGAATGAATAGCTAAAGACTAAGTAAAGAACGTTAGTCAGTACTTTATAGTACATTAGTCGCTCTAGTGCATCACTCAAGCGGAAGTTTGGAACGACTAGGCGTCAATGGTAAATGTCTGAAACGTCCTTTTTACCTCCAGTGATTCGGAATGTAACGATTGTGGTGAGAAGAGCGCAATGTATGTCGTTCAACAGCATAATCGCAAAAAAAAAATAATTTCAATTGAAAATCACAAGAAAATTATTATAAATAAAGCCAACTTTGGTAGTAAAACATGCAGATATATAGTGTAATATTACTCCTAGACTAATCTCAGAAGATGTCTTAATGGTCAAAACCAAGCTATCTCGTACATAAGACAATACCAAAACATGAATGTGGTTTCTATGGACTACGAGAGGTATTGTGGATGAAACGCCAAACACTATGTGGCTCCTCAAATACGTTAGCCATTAAGTTATTAGAACATTAGACGCTTTAGGTGTCACTCAAGGCTCCATATCGGGTAAGTGTATATTCCTACGACCGGAAGTACATGCAAGATTCTGGAATGAAACAAAATGACAATCGCACGTTAATATGTACAGTGGTTAGATCTCTTACAAAGGACATATGTACTGTTCTGACGCGAACAGTACATTTGTCCATCTAGACATGAGCCAAATGTTTCAATCTCAAATACATTTATCCAGTTGTCTATAATTTTGTCTGCATCAACGAAGTATCTTCTCTCGCGTTCATTGAAAATGTCTTTGTTTCTAGGGATGCGACACCGATGTCGATGTTTTGATAACAACGATGTTCTAAACATTGTTTTATTGAAGTCGATATTTTTTTAACATCGCTGTTTTGTGCCCGATGTTTTACGTTGTCTCGATGTTTTTTTAATGAAAAAGTACCATAATAAAAAAATTTACCATGTAGCATAATTTTCACACTCAGTAAATGTAAGGATGAATTCTGTAAAGGATGAATACAAAAGGAGGAACGAATCCTTAGCAAACAGACAAATGGCAATCAACAACCAATGAACCAATCAGAGCGCTTGGGATGTTCCTGACACTCCAGAAGCTTCCATCGGGTTTTATTTTATAAATAGTATATACATGAGAGCATTCATTTAAGCTTTTGTTTTGTTCTGGTTTTATATAAGTTGACGTTAATATTATTAGTAAGATGCCTCCCATAAGTACCGTTTGGAAATATTTTTGCAAAACCTCAGACAAATTGGCGAAATACAGTATTTGCCTTAAGTCTCTCAAAACTTCTGGCAATACCACGAATTTATCTAGACATTTGATGGCAAAACATGGCGATATTTACGACGAGAATTTTGAGTCATCAATGTAGCCCAAGGCAAAAGCAACCAAGTTTTTCTCAGTTGTGTCAGCCCAATCAGAGACTAAACTTAAATCACCCTCCTCCCCCCACGACTAATCGAAGTACGTAACATTAATGTTAGAGGCTACTAAACCAGTTTTAAAAATTAGATGTTCTAAAACATCGATGTTTGAAAACATCGATGGTTTTGGGGCGATGTACTATTAGCATCGATGTTTTAATATTGAATATCGTTGTTTCAAAACATCAATGTTTTGTTATCGATGCTGCATCCCTATTTGTTGCCATGTTAGAAATTCAGGTGATGAAGCACAGCTACTTATATGTATTTATTAGAGTCGCATGTGACAGTTCATCAAGACTGAAATTTCAATATCTCGATACAGAGCATTTAGTTTACGAACTTAGTAAACAATGTTTTATGTTAAAAGGGTGTAACCTTTTCTTATTTCTCTTAACGTTAATTAAAGTACAGAATAAAGACAAAGAATTTACCATTGAGCTTTTTTTAAAGTTCCGCAGCTCATTAATCTCTGAACAAGAGTAAATGTTGTACCAAGCATAAACATTCCTGTTACAGTTCCATGGGACATAGTATTCCAAACACTGTATCGTACCGTTGGATCTATACTTGTACTGCAAATGAGATAAAGTGGTTCGTCATTAGTTCCTAGCACACATTTTCATTACATAAAAATTTGACTACAATATGTTTTTTTCAAATGTTTGAATACATTATTTTTTCCTTTAATGAAAATAAGGAGGTACATACAGATACGGTATTTGTCCAGTATTAAAAATTCATCTTAATTGGAGAAAGAAAAACCCAGCATACTGTAAATTTTCAGTACACTTTCATAGTTAGTTTAGATTAGGTTATCTAACTCCCACTCTTGGCAACAAGGCCATTCGATGTCGTGCAAACTAAAAGAGCTTTGATAGCTGTTGGTCGAAACACTTTCATACAGACTGTTCTAGGGTTGCACAAGATAGGAGATGCTCGCAGTCCATGCGTCCCTTAACACAGATAGGGCATTGGTCCGCGGCGGCAAGCCCGATTCAATACAAGTGGACCTGAAAATAGTAGTGCCCTGTGACACAACGGAATGAGGCAATACTCATCGAAAGGTTAAGCTTTTTGGGGCTGGTTTCCTTAGAAGGCATCCCCACTGCTCTCCACTTGCCAGAGTTGCTTGTAAGTCTTTTAGCGTTTTTGTTCAAACTTTTAGGTCGAACATGGAGTACACCGAGTATTGAAACATAGGAATCCGTGGCTGGGGTAGGAAGCGTCATGCCTTCGCAAGTCGGTGGGCAATTTCATTGCCGAAAGTTCCGACACAATTTGGTATCCACTACATGTAGGCATTAGAGCCTGCGAAAGAAAGGCGATGAAGACACTCTATAGAGGCCCTAGTAAGTTTCCAATCCGTATGAGTAATAGCAGATAAAGCGAGAATCGCAGCTCGCAATTCAGTCAGGAAGACGACTTTTTGGGGAATCAGCCGATTCATAAGAATGACACTTTAACGAAACGCCACAAATTCTTCAAACTTGCTGCTCCGCTATCCAGCGGTTACTGATCCACAGAAAAAACCTCGAGTAGAGGCCAGCTCCTGTTTCTCCCCCAGCTGAGTTCAGTACATTTTCATAATATTTTAAAATTTAGCAAATATTATTAAAGATATGTTTTTAATTTTAGATGATATTTGGCAGCTATTTAGGGGGATATATTTATATGCAAATGGAATCTTTCATACTTAATAAATATGACTATGTAATGGTATTTAAAACTGATGACAATTAAACTCTTCTCTGATATAATATCTTGAAGCAAATGAAACCTAAAGAAATGTCGCCAAACATTTTAAGATTTTTCAGTTTAATTAATTATCTAATCTCCTTTTTAAACGAATAAGAGTAAGGTGTAAGCTGCAATTAGTGTTTCATGAGTAACCTTATAAGAAAAATTTTCTTTTAATATTTGATCATAAAAATCTTCAAAAGGCAAATCATAATGTGGTGCGTAACGTAAACAAATATTTAGATGCAAAATCTTCTACTTGGTATCCAATTAACATAAAGATGCAAAATACATCTCACTGGACTTTTCATAGATTATCTAAGTTATTTTGCCATATTTTCGTGGGGAAAAATTTATTATCCGAATATCAAGTGCAATTTAATTCATAACAATATTCAGAGTACCGAAAAACAAAATCAAAAGAAAGCCTAAAATAACATTTAAAAACTTACTTGAACATATTTAGACGACCACCTTTTTTAGCAGTTTCAAGAATTTTATTAAGTCCGCCAAAATCCAGACAACCTTTAATTATCAATGCAAATGTTGTGAACAGCATTAAAATTCCTTGAAATAAATCTGTCCACAAAACAGCTTTCAAACCACCCTGTTAAAATAGAAACTCTCACTGAAGAGATAAATAATGTTTGCATTTTATCAGAATAAATAAGAATACGTCAGGTTTGAAACTTAATTTTTAATTTAAAAAGAGAAGCAACCAGAAACATCTTACCTTTGGAAATAAGGCGTCAAATTAATTTAAATGCATAAATGACTATTTTAACATTGGAAACTAATTTTTTTAGTTATAATATATAAATCTTATACTTCATAAACCCCATAGCAGTGGTTCACAACTAGTATTACGCGTACCACTGGTGGTACTCGAGAGTATTCGAGGTGGTACGCAGAAAATGACTTAAGATTAAAGATAAGCACTATTGAACCTGTAAAAACAATCTCTAATAAGAAATAATCATAAGTAACAGCAATTTTCTCATTAAGTCTCCCAATAAAGACATTTTAGTGTTGGAAAGTTGTATTTGCCATTTGTTAATAGCTATTACATAAAAACGGCTTTCTCTAGTCTCATGGATTTATTTTCTGTATTTTGTTTTATTTATACCTAAACACATTTTGTAATGTTATTCATATGTTTATAGAATTTATTTGACCCCCCCCACTCAAAAATTTATAACATAACCAGTGGTACGCCACGACCCCATAAAGTTCTCAGGTGGTACTGACGTATAAAACGGTTGGGAATCACTGACATAGAGCATTCGCTGCAAATTGCGACCACCCCTGTAAATTAACCCCCCCCCCTTCTGGTTTCAATAAATCGCCTTTTGAAGAAGAAACAAGCGAATGCAAATGAGCGATGCTTATCTACTAAATGAGAATCCCCATTGGATAGCGTACACGCACGAGAGTCAGAGGAAGAAATCCACGAGGCAGGGCCGGAGGAAGGTGAGCTTGGAACGCAAAAGATTGAAGAAGTGAAGATGGTTTTGCCGCTAGACATTAGCGCCCTTTACACGTACGATCTTTCGCGAGTGCTTGGAGCGTACGGGGTTGCGCGCACGCTCCAATCACTCGCAAAAGAGCGTACGTGTAAAGGGTGCTAATAGCGCCCTTTACACGTACGCTCTAGGAGTGCTTGGAGCGTACGGTATTGCGCGCGGGAAAACTTGTAGTACGCCCAAAAGCAGCTTTCCCTTCCTCTCCGACACCTTCACACGTGCACTCAATCGAGCGGGAAAGAACGTAGGTGTAAAGGGCGCTATTATTAAGCTTATCGAAGGCGTTTGGAATTAAAGTCAAGGTAGAAACGTTAGTGGGGAGAATCGTACAAGCAGTGGCGTGGCTGAATTCTGACAGGGTTTCTGTAATATAGCTCCCGGATTAATACGCTATACAGTCGAACCCGGTATATAACGAACTCCCGGATATAACGAACGAAAAGTTTGGTCCCGCAGTTTTCTTATTGCATTTAATGCTAATTTATCCTTTTATAGCGAACCTCCGAAATCTTAAGAATCGGCTATAACGAACATTTTTTACAGTCGACGACTGAATTTTTAAAAAAAAAACTTTTTACGAATGTTGAAGAATCGAAGAATGTTGAAAAAGAAGATGATGAAGATTTACTTATCGTGATGTGGATAGAAAAGCACAAAATTTCATCATTCTCAGGTTGTGGCGTGCAATTATTCGAAACATGTGATGATGAAGTCATTACATGTGAAAACCCGACTGATGAAGATATTGTGGAAGAAATTAAAATGAATCATTCTGAAATCGAAGATTCTGCTTCTGATGCTGATGAAGAAGAGCATGTAAATGACGAAATCTCCACCATCTGAGATGCTACAGCAGCTATGAGTGTAATTAATAAGTTTTTGTCTACACAAACAGTGCAAAAAAAGAGTATTGGAGTCATTTGATGTATTGGACAAAGAAATTCATAAAATGTTATTGAAATCGGCATCACGTCAGCAGAAGATTACCGATTATTTCTGTATCAAAACAGTGAGCAACAATTAAAGATAATATCAATTTATTTCCATTTGTCTTTATTTTTAGTTAATTTAATTAATATTGTATCAGTTTAATGTAATCGATTTTAGTCAATTTAATTCATTAATGCTCGTGTTTAGTAGATTTTATCATTCTTTCAATGCAACATGATTGAATATACATTGCAACTAATGAGTTATACATTTTGTGAACTCTAACATTTTTCTAAATCGTTTGTATATAGCAAACCACCGGATATAGCGAACAAAACCTTTGGTCCCTTGAAATTCGTTATAACGGGGTTCGAACGTATAAATTCCCCGTTGCATGCTAGCATTGCGTACTGTATTTATGTAGTCTAATTGTTGTTGTAATAAATAGAGTTTAGTGTAGAAACCTCGTCGTATCTCGTAATGGTGAAACTGTTGTTTTAGTGTATACGTTACCGCAAACTAAGGTAATAGAAACGGAACTTCACACATTTCTTGTGGAAATTTAAATTGACTAGATCTCTTAAAGAGTTCTCCTGAGTCGACATGATTGTATCGTAAATCTATGCCACAACATGTCGAAATTTCCTTAACTGTTTGTGGTTGAGCATTTATGCCCTTCAAAAAGGTATGACAGAAAACCCGAGGGATCAATTTAAAAAACACAGCTTGTCGACAACAATAAGTATAGTTAAGATTTTCGGTTCAGAGCAATCCGATAATCTCAAACAGATATTTTTATAGAGGTTTAAGGATGATGTGAAATTCGTTTGAACAAAAATGTTTTATACTTAAACAGACCAATCAAGCATCCAAATTAAACTAGTAAGTTCGCAATACATCTGTGGGTATGCGATACTGATACTGTATATGATAATGCTACGTACAACCTACACTTGAACGCCAAAAGTTCTTATCATACATACATTCACAACTCGCCAAGCATTCAGCTCATAGTGTCACGGAGGGTTTCTAGATTATGTTAGTTGGACTTTTCGAGATTGGAATATTGATATGTCGAGTTAAAGTTCAAATTCCGTCGTTATGAATGGCTTAAGAATTATTCTTCGGCTACCGACTTTTATGTATCTTTGTAATGAAATATATGATAGAAATTTGCCATGCCTCCATCCAGATGTGTTTCATTTCCCCACCGGTTAGACTTTCTGCAGGTCAAAAGTGCAAGGTATCACTGAAATGAATGTTCTGTGTTTGAATGACCTCAGGAACATTCAGAAAAGAGTGATGGGAATGGAAACGCACCCAAATTCTTTCAATCTACTGGAGCATTTATGAGAGGCTCTTGAATGGCACTTTAGCCCTCACTCAAGCCCTGGGAAAAGAAGCTTTGGATTGTGACTGATGGCATAGCATGACCTGCCATACGCGTCATTCCAATACTGAAAGTTTGGTGAGGGCAGCTGCAGCTACGCTTTTCCAATGGAGACCTTGCATAATTCTATTGATGACCTTTCATAATACATATATTGCATAATTCTATTGATGATTTGCTTTAAAGACAAAAGGGCTGCGTGAATGCTAATGGTAACCCTTTTGAAATATGATTGGTGCTTCATGTGAGCAAGTAATGCATGTATGCTATATCATCTGATTGTTAAAATATCTATTGAAATACTTTTGTAATTCATTCCTAAATTATAACAGCAATTTTGGGAAAACTAGGTACAGTCACTAGAATTGAGCCCGGAATCCTCTTACCAGAGTTGAGTAGAATGTGCACACCATGGCCATACATACAACAGATGTCCACACCGAAATACCTGTCACAGTGCTCAGTGCCAGCGATGGAGCATAAATGACAACAGGCATATACAGAATCTGAAAATAGAATTCCTTTTAGTTAAAGATTTGCTTTAAGTAGAATGATACTAAATCATCATACAACTCTTAGTACGCTTAATGAATGTTAAAAATTTTGTGACTGATAACCCTAGACGAACAGTATATTGTCAGTTTAAGTCCGTAACGGCTATTGGGCGAAATGGTGCGGCTCCGGTTTTTAATAACACCACAAGGGTCGGAGTCCAACTTGACTGGTCCCGTTATTTTGAACCGAGTCAAATGACGAGACCGGAACACTTGACCCCGCACCTCCACAGGTAAATTTGAGAACTTGGAGGACATTACATCCATGACAGATTTTTCATGCCCCAGCCGCCATTAGTGTACCCGGCAGTGGATCTGCCAGCGACCGGCATCGAACCAGAGACGTTCAGATCTCTGGTTCGCTGCATTTGCCAACTGGGCTACTGCTCCCTATATTAAAAGTACATAATGCCATTGAACGAAATAATGAAATATTGCAATAATTAAACATTTTTCATAAAAGGAAATTATATGTTTATACATACGTATATGTTTTAAAATTAATAAAATAAAGTATTTCATTTCAAAGGAAATGAAATTTCTGTGGGAAAATAATTCAGAAATCAAGTTGCATTTTTAATAATAATGCATATATTTCTTGTATTTACGTGCTAGTTATTTCAAATATTCTCTGAATATCTCATGATATAATTTAGGGAATATGAGTTCAGAAATCATACAATAATGAAAACTAGTATCGGCACAGCACTTCTTCTTTAAGGTTGAAACTTATTTTTTTAAAAATTCATTGAAACTAAATGGACGTTTATCTATATATATAAAACAGCTCCGTAACTGACTGTCTGGCTGACTGACTGACATACAACGCAAAAATGAAACCGCTGGGCTTAAAGGACTGAAATTTTGCATGGCCATTTTTCTTATATTGTAGGGGTACACTAAGAGAGATTTTTGAAAAATTCTTCTTAGATTTTTTTGAATTAAATTTTTGTGCTGTTTTTTAACATTCTTTAAAGTTTGCATTAAAAATAACAGTCCGAGGGTTCTGAAATTTATATCACGAGAAAGATGATAAAAATTCCTGTAAAATGAAATCTTTTTCGAATCTTTACCTCTATTTTCTGATTTTATGAAAATTTTTAAATATTAATTTTTAGAATTTAATTTATTAAATGCTGATCACGTGGTTTCTTTTCTTTTTGTGATACTTTAAATTAATTTATCATCACGTGCATAACAATGAAATTGACAGAAAAATATTTTTTATTCTTGCTAATGCGGCAGACGATTGGACATTATCCAGAAAAATATTAAATACAGTAAAAGAAATGTTCCTCAAACTGTACTATATTAACTGTACTATATTCTTTAGTATGTTCTATTAGATTTAATTTGAATATTTTCTTCTACATTATTTTGTCTATAAAAATATCCGTCATGATTTTTTCATAAATATATATTTTCATTCTTTTACATCAATTGCATACATTGATCGTTGTATTTATTATATATATATATATATATATATATATAGGCATTAATTGCATACACTAATCGTTGTATTTATTTTGAATGTACTCCGTAGCGAAGTACGGGTTTTGAGCTAGTAAAACATATACAACGAGCATAAATACAGCGGAAAAGTTAGAAAGAAATGTTTAAAACTCACCATTTGTATGCTGAAGAGCAAAGAGGATGCAAACTTCATTCCTGTTCCAAACCTTTTCTCTAAATACTATCGCAAACAAAAGATTTGTCATTTTTAGAAGCATATTAAGAATTCAAGACAAGAAATTTATGACTATTTGTTAAATACTAATACCTAAAAGAGTTATCATCATGAAAAAACATTTAACATCTGAAAGTGTCCCAAGTTTTTAGTGGGGGAAGCAGTTGTGCAAAATTAGAAGATATTTTATTTCCCCGACAATTAAAATAATTTATTTCATTAAGAGTTGTGATTTTTAACCAATATAATTCTTTAAAATTGTGGGAATTTTAAAAATGAAAATTTAATGTAATTTCAGTATTTTTTCTTCTTGCAGTATCTGCCTTTCTGGTATAAGGTACCCTAGAGCAGTTAGTAACCTTTTGCAGCGACAGCTGGAAGGACGACATACGCACAAACACACACACGCATATATATATATATATATATATATATATATATATATATATATATATAGCCACAGTTGACGCTCGTTATGACTGACCATGTCCTATAGAAAAAAGCCGTTACAGCAAAAATAAAACATAATAAACTCGCATCTTAAAGATTTTAAAATAAATTCCATATTAGTATAAGGTTATATTCACACACTATTTTTCCCCTTTTTGTCAAAAAAAGTTAGCAATAAAAAGTAATTGAAGTATATACAATTTTAGAAAAGGATAATTTCTAGAAAAAAAAAAAAAAAGTGAAAATTAATGAAGTCCCAAAAATTAGGTCTTACTCTCATTTATTTCTCAGAAATATAAGTGAAAATTATTGTTTGTTTTTTGATCCTTTGACATAATTTTCCCATCCTCGTTCGTTTCCCCCATCGTACGTTATCCCGCTTCCTACGTCATTTTCTGCTGGTCCGTGAAAATTGCCTATACCTATAATGTTAAAATATCCCGGATTCTACGTTACCCCTTTCCAGAAAATCCCGCTTAATACGTTTTTTCTGAAGACAAGATGAATTTTTTTTTCCTGTATAAGGTTCACACAAACTTTTTCGAGTTCTTTCTTTCAAGAAAAACTTGTTTCTTACCAGTTTGAAGCGTTCTGGCATTCTTTCTATTCCGTCTTACTGTCCTTTTGTTTGTGTGTGGTAGGCTGGAGGGGTTTCCACCCAGTGTCAAAATCATAAAGGTGGGGGAAGAAGAAAAGCACGGGACACCCGCAAGTGGTGGAGAATCACGGCAATGCATTTCGATTCTTCGATCACTCTATGCCAACAAAAGAGAAAGAGGTGATGGATCTCTTTTGTTTCGATTGTCCAATGTCCACACTTCACATGGATAGGGGGTAGGGGGGGGGGACTATGACCAGACCATGAAACCCACTAAAGGTAGAACTGGTTTCAGCTGGTCTGTAAAAGTTCGTTTGAGCACGGTAACCATTTTTCTCATTGTCGAGCTTTCTTAACCTGATGGAAGGATGTCCAAACGAAAATGTTTCTCTCTAGCCAAAAAGGCCGAAATCGTCGAAAAAGCTAAAGAATTTCATGGCACTAAAATTGATCTTGCTAAATCTTTGGGTATTGCATATTCAACATTGCAAACGATTTTAAAGCAAGAAGCCTCAGTAGAGTTAAATGCTGAAAAATTCGGAAAATCTGCAAAGAAACGAAAAACTCTTTTCTTTGTTTTTCGTTTTTCCAAGTTCCTTTGTTTTTCCAAGACATCTCCGTATGAAGATTTGGAAAAAAAATTTAATGGAATGATTCAATGAACCCGGGCATCAAAAATTCCAATAAACGGATCCATCGTTAAAGAAAATGCGCTTGAAATTGCTGAAAGGCTTAAACTCCAAGGCATCTCTGCATCGATTAGCTGGATCGACAGATTTATAAAAAGGAGCAATTTATGTTTTAAATCTATCTGTGGAGAATCCGATGGTGTGGATATTGCAACTGTGCCGCAGTGGAAAGAGAACACTTTGCCAATTTTATAAAAGGAGTACAATCGAAGAGACGCATTCTACGCCGACTAGACGGAACTATTTTTCAACTTGTTACCCGACAAAACATTGACGGTGAAAGGCGAAAATTGCCACGGGGGAAAACTTTCAAAAATGCGCTTAACTGTTTTATTATGTACTAATGCCAACGGAAGTGAGAAATTAACGCCCCTTGTGATCGGTAGAGCAAAGAAACCACGGTGTTTCAAGAATGTGAAAAGTTTACCTACGGATTGCGCTTCGAATAAAATGGCGTGGAT
>OU015496.1:49986200-50006882 GCA_907164885.2 Dolomedes plantarius
TCGTCATGAGTATTTCGAAACTCATGACGAAATGCCTATGAGAGAAAACGAGTCCACATTAAAAAACGCAGGACTCTTTAACAGAGTTACCCAAACGGAGCCATACTGAGATTCATAATTCAGAAAGGGACAATTAATTTTTAAGTTTTCTTATGAGATATTTCCCTAATTTTTAACAGTTTATTTTCCAGTGCTCAATCCATACAAAATATTTTAAAAAGTATGCTAAATTTCAAAGATATTATAGCTAAAAATTGTTCATGGTTCGAGATATGACTACCTGGGAGAGTTGCTCAGTCTCATTATCAATTTTATGTAAATGTTTTATCATTTTAAAAAGGAAAAATACCTTTCAATATTCTCAACGACCGATGAAATGATATTAATATGTTGATCCTAAGTGTTCATGAAAACATTTAGTTAATAATTCTAAATAAACCGAAAGTTTAAAGGAGGTATCAAAGACATATATATGAGATATCATTTCAATAGAAACAGTTGGAACAGCTGTAAAGGAATTCTTGGGACGCAGTAAACAGGCGAATGAATTAAAATAGTTTTATTTGTCGTTCATATGGAGTTCCCCTTAGGGAGGGAGCTAGACCGTGTGACATATTATATGAACAAACACTATCAGAGAAAGTCGCAGCTTTCAGCCATGGTCACATTTTTATATCGGGAAAATACAAAAGAAGTGGTGCAAGGTTTATTACCTATGACGCTATATTACGTCATGGACTAGGGCGTGTCCGATGATTCTTATAGGCTCAGTCTCCCCAGACAGGGGCTGTTCTAAATCTATGAGGATATTTCTCTGTCTATAGGGGAACGAAAGGATTAAGTACTTCAAACTTTATGAGCTATTACATCATCTTTAGAAATAGAATAAATTATGTTTTACAGGAAAATGAAGAAGTCATATTATTAATATAAAAATTATTTTTATATTACATATATATATATATATATATATATATATATATATATATATATATACAGAGGCTGTTCGCACATTTTTTAGACGATTTTGGTAAGCGGTAATAAAAAATCGTTTGCTGCAAAAGAAATAATTGCAATTGTACTATGTTTTTAAAAGTCAAAATTATAGTCTACGGCTTGAAAGTTTTGTTTTCATTAAAAATGGCGTTTTTAACAAAGCAGTCGTTAAAAGGCTACATTTATGCTCTTTCCGAAGAGAAATATGCATACTTCGTTATCCAAAAACGATGTGAGAGTCATGGTTTTGTGATATCTAAAGCGTTGATAGGTAATATCGTCAACAAGAAAGGAAAAAAAACGTCAAATTGGAGAGTCAAGTGGGACAAAAATTCCAAACAAGTATCCAAGGAAAAAACGGACATCTTCGACTATTGCAAAGGTACGTTGTTTAATGTTAAAAGAAAATCCCCCTAGTCAAAGGACAGTTGCAAAATCCTTAAAATGTTCGGTGTCCACTGTAAACAAAATGATAAACGTCGATTTAAATTTTAAGAAAGCGAAAAAACGCAATGTGCATCGTCTTCTTCCAAATCATATCGCTGAACGCAGGACACGCTGCAGAATTCTATATGAGAAACACTTATCCAAAGAAAAATGGAAAACAATTCTCCCAATAGATGAATCATGGGTGTATTTAAATGATTACAACAAAAAAGAGCCATTTATTATCATAAAAGGGGAGAAAAAAATTTAAGTACATGGTTCAAAGAATCGAAAGAAAGTTTTTCTAAGGGATTCATGATTGTTGCTGGTTTTTCTTATAATGGCAAGTTAAAAATAAAGAGAGTGGAAAAGAATGTCAAGATTAACTCCAAATACTATCAGGAACATAGTTTATCGCCAATTTTTCTGAATGAAATACCATCACTTTTCCACAGTGCCATCAATCTGTGAGACTCCATCAGGACAAAGCTAGCAGTCACACATCAAAATCCACTGTAATTTTCCTAAAAGAAATGGAACAAAAAACTGGTATCAAGGCCATACCCTTCACTGATATCCCTACTAAATCTCCCGATGTATCACCTATGGATTTTTGTGCTTTCGGACTTTTAAAATCTGCATTATCCAAACGTCGTCCCAAAACCCTTACAGGATTCTGGAAAGCTGTTCAGGAGGAATGGGATAGAATACCTCTTCTGACACTTCAAAAGGCATTATTATCCTGGAAATTGCGGTGTCGAAAGATAGTTCAGAATAAGGGATGTCAAATAGAATATTTAAAACGCAAGAATTTTATGTAATTTAGTTTTGTGAATACAATATACATCGTCTAAAAAATGTGTGAACAGCCTCTGTATATATATATATATATATATTGTTATTTTGACAAAAATTAGCTTAGCTTCGCACAATGAAAACAATAATAATTTAATTAGTTTTGATACTGTTAACGTATGTACTTACATACGTTTCAAGTTTATTAAAATAAATCTATAAAGGTGTATAAGTATTTATAAATTAAAGGTATGAGAACACTAAACAGAATTTTTTTAACAAACCGCCAAATTTTGAATTTACGAAATGTATTTTTAGGATGTTTACGTCAGCTTATATAAACTCCTTTAATTTTAACATCCATTTTCTATCGACCATTTTCTATCGATGAGGCCATTTTCTATATTTTGGATATATCAGAGCATGGAAAGAATACATATCGGTAAAGAAAAGAAATTTAAGAATTTTGATCTCCCTTTTCTTGTTATTTATTCCATATCTTTCATTGTGTCTCTTCAAAAGTTTCTCTAAATGATAAATCTAAAGTAATGAAACTCGAATATTTCAAGTTCTTTTTTCTAAACTTTGAAAGTGACGTAGGAAACATGACGTAGGAAATATACTTGTGCCGTATAAGATAGAAGAGAAAATATTCATACAAACGCAGAAAACTTCATCTTGTAAATGCTATATATATTACCCAGGAAATATACTTAGTTGTGCCGTTTAAGATAAAGAGTAAATATTCATATAAACGCATACAACTTCCTCTTATATATGTTATATATTACTCAGGAAATATACTTAGTTGTGCCGTTTAAAGGGACTTGGCACCTTTCAAATGGCGAAAATCGATGAAGACATCGATTTTTCAATTTTTTGATTAAAATGTAGTTTGACACCTCTAGTATAACTCAGGAAAGTTTTGAAACTATATGATAAATATAAATGTTGTAAAAAAGCTTTTAAATATTTCAAGTGCACTGACGGCCCTTTAAATACCACGCCCACCTCAATGTTTATATTGCTTTACTCGTCTGCAATCCCAATGGTTTTAATAAAAAACCACGCAGAAGAAAAGAAACTTATGTTTTGACCGTAATCCTCGTCAAAGTTGTTTATTTGCATGTGCTTCGCTAGTTTTGCTTGTTGTTTGCAAAATGCAAATGAAATTTCGCACAGCACGATTTGGGCAAAGTGTCCAATAGAAATATTTGTCAACAAATAGCGTGTAAAACGTGTTTTAATTGAAGCTGTTTGTGAATTTAATAAGGGTACAGTTTGCATTAGCGGAAACACAGAAAGCATTAGGTTTGTGCATGGAAATTCAACAAAAAATCCTGCTGCAACTTTGGATTTTCGAAAACGACTATTTAGAAAACGACGACCAATTCCAGTAACAAATTGGCTCTTAAGCTAATGAAGAGCAATATATAAAAGGGAACAACTAGCTAAAAGGAGAGAAGGGATTACGTATGGGGCAGGCTGTTTTTGAAATAAATGCTTGATAATATTTTTTTTCTATTTGGTGAAAGCTCTTTATCTCATATTAATTACTGAATTAAACAGAAAACTAATTTTATAAAAACTTATCTTATCGTTTCTATTGCACATTTTATAAAATTCTTATGTATTTCAAATAATGAATAATTTGTTTTGGATAAGTTTGTTCTCACAGTAATGTCAGCTAAAGAAATATTATATTTTTCGTGAATTGTTTTGGCTTGTGTAGGATTCAAATGAGAGCTTGTATTTCTATTGAATGTGTTCATATTGAATTGTGTTAGGTTTTATTTGAAAGGCATATGTCTAGGAAAACAAGTACAGAAAATGTTAAAATAATTACAAGTGTTTTTGAGGTTTTATACAGTTTTGTATTCTTTAAACTGCGTTTTCTCAGTTTGAATTTTTTAACAAAATCATAATATTTAAAGTGATAAAACTTCAAGATAAATTCAAGATAGGAACTTGAAATATTTTGTGTATATTCAATATAATCTGCTGAATATAATTAGGGAGGGATTTCGCTATATCTGCATAATATAAAATATTAAAAATGAAAAAGTAACAGATATCATGTTTTTTCTACGTTTTTCCATGAATGTAAACATTTAAATTTTTTCTCAAAAAGTAATTCATTAATAGCAAAACCCATCCCTAAAGTTGTAAAAGATATCATTATAAGTATGACCAAAAATTTCGGTTACAAAATATTGATAAATAACAGAGGAGATCCCAAAATTAAAAAAAAAATTCAAATTTTGAAATTTTCTATTAAATTAATTTTTGTTTTTCATGTGAAATCATGTTGAATTCATGTTTTTCGCGTGTTTCATTTATTTGTTTAATAATAACCTCTAATAATACGCACATGAGATAAGTAAAAATCCTTATATAAAAAAAATAGGTCAAAAGGTGCCGAGTCCCCTTAAGATAAAGAGTAAATATTCATATAAACGCAGACAACTTCCTCTTATAAATATTATATATTACCGAGGAAATATACTTAGTTGTAACGTTTAAGATAAAGAGTAAATATTCATATAAACGCAGGTAACTTTCTCTTATAAATAAATTAAACGTTTAAGACACTGAGAGAAGAAAGGCGCTCATACAAACGCAATTGACAATTATTCCACAATTATCGTGAACTTCGGTTGCTTAATTCATACGAATGGTCTCATTACTCAATGCGCTCAATGAACCAATAAAAGGAGATGAATGGTAGCTCTCCAGAAAAGACCATAAATTGTGGAATACCGAAAAGCTGATGAAATATTCATGTCTCTTCTATATTACATTTAAATTTCTACAATATTTGAGTTCAACAGGGATAAATATATAATCGAGTTTAACGTTCCCTATTCATCACCTATTCACTAAGTTGTGACAAAAAAATTCTTTTAAAAGGAAAACAATTTAATGGGTGATTTGAGACATCTTAGTGATAAAATGGATGAAAAGTTTTGGATGATTTGTTTAGATTTCATGCTATTAGGGGACTATAAGTTGCAAAGATTGACTGCATGTCCTTTGCAGAGGTAATTTCGCTCATTTGAAAGTGAATTAGGAACCCAACAGTCAGCTTTTCCTAATTCGTCAGAATTGATTCCAAGCATACTACAAAAGAAACAAAATGGCATATCTACCTCATAAATAGTGTTGGCTTCCGTGACAAAATAAACTGGCACGATGCAGTAAGCAGTTATTAGAACTCCTATGGGGAAAAACAATTCTAGTGTCATAATCCCCGCTCCGTAGGAATAAGCCTCTGAAGGTGATCCTAGAAGTGCTATGGCCGACATTACAGTGGCCATGAGACTGAAAGAGACAGGAAGAACTCCCATGTTCCTATCTGCCATCAGAAACTCCTGCGTAGTTTTCTGCCGTCCACCGGTAAATCGAAAGTACAGCCCAACTGCTGCGCAGATGGCCAGCACGATGCCGATGACCACATAATCAGCAGCGCTAAGTACCGAAGACATATCGACCCCTCAGAAATTATTTGAGTGGAAGAACTTTGACAGCCTGAAAGAGAAGGTTATGAAATTCAAACTTACTTCAAAAATTAATTATTATGAATTATTGTGAATATTTTAAATAAAAATGCGCAAAGATTTTAAACAGAAATCAGATTTAAGGACACGTTGGGAAGCAAAGACTTCCGGCTGCTATATATCTGTCGTTAAGGAAATACAGTTTTATAATATAGTGGTCCATTACTGCAGTTGAGTAGAGTAGCGATGACTAATTTTTTTAAAATAGAAGTAAGGGTTGTCTTAGTTTTGGTTTGGACATTTTTCGCCATCGATCGCTAAAGTATGATTGACATCATGTGCAAATTTGCAAAAAAAACTGCCATCAAAAAATATTTCAGGTAGTATCTTCTAACGAAACTACCGCTGGTTATTAATTTCCGATGCTTACCTCTTTTGTATGTGTTATGTACAAATATATATATATATATATATATATATATATATATATATATATATATATATACTGTGATAATAACGGTCCACCATTATATATCTAAAGCGTATTTAAAATTATCCTGTTAATAAAGCACGACCCCTTTTCTAAAATTGCAACCTAAAAGTAAAATAAGATAATTTATATTATCCCTGCTGATCATGATACAGACATGTGAAGTAGCTGAACACAATAACATCCCCAGATATGAGTGTTAGAAGTTATGAGATTCCGAATGTCAGTATAGTGTCAAAATTCTTGAAGAGCCCTCGAACCACTCTGTATTTATGGGGTCTGTAATGTCAAAAACCACACTTTATAAGAACTCTATGGCCACTTATCCTGCACTCAGGTCAATAGTTCGCGGTTCTAACAAGCGCGGGATCTAGTAGTACAGTCCCCGATAAACTTAAGTGGACACGTGAACTCCACGAATCTAAAGTCACCCAATTAAAATATTAAGTAGTTTAGGCCCTCTGGCGTCAATATCGCAAAGCACTTATTTAATATTGCGTGAACAGACGATTTCTGTCTCTTGGTGCCTAATTCTCGTTGCGGTCGGACTTGCGGTCCACTTCCGTCTTGTCCTGTTTACGCGCTGCTCCGCTGCTGTCCAATATGATTGAAAATCTGCGTTCTGAATGCGCCCCGGCAGGGACCGGTGGCGCTGCTATTGTGTGTGTCAAGATGCCAAGATACCTGTGTTTTTCTGAATAATATTTCTCTACATTAGAATCCGGAATAAATTAATATGCGTCGCATATCTATTGTGTGCGTCCTTCCAATGCCTCTCCAGTGTGTGGTTTTCCTCCCCGATGTGTCAACGGCTCTCGTGAAATGGTCTTCGTCCCCTGACCCTCTGGCTACGTCTACAACATGTTTGTGTTTCATCTCCTCTACATAGTTTAAGTTAAAGTTTACCGTGCGCGTTAACCGATATCATTATATATATATATATATATATATATATATATATATATATATATATATATATATATATATATATATATATATATATATATATGGGTTTGGTGAGCTGCAAAAATTATAACACGCGACGCAGGTCATCTGGAATTTTGATTTCCGGAGGACCGTTATAAAGGAACGTATTCCTTCGTTAAAAATAGAAACGCAGGTAAGCGGGCAGGATTAAGACTATTTACATAGGATAAAAATTACTTTTCCAGTAAGACGACATTCACATTAATACGCATTTTTTTAATCGGCAATTAACCACCCTCTCTTTTTCCGCTGATGATTTTCTACGTTATGACTAGGCTTGATTAATGCTGTCTCTGATTGACATTAAGCTGTCTAGGAACGAGGAACTGGGGAGAACAGGAAACTCACTTTATTTCATCCATTTACTTCAATGTCACATAAATACACCTCCCATGAGTCTTCCTCGGAATGCATCCAAATTCACGCTGATATGACTGCCGTAACAATAAATCACAACAGTTGGGGGACACAAAGATTTCTACCTTTCGTTCCCTAATCAGAAAAAGCGTATTCAAATTTTTTTTAAATGTGCTGAAAAACTTTGTAATTGAAGCCAAATTTGGAATTATCAGCAAGAAATGATTGAGATTTGAACTCAATACAAAAACTACGTTAACAGGAATATACAGGAATATGTAAAGAAATGTGTCTCAAGTTTACGGCGCATGCAGCCGAAAAATTCTATAATAATCAAAGGATTTTGTGAAGGCAGTCCTGTAATACTAACGATCAATTTTCTTAACAGCACTTGCCTACAATAATCGTCAAAAAGTGCTGCAAACCATATTATCAATGCAATATAAACTTTTGTTTAACATATCACTAGTAAATATGGTCATTATATAAAGAAATTGAATTTACGTTCCGCCATAACGGTCCTCCAGGAAACAAAATTTCAGATGTCCTGCGTCGTGAGTTATAATTTTGTCAGAACGCCAAACCCAGTCTGTATCGCTTGTGCAAGCAGTAAACAGTTCAACCGAGAAGTACTAAAAAGCGTCAAAATTTTGACATATATATATATATATGTGTGTGTGTGGGGGGGGCGCGGGGTTGGAGTAAAACATCCACAACATAAACTAACTAGAAACCATCGTAAATAACGAAAACAATTAAGGTTTATTAACAAAGAATTGAAAAAAAACGAGTCCATCTACGACGGAATCCAAAGCGGGAGTCTTAATGTTCTCCCCAAACAGAGTAGAGGCGGTCGTGATAATGTTAGTGCTAGCGGCGCCCTCTTGCGCCAGACATTATATGATTTACAAATAACATTTTATGAAGTTTAAAGTTCATAGTTAAGAGTTCAGTTCTGCTTTCTCTCTCTATCTCTCTCTCTCTCTCTCTCTCTCTCTCTCTATATATATATATATATATATATATATATATATATATATATACACCCAACAAACACAAGACTGACGGCAACTTGACGGACCGGTGTTGGAGGTGCCGGTAGAACGATAGGCTCGGGGGAAATGATCCGTACCGTTGATGGGTCACTTACGAATCTCCGACGGGGGATCTCGTAGTGTTTACGCTTTTGAGGGCGGGTGACGGTTGGATGGTAATTGACCCGGTGCCAATCTCTCTTTTTAACGTCCCGGAATCGGGCTTCTTATTCGTAACCATAAGTAATAGAAATATGCATCAGAATTATGGATTTGAAAGGGAAGGCGAAGATTAAATTAAAGAGACTTTTCATAAATATTTATTTCACATTTGGGAAACTTCTTTTGCACGAAAAATTCACAATTTTCCTTGTATGTAAAGATTGTATTATGTCAGAAGTATACGGCTGACATAATATAATATTTTGGTTATACTATGTGATATATGCATAGTATATATCATCTATATATTTAAGTTGCTAAGCCGACTTTTTGGGCAGTCCGTGAGAGAAAACTACTGCATCAATTTACTTCATTACCATGTTTTTATTAACTTGCTTTCTTGTGTGTTTGTATGTGTGTGTGTTTCTCTAGTACAAATCTTGCAATCGATTTTTAACTAACTTACCGACTAACTAGACATTTGAAACTTTTAGAATAGATCAGAACACGATGACAATGCATTATTTTAATACTTTTAGCCGAAAAAAAAAACAGGAACATGGCGCTTCGATTGAATTCAATGCTTGCACTTTTCCATAACGGCGTTTGACGATTTTGAAAACAGAATGCATGTAAATTTTATTTGTTTACAAAAGTATTGTGCGAAAAATTAAAAAAATTATAAAAATCAAAGTTTATAAAGTCTGTGGATAGTGAAAGCGACTAAAAAGTGATTAAAATGAAATAAAAGAAAGTGAAAAAGAAAAATTAAGTGAAGGTTTGTGCAATTAAGAGAGAATTGTCAAGTTTATATGATTCAACAGAAAATTTAAAAACATGGTATATAAAAAGTTCTTTTTATCTTGTAATTATTTGGGTCTTAAACGAAAGATTGCAATCTGTACATTTGTCAAATTTGGTTTTTGTGACAGCAATTTCTATTAATTAGCCATAATTTACAATTTACAATTGATTTTTACGCATGCTCAGTGGCGTGTATAAATCTGTCTTTAGAAACTCACTGTTTCCGCGCATGCTCAGTGACATGTTTTAATGATAAACACGTTTATTCCGAGGAGTCTCTCTAGATCTATCTCTGCCATATTTATTTTTATGATAATTATATTTGTGAAATACAACAGTAAACCTCATGGAAATTGTTTATTTCGTGCTGTTTAGTTAGCGATAATTTACAATTTTAAAAAATTGCTTTCTGCGCATGCTCAGTGATATTTTTAAATCTGTCTTTAGATACTCACTAAGCCCGAGGCCGCTGAAACACAATTTGTTTCTGCGCATTATTAGGATTTTCAACATTTGCCAATGATATGTTGAATATAATTTGTGTATTAGTACATTTATTTACTATCTAGCCGTCATGTTTTGACAGGCATCAACTATTGTTAGATTATATTAATTTATTTTTGGCTTTTATATAGAAATGAAATAAACATCCACTTACAAATGGATAATTTTTTCGATCAAGAGTTTATGCACAAGAGTAGTACCTGCCTAAATTTGTTTTTCATTTTGATTAAGACGGACTTTTCGGCAGACTCTCTTGGATGCCAAAGCGGGTATCTATCGGGCGCTTCATTCCAAACTCTGGTTATCTGCGATTTACCTGGCAACCCTACCAGCAGTTGCATTCCGCCAATATCAATTTCGTTAGGCGCTATATTTCGTTTTTTTTTTTTTGGTAGACCGCTGGGTTACACTTATTTGGACTTCAAATTTTTCGGTGATGGTGTTGATAATTATTTCATGATTTAAATATTTCGTGACGCTGGAATTGTAGCCTTTTTTTATATAAACATGACCATTTTAGTTTATTTTCAGCACTTTTTTGTGTGTGTCGGGGGGGTAAGTATACTGATTTTGCAATGAATAAAAGGAACGTTTTTATTTATCAGAAGATAGATATATTCATAGCTTAAAAATTTATATACTTATAAGTCAGTCAAAAAGATAATCTTTGCTTTTCTTGCCTTTTTTAATGCAAATTCTGTTATAATATCTGATCATCTATATCTTCCGAAATGTCCTTTTCGATGCTAATAATAGATAAGTCTGAAAGCCTTTCTTGTCTCATTGTTGATCTCAAATAATTTTTTTTTATTTTAAGTTTTGAAAAGCTTTTTTCCCCGCTAGCCACAGTCACAGGTAGTGTTAAATAAATTCGTATGGCAATCACTAAATTTGGAAACTGATAGATGAGGTTATTTGTAAATAGGTATTGAATCACATTTAACGCGTTTATTTCAAGGGAAATATAGGGAGCAACGTTGTAAGTTTCCTCGCATAAATCTTCAGCTATAATGTCTTTTTCATTTTTAAATGGATCATGTAACATACTTTCCACATATTTACATTTTGTAGACTTATTTGATTTATCTGTCTCAAGGAAATCTGATATTGAAATAAATCCCCAAAAAATGCTCCCTAATTTCTATTTGCTTTGATTTATAATTTAATAGAACAAATCTTACTAAAACAGTAAGACGGTCTTGGTTGCTTAGATCAGGGGAGGAATCTTAAAGAATAGAATAATATTTACTATATTTTAAGAGTGATATTATTTATCAGAAAGCTTAGGCTTGACTTAGCACTATCAATGATAAATAAGCCCGAAACGTATTGGAATAATGTCTTATTTGCCGATGAAAGCAAGTTTAACATTTTTGGTTCCTATGGGCGTATAATTGTATGGAGAAGAAAAAATGAGGAACTTAATCCCAAGAACTCAGTAGGAACAGTTAAGCATGGCGGTGGAGGTGTCCTTGTGTGTGGGGTACATGTTAGCATCAGGACTAGGTAATTTGGTATTTATTGATGGCATAATAAATCATGCTGTTTATATAAATATTTTAAGAGGCTGATAATTTTAAATATTTTAAAATTATCAGCCCAAAATTTGGGTATTGGAAAACACTTTTTTTTAAAAATCAAGATAACGATCCTAAGCCCACGGCTTTCAACGTTCGCCTCTGGTGTCTCTATAATTGTCCACAAGTTTTGAAAACACCACCTCAATCGCCAGATTTAAACCCAATAGAGCATATTTGGAGAGAACTGGAGGTTCGAATACGAAAACACGACATTCACACGAAAAGCGAACTAAAAACAATTATGATGGAAGAATAGATGAACATTGATGCAGAAATTACAAAAGAACTAGTGAAATCTATTCCCAGACGTTTAAAAGCTGTTGTGGATGCTAAAAGATATCCTACTAAATATTAATTTAACGAAAAAGTAGAATATTTATATGTAGAGATTTTTTACAAGTGTTCGATGACTTTTGTGGGATAAAGTTTTTGTTACTTTTTGATTATTGATTTCTTAAAAATAAAGTTTTACTATGTTTTTAAAATATTTCATGTATTTTTGTTAAGAATAGATTATAGATCTTATTATTAAATACCCATTCTGAAAGATTCATTTTAATTAATGGATAGACCCCTATTTCAATGAAAATCGTAAGTGTACGAACACTTTTGGGAGCCACTGTAAATAATGAGGCATATTTGATGGATTTCTGCTAATTCTAGTGAGGTGCTCTGATATGGTAATGAAAGAATATCAAGTTTACTTACTTGTGAAATATTTTTATTGGTCAGCAATCACAAAATCGAGCACAAAAATTAGAGACAAAAAGCTTTGTTTTTCAGTTGTTGAGATGGACACGTTCAAAATTAATATAATGCAAATTATCCCGGTCCATGTATTTATAGGCTCTGGCCATAAAATAGTATTTTCCTGCAACCGGACAAAAACCGCCCGCACCGACGCTATTTGATGGGTTAAACGTATTAAAACAAAAACGAACAATTTTTTCCCAACTGGTTGTTACTTGGTGTAGCGTTTTTAGAACCAATGTGGTTTTTTTTATTTCCAGTTATACTTGTAAAATGCATTTTTAATTCTAAGTAGTTATCTAGCAAAATGATATTTTTATATTCATTATTTTACTACTAAATTAGTTTTAATTTTTTTTAACCGCGCGGCTGACTTGCCGCCCCCCCCTCCTGACTTGCCTCTTTTGCCGCGCACCGCTGGCACCCGGGGATTCCTTTCAGATTCCTTTTCCTAGTCAGATTCCTTTGTCCTCTCTGCGTGGACACTCGTAGTTGCAGGTGGCAAGTAATAGAAGGGACCCTTTTCTGAGAAAGAGTGGGGGGTAATTCTAAAAATAGACGGGGAATGCTCGCTGGGCAGTATACATGACGTATACAGATTGGCGATTTCGGTCAACTAAGTGTTGGCAAATCCTTGGCGCACGCTATTTATGCCAATTATATTTCGACACAGTTACTTTCTTCAGATCTCTAGATGATTGAACATTTGCTATCTCTCCGTTGCTCGACTGTGTGGGAATTTTCTTTATTTTCAACATTTTTTTAATATACCGTCATTGGACAATGACCGAGAGGTATGTTTATATTTTGTACATGTTATTTTAAGTAAAGTTCGTAAATGTTCTCGAGATAAAAAAATTACAATATTTTCCATAGAGGAAATTTATTTCATTCTTCTCAAAGTTAAAAGTAAGGTGTAATATATATTTGAAAATCAGGAATTACCCGATTATATAATCTTAATTTATATAATTTCTTTGAAAATGATTTAAAATTAAAATTGAATGTAGTTCAATGTTTTATAAATATTGTTCAGTCCTTTTTTCAGTCTTATCGTATTCAGAAATATGATAAGACTGTAAGATGACAGAATATTATTATTTTTTATCACGAAAGAATAAACTCATCAAGACTTATTTGAAGATGTCTCAAAACTAAATATTTCTTGAACAGCTAAACTTTAACAATGAATCATTCTTTGATATGCAAAACTATGAAATTTTTTCAATTGTCAACTACTAAAAAAGGACTGAACAATGTATATAAAACATTGAACTACATTCAATTTTAATTTTAAATCATTTTCAAATAAATTATATAAATTAAGATTATATAATCGGGTAATTCCTGATTTTCAAATATATATTACACCTCACTTTTAACTTTGAGAAGAATGAAATAAATTTCCTCTATGAAAAATATTATAATTTTCTTATCTCGAGAACATTTACGAACTTTACTTAAAATAACATGTACAAAATATAATTTTAAGGGATTATTCTGAACAAAAATTTTAGGTTTTATCAGAGATTAATATTTACTATTACCTGAAAATACACGAGAAAAAGAGAAAAGTTAAAAATATTAATACTAGTTATACATGGAGAGCCAGAAAAAAAAAGAAACAAAGTATAAAGGTAGATATCAGATGTTATATACAATGCTGGCCATCCAAATTGCAACACCAAGAAAGACAAGAGATATCACAACAAAATTTATTTTGTAGATAACATGTTGACCAAGTATCAAATGATTAAATTTACAGACTTCTGTGAAGTGTGGTTCCTGCCAAAATCAGTAGCCAGAGTAGCCGCCATAGTTGGAGATCACCGCTTCCACACGCCTCGGCATTGATTCAAAGAGACTTTGGATGAGTTCTTGGGGTACAGCAGACCAAGCAGCTTCCACACGTTGCCAAAGTTGATCTGCTGTGGCAGCTGGGGATGGAATCTGGGTCAATCGTAGAGCAAACATGGACCACATGTTTTCTATCGGCGAAAGATCCGGAGAGCGAGGCGGCCAGGGAAGCAATTCAATCTGGCGATTGACGAAGAACCGTTGGACAATGCGTGCCACGTGTGGTCGCGCATTATCTTGTTGAAATATGGCTGTGGGCAAGCCCTGAAGGTAAGGAAGGACAACTGGCTCCAACACCTCGGAGATGTAGCGCTGGCTGTTTAAAGTACCGGCAATGCGTACTAGAGGTGTGCGAGAGTGATATCCAATACTGCCCCATACCATAATACCCGGTGCAGGACCAGTGTGGCGGTGCATAACGCAGCTGTTCAGCATCCTCTCTTCGCGGTGTCTCCAGACTCGAATGCGACCATCGTGGTGTTGAAGACAGAAGCGTGACTCGTCAGTAAAGACAATTTCATTCCATTCTGCTGTCCACATCCTTCTGTCATCGCACCATTGGCGGCGGAGACGTCTGTGGTTCTGCGTCAAGGGTAGACAAAGCAATGGACGTCTTGCGGACAGACCACTCTGCTGTAAACGGCGTCGAATGGTACGCGCAGACACTGGATGATGCGTTACAGACTGCATGTGCTGTGATGGTTCGTGATGGTTCGTGATGTGACTGAGCGATCCGTCACTGCCATGCGCACAATTTGCCTGTCATCACGTGAAGTGGAGCACTGAGGTGGATGCGATCGAACACGCCGGTCCGTCGTACCCTCCTGCATCCAACGATCACATATCCGCATTACAGTTGTTTGGTTTCGTCCAACACGACTACCGATTTCCCTGAAAGATAATCCACAATCTCGGTAGGCCACTATCCTTACTCTGTCGAACTCGGATACTTGATCAAAAGATGATCGCTGTTTTCGACGAGGCATAATTGATCGTTTTTTTTGAAAAAACCACAAGAAAAGCACAATTGCCGAACTTGAAATCGTCGAAATCTCCAAGTCTTAAATAGCGCTTTGAAGTGGCGCCACAGACGCGCGTGCTGTGCGTCTGCGCTGAAATTCTAATCATTTGCATATCTCACCTCCACTAATGCATGTTGTAAATTTCATGTTATTTGCATGTTTCCTTCAGGGTGTTGTATTTACAGTGGCCAGCAGTGTATATCAAGTATTATATACAGAACATTTGATATCTACAGATATATATCAGATATATATATATCATCTGATATATATCAAATGTTATTTATAATAAGTACTGTTATCATGAACAATCTCATTAATAAAAATAAAAGGCATGTGAAAGGAAGGGGTCTACGAAAAACTTTGAAAATTTGTCAGTATTCCAATTATAACGAAGAATTTCGTTATATTCCTTTCAGGTTACTAAATTAACTTTAAATCTTAGTTAAATTAATTAAATACCTCAATTTGCTAGTTTTCCTAATAGTCACTTGCTTACTTTAACTTGGTAAAAGTGTTTGAAAAATAGCACAGTTTAATTTTTTTGTTGGTCCCCCAAAAGTGTGGGAATGTGGCTGGTTATCTTTAAGCTTAAGCTATTTTTGTGTTCTGGGAAAATAGCCCATTAAAATCAGTCCGTTTATTTTGAAAATGCCCTATGGATCTTTAGAATTGGATTCCTTTTATGTATCGGCTAAGTTTCTAAAAGAGCGGATATTTAGACTTCCGGCAGTACGCTTAAATTGCACTGTTATTGCTATTTAAAGCCGCCGTTAATTTAAAGCCGTTCATTAATTTAAATTTGCCGATCGACTGTCACCTTGTTAGATCACCGACAGCCTTATACATCTGTTAAAAAGCTTCCGGGCACTTGCTAGCCGTGGGAATCTGGCCACGTGGGTGAGAGAAGACGCTTGCTAGTTCTCTTCTTCCCTCTTCCAATTAAAAATTGCGCCTCCTACGTCACTTGAAGGCTTCACCAATAGGGTGTTTGCACCATTCGCGCTCTTCGCCGTTAGCGTTTGTCTTGTTCTGTTTTTGGCGATAAATCTCTCTACCCTGTTCTACCGGTTGTTCGTACGGGAGGAGCAAAAAGCTGCCCTCCGATCCTGTACGCTGTCTCTGAGCTACTTTTCCCTACGTTTGTGTGGCTTGGCGATTTTTCTAGTGTTCCTGTAACCCCTCTCCCCTGACTTCTCCTGCTTCCTCGGTGGAAAAAATTTAGAGTTAGCCATATTTTTTCACGTGAGAGTAGGATCTCTTAAAATTTGGCTTTAAAAAGCTCCCGGGCAGACTTGGCTTTGCCATTTTCTGTCTTGGGAAGCTATGGGTAATTAATTTGTGTTAGCTCATCAAAATGTTTAGTTAAAATCTTTAGTTTAAAATCTTAGTTAAAATAATTTTTTATTAATTTTTTATAATTTTTTTTTGTTTATTTTTTTAAAATCTTTAGTTTTAGACCTGAACGGTCATTTTTTTGATTATAAGCTAATGTAAGCTTCGAGCTATTTTTGTAAACTTTTATATATAATCCGGACAGAAAAATAAATATTTTTTGTATATATATGAAATGCTTTGAAAGATTATTTTAGTTTATCAGCTTATTCAGGTTTTTTTATGATAACATTACAAGTGCTTACCTGTACCTTTTTTTTACGACCAATGCAAAGTTTGTACTATAATATCAGACGTTGACGTGCTAGTCTGAACTTGGGTTATCGCCGCCAACGTATCGTACTTTCATCTATACGACACCGTCCTACTGATTGATGTACGGAGGAATCATCTTCTAGCACATTTGATTTTTTACTGGAAGACTCTTATCATCCTGCCGAACTGTCGGTCTCCTTCTTCCGTGGACGAAACTTTTGTCGTGCTGCAGTGTATCGTGCCCTGTAGAACTTTTGTCCGAAATTGTACTCCTCCAGATATATTCGGGACAATTCTTCATTATTCTACATTATAGACTGATGTCTCAGCAATATTGTTTCTTCGATCTCGAGTGATCCCGTTTCTTCATTAAGACTTTCAGCGTCCATTTAGACTGATCAATGACTCCACCAATTTAGTCAACAGTACAGAATTATCAACTGTACATATATATATATATAAGCAAGCAATGGTGACCACGTTTTTTTGAATATTTTAAAATACAGGGTGGTTATAATTAAAGTTCCACTTTTAAATGGTCATAAAAGGAAAACTACTGGACCAAATGTTATCAAACTTGGTAATAATAAGGAGGCCATGGGAATCTCTTTTTCGCCCCTCCCCCCCAAAAAAAGGTTCTAAAGCTCACCACCACGGGGGAAATGGCGCTGTATGCAGTATTGCTAAACGAAATAAGACATGAAGACACCGGTTTAAAATGTGTTTAATCGTTTCTGAAACATGTTACAAAGCATGTTCAATGTGGCGTCCACCATTTTCCGAAAGCAAGTTAAATCGCATTACTGGATTCTCAACAGTAGATCTTAGAATATCAGGAGGAATGTGACGGACATGTCGGTGTACCGCATCTTTCAATTCCGCCAAATTCTTTAGATTTTCACCATGTACAGTGCTTTTGAGATAACTCTGACAAACAGGCTCACTTTTATCTGGAAAATCAAATGACGTGTAAAGTGCATCTGCATAAATCATTTGCTTCTTCCTGCCGTAAGCCAACTACAAGCCATTTCGGTTTCTCATAACTAACAGTTTTGATTTAGAAACGATTAAAAACGCTTTAAACCGACATCTTCATGTCTTAGGGCCGAATTCAGGCTTCAAAATTCACAAATTAGCGATCTGTAAGAAAACGATTTCCGGAATGCGCACACTTTAAATGGTAATTTTGTTTAGGTCAATGTTTCTTACGGGTATACAAAATATTAAACCTGTGAAACAAAATGTTAAGTTAGATTCCGAATCTTATTTCGTTTAACAATATTGCATACAGCGCCATTTACCCCCTGGTGATCAGTTTTGAACTTCTTTTTTTGCGGAAAAGAAATTCCTATGACCTCCTTCAAACTATTGCCAAATTTGATAACATTTGGTACAATAGTTTTCCTTTTATGACCATTTCAAAGCGGAACTTTAATTATAACCACCCTGTATTTAAATTTTGATTTTAGTCTTTATTGGGTAAGTAAAAAAAAATTAGAACATTTGTGGATTTTTTGTTTACTTTGTTTTTTTTAATCACAAATGCAAAATGAAAGTCGAGTGTAGTAGAAAACGAGTTGGCCATTCTTGCAAAGTTTTCTGTCGCTATTAACCCCTCCGCCCGCCCCCCCTTCAATTTTTGTAATAAACTTTTTTTCTAATTGAAGATAATAATTCTACGTTTTATGACAAGTTATAAAATGTTGATAATATAGAGATATATTTATAATTAAAGTCCAAAGAATGCAGATACAATCGCCTTATTTCAAAACTGTCCGGTTTATTGGATCTAAGGACAACTTGTGAATTGATTCCTATTATGTCAACAAACCTAAAAAACAATGAGATTGTCCATCTTCGTGATATGCGGGATACCGTGTAAGAGCTGCACATTTGATCGACTACATAACTCCTGCTTTTGTAGTATTGTAATACAGTATAATCGCTGGTTTACCACGGTTAAATCACGACTAACAATGAATGGAAAGGAATACAAGGGCAAGAAAATCAGACGTACATTAGAAAAGGTGTAGCTATAAATAGAAACTGCTTGGAACATTCAAATTTACATGTAAAAACAAACCCTTCAAAAGTGCGAAAATGTTGCACTTTTTACACGGGCGCGCCCGCTTAAGGGGTAACCATAATAAACCTCCAATAAACCTCATTTGTAGATCATCTGCTTCCATTAACAATTTCAACGCAGTGATTAACAATGAAGCAGTTCTTCAGAAATGGTATATTTTTTTTTTCAGTCACACTGATATCAAGGTAATTATATAAGATTAAAATATTTGTGATATGGCCTCATCAGTACAGTGGACGCTCGTTAATTCGAACTCGGTTAATTCGAACTGTCGGTTAATTCGAACTAATCCAAAGGCCCCCAAAAACTTGTATTGGAGTTAATGTTAAAAATATCTCATTAATTCGAACTAAATTTTTATCACTTCGGTTAATTCGAACTAAAAATTTGACAAAAAATTCTTTTTCCTCGTTTAATGGAGAAAATACACACTGTATTTATTATTTTGTGTGTCATAATTTCTTTTCTGTGTACAGAGGCACATGCTTGCATTCCTAGACTATTGCATGTCCGCTAAATATTAGTAGCTATTGTCCTTCTTATTAGTGCTAAACGAAAAAAATTTTTCCTTTATTTGGATCGATTTTCTTAGAATTTCAAAAAAACTAGTCTTTACTACAGATTCTAGGGAGCTGCGTCAGTTATAACTGCAGTGCAGACAAGTTAATGTGGTCTAGTTTTTCTTCCCCATTGTGTGGTGTGAACGTGTTAAAATTCAGGATGTCTACACGTGGAAAGTACAAAACCCTAACTTTGGAGACAAAGGTAGAAATTTTAAAGAAAGTAGAGAATGGCGAATGTAAAACAAAGTTAGCAGCTGACTATGGAATTAAAAAAATGCGTTGTCAACTAATTTCAAAAACAAGAAGTCAATTTTAAATTCAGGGGAAAAATCAAAATTTGCTAGAGGAAGGAAACACATGGGAAATGCGTCCCAAGAAGTTCTAGAAAAAGCTCTACTGCTATGGTTCCAGGATGTTAGATCTCGAAATTTTCCGATAAATGGACCCCTAGTGCTGACGAAGGCTGATGAATTGGCAAGTCGAATGGGTATTGAAGATTTTAAATGCAGTGATGGATGGCTTTCTCGATTTAAGTCAAGGCACAATATTTCTTATCAAACTGTATGTGGCCAAAGCTCTGATGTAAACGAAGACGTATGCACTAATTTCGGTAGGAAACTGCCACGGCTTTTCTCTACTTACCTGCCGCAAGATATTTTTAATGCGGCTATAATGGACAAAGCCATAATGGACTCTATTAAAACTCTGAAAGCATTTATTCCGATGGAACCTTCCTCTGAAAATGAATTGAAATGTTTACTTCCAATCGAGAAGCTGGCTGAACAATGTAGGCATCATAAACAGAACCAAACATCCATTTTACAGTTTTTTCCCAAAGTATAATTCATATTTTTAATAAAAGTTTACTTTATACTGCATATCTTCTGCTTCATTTTATGATAAGGTAAGTCTGTATTGCTTTTTAATATGTTTAACTTTAGATAACATAGTATAATATATTTTCTGGGGTTATACATACTAGGAGAGTATCTTCTTCAGTAATACACATTGAGAGTTATATATTTTCTCTTAACATCGGATAATTCGAACTTCGGATAATTCGAACTTTTTTCTGAGAACCTTTGAGTTCGAATTAACGAGCGTCCACTGTATATGCCCCCA